>OZ030020.1:5730000-6042500 GCA_964023405.1 Apodemus agrarius | reverse complement strand
CTTAGTTTCTTCAAGTAAGTGTGTGTGTGTGTGTGTGTGTGTGTGTGTGTGTATGTATGTTTTGAAGAAAAAAATGGAATTAAGAGTTACTTTATATAAATGTGCATCGATGTCTATCCTAAGTAACTAGGTTGCTTATGCTCACACTGAGCTGACGCTCACGCTTAGCTGACGCTCACGCTTAGCTGATGCTCACACTTAGCTGATGCTCACGCTTAGCTCATGCTCACACTTAGCTGATGCTCACACTTAGCTGATGCTCACACTTAGCTGATGCTCACGCTGAGCTGATGCTCACGCTTAGCTGATGCTCACACTTAGCTGACACTCACGCTTAGCTGATGCTCACGCTTAGGTAAAAGATCAGCAATAGCCATTTATTTCTAAAATAATACCTTACTACTCTTCAAAAACAGTCAGTTATTATTTGAAATACTGTTTTAAATATAGATATCCATAATAGAGCCAGTACTGAAAATGGCTCAGTCGTTTCTGTGACATGACTGAGCACTCTCTGATTGATCATGTGTTGGAGCTTATCACAAACAATAGCCTCCTTTTTTAAATGTGGCAGTTTATCTCCATTAAGGATGTTCCCGGGTCGAATCAATCAGAACACTTCAGGGTTGTGACGAATGTAGGAATCTTTCTCTCACCTAAAGGCAAACCTCAGGGATTTCACTGGGTGGAGAAAATTCTGCCTTCCCCATTGCACGACCATGTCCCCTCTGAGACAGCTGTAGAGGTGAAAGAAAATTTCCTGGCCAAATCATAAGCATCATGGACATAGCATGTCCCAAGAGAGACTGAGTCCTCAGCCAGCCCTGCAGCGTGTGCTGGGTACTAATTCTGTTCTTGGAGCATTTAACACAACGCCTTTTGATCAGGTTCACCTCTCCCCCCCCCCCATCTTCCCCCCAGGTGCCCTCCCTCCCCATTCTCCCAACCTTCCATCTTGATTGTTTTTCTCTCCATCAGAATAACAGACGTCTTGGAACTGCCACTGATCTCATCCCAGCGGGGTATCTTTGCTATGGCAATTTTTCTTCCCTGCGCATCTGTTCAATTATATTTATTCAAGTGAAATATTGGATTTGATTTCACGGAAGCATAACTGCAGACAGGGACACTCTGGGGGATAGTCTGGCAGTTTGGAGGCACATCCTGCCGGTGCCTGACTCGAGAAAACCAGACACCTGGTGTGTAGAATAAAAAAGAAAAGAACTCAGACCTCCTTTTGCTTATTAACTATAGGGACTCAAATGATTCCGTTTCATTATGTGACAGGTCCGTAGGAGTTCTTTGGGTCTCCAGTTGCTCGCCGAGCTGAAGGATGGGGGGTGAGCCCTGATTGAGTTTTTGGGATGGTTTTGGGTGTCACACATTCCGCCTCATCCAGATGATACTGGTTTGGCCGAGAAGGTTTTTGGATGAATGTTCACACCACAGACACAATGAAGCTAAAGGCGGGACCCTGATTCCTCCTGGTGTTCACACCACAGACACAAAGAAGCTAAAGGCGGGACCCTGATTCCTCCTGGTATTCACACCACAGACACAAAGAAGCTAAAGGCGGGACACTGATTCCTCCTGGTGTTCACACCACAGACACTAAGAAGCTAAAGGCGGGACACTGATTCCTCCTGGTATTCACACCACAGACACAAAGAAGCTAAAGGCGGGACACTGATTCCTCCTGGTGTTCACACCACAGACACTAAGAAGCTAAAGGCGGGACACTGATTCCTCCAGGCTTTCACACAGCCCCTGCTTTCTCTGGCACTCAGAATTGCCTGGTTTCTGATGGTGAAGACATATCCGAATGCAGGATAATTAGATGCGCGTACATTTCATGGAGGGAATTTGGAAAGACAAGACTATGCGCTGGTGGAGAATCCTTGAGGGAAACTACTCAATGTTAGGGAAACATCTAACAAAATCCAGTCAGTCTATTGTTTCTATTCAAATAGAACCCTCATAAATTTACATACATGTTTACAGTTCCTACATGCAAAAGAGAAAGCAATGTTGCCTTTTCTTTGTGGCGCTTCCAAGCTTCTGCATCTGTAACTGAGAGTGAGACAGATGCTCAGTTGCAATTTGTCACTGAAAACTTCCAGTGTCCAAATCAGCTAAACTTGGTAACTCTCACTGTTACTTGGAAAGGGCAAGAATGTTTTCATTCTCAAATGCAGAGTGCCAAACATGGGATTTAGAACACTGGAACAGCTCTGTGTGGGAGGGGACAGATGCTCTCTCCTGTCTGTCTGTCTGTCTGTCTGTCTGTCTGTCTGTCTGTCTGTCTCTGGGCCTCATACATGCTGGACAAATACCCTAATATTGCCTTTATTTTAGTTTGAGATACAATGGTCTCACTCAGAGGCCTTGGATTTTTTTCTTTTTTTTCTGTAGCCAAGGCAGTAGAGCTTTTTATTGAACCTCAGTTTCCCCAGTCTTTGGGATTACAGGCCTAATATAGGCCCACACTACCAGTCTGGACTGCAGCTTTCTTTATTAAAGCAAAACAAAACACCCTAGCAAGCATAGCATCAGGTTTGGGACCAGGCTGTGGCCCCTATGTGGCCTCTGAACATCCTGGTAATGTTTATTGCTCACAGTCTACACCCTGCAAGGAAGAGCCAGGCACTGCCCACCGCCAGGGCCCAGCCCCCAATGGAGGGCACCAGGAGCAGGTTCTGTCAGCTCCCCAGTCCCCTTAGGGCATTCTCGCAGCCATCTTCAGATATAATCATTCTTAGTCGCAGCCATAGTTCCGTTAAAGACAGAATCCTAAACAGGAAAACCCTTGGTTCCTATTTAAAATGTCTACTTCAGACATTCTGGGGCCTGGTGGTTGTAATCCACTCCTGTTGTCTCCGTAACGTCACGGCGCTCGAAGACTCTCCTACTTGAACTAATTTGATACTGAGGGGCATGGCCACATCTCAGTTGGCCGATCTCATTTGCTGGTTTGTAAAGAAACAGAATTAATGAAACCAGCTTGAGAAACCTCATGTTCCTGCAGGTCAGACTTTGAGATGATCGTTGTTTTGACTGACCTGCTCGTATCTAAATGAGGGAAGTAATTCACACTGAATGCCCAAATGTTTTTCATTGTGAGCTTGTGAGGAAATCCAAGTCAAGCAGATGTGGTGAATCTTAGCTCTTGACAACCACTCAAGGGATAGCTCAGCTAAGAAGCGAGCATAGGGGTCAGAGGGCAAAGAAAGCAGCTCGGGATATGCGAGGAATGACGTCCTGGCTCGGAGATGTTCTCGGAGTTCCTTCTCCTCGAAACCAGGTCAGTCCCTTGAGCTTCGCAGGATCCCTTCCACGCGGATTTTCCCACAGACCCAGGCCTCTGCCCGTGTGGGAGGGACCAGGCTCACCCTTGATACCACACTGCAGGCTGATGTAGCTCACAGGACGGGGAAGCCTTCCCTGAGCCATCTATCCTGATGTCCTAAGATTTGCTTCAGTGTAAGATGTCACTGGAAAGAGACCTCTATTATCTAAAAAAGCTTGGGCTTCAAGTGGAGGGTGAGGTTGGCCCCTGTGATTCTTGGCTTTAACTTTCGAATTATTATTTTATTATATATGCCCCCCCCAACTACTCCCAGGTCTACACCCCTTTCTCTAAGAATCCAGCTTGGATTCTTGGCTTCTCTTTCAGCCGTATCTTAGCTTTCACAGTTATAACAAAGTACCACAGGCTGGGTGTATTAAACAATAAATATTTATTTCTCACAGTTCTAGAAACTGGACCCCCCTTTTATCATTTGCCTATCCGTGTTGGGGACCAAACCCAGGGCTCTACCGCTGAGTAGCACCCCAGATTTAGAGACTGGGACCCAGGGTATGAGGCCAACTTTGAAGCTGGAGTACATCATGAAGAAGGAGCCATACACGAGACACTGGCCCATATGCAGACCCAGACTCAGGGTGAGCCACGAGGAGAATCCCAAGGGCTCCGTCTTCTCTTCTCAACAAGATGACTGGAAGTAGCCATAGTAGGGACTTCTCTCAGTACAAGGCAATCGTGGGTATTGACAAATGTCAAAGCTAACGCCTGACCATCCAGAAAAGGGTCTTTGACAACTCAGCACGTTGAACATGTTGGGTCGCACTAGGAGTATGCATTTCAGCCACCAAATCCAGCACAGCTGATGCAAAAGAACATAGCCTAAGGGCTCCCTCAGGTATGAAGGAGGGGCTAGCCTGCTGCAGCTGGTGGGGTATGAGTCCGCTGCTGCCTCCTTTCTCTCCGCCCTGGGAGAGAGTGGGCGTCTACCCTGCTCTCAGGCCTTTCCCCTCAAGCCCAAGCAGTGGATGCTTCTCTGTGGTTCCAGCATAGGTGAGCTCGGGGAACACCGCTCCGTGCCCCCAGAGGTGAATTACAGTGGCGGTTATAGAGTGACTCAAGGACCGTCCTCATGGATACCTTCTGGGTGCTTATGGAAATGCCCACTCAGTCTCTGTGAACGCAGCCAGACTCTGCATCTGAAGATCCTCAAATGAGTCATTCCAACTAAGGTTTGATACTCACGGCGGGATGGGGAGGGTGCGGGGGGTGGGGACTGGGAGGATGAGATAGTGCAGCCCTCCGTGCGCCCCGCCTCTAGAGTTGGAACGGGGCTGGGAGGGGAGCGTTGGAGCGGTTCCTACACTCTGGCCTCATGGAGTTCACCATGTTTTGGAGTTTAAAGAAGTGGTCCTAGATGCGTGTGAGTAGCAGGAGAGAAGGTAAAACTGAGGCTGTACCGCTGGGATCTGAGTCTAGAGCCACCCCAGGCATACGGACTCCAGCTTTGGAGAAGCTGCTAGGGCTGCCACAGAGGAGGAAGCTTCAGTCTGACGATCTACTGCCTCATTGGCTCTCCATTGCCATCCCAGGATAGTCACCTTCAGGGAGACTGCAACCTCCAAAACAATAAAGGAAACGTGTCTTGACTGACAGGCATGCCTGGCACCCCGTGGGACCCCTGGGTCTGAGAGTCTGTTTCCTTTGGGAAAGGATGACTGTACAAGGGCCCAGATTGTGCACACAGAAATCCCCTTTCCTGGTGAGAACAGTGCTTGAGAGTTCATGTATGAAGAAGCATGCAGGTCAGCTAGTTCCCCAGAGCAGAGAGCTTTCCCTTACTCTCCCCCTCATCTCACACAAGGCCGTTTGAAATGTTCATCCTACATATCTCAGAAAAAAATCTAAATTCTTTGTGCATGAATTACATCTGCCTGGCCCAGTAGTCTCAGGTCAAGGGACTGAATAACTAAATATTGGCTGGAGTATATCACCGAATTCCAGCATACAGTCTGGGCTGTCATTGCTCTGACTGCTGCCTCTTGAGGCCACCAGAGTTGCGACCAGACCTAAAGTCAGTGATTTGTTTCCAGAGAGGCCATTGGCATTATTGTTAGTTGTGGCAGAAAGAATAAGTTATATGTAATAAGAAGTGTATCCAGAAAAATGAGCTAAGGTGGAAATAAGTCGATCCAATTTGGCGTTTAAGAGCTAAGTGTCTTGTTCTTTGTGCCTCGGTCTGGAAATCAATTCCCGCAGAAACGCACAGTGAGGCATCCATTGCTGCCACCAATGTTTTAAAATGGAGAATCCACAGTTGTGATCACTGTCCTATGTGACTTACCTCAAGGGCGTTTTCTGGCATATATACAAACAGCACAAAGTTTGACTTTCTGGCATTTGCCTTGTGGAATTTACATTATCTTTAAGTCTACCCATTTAGCCCTGTATTGCCCGTCAGCTGGTTCCCAAGGCCACTGAATCATTGGAAATCAATCCCACGTGAGCTTTTTAAAGTCTAGTATGTCTCTGAGTTCTCTCCACTAAATCCGCCTCCTCTGCATGTTCCCAGGACCTCCTATTCTTAGAACAGGTGAATTATTGCCTGCACACTGTTGGCCAAAATTCCGATAGATCACATTGGGTAGAATGACCTACAGACCACCATCAGCCCTGCCCTACAGCTGATGCACGTTCGAAGGCTGGAACAAGCCTGCCATCGGCAATCCTAACTCGGTTCTCCACAGACTTCCTGGCTCTTTCTGTAGGAAGATCTCAACGGGAGACATTGAAGGAGAATTCAGTCCTTAATTGTGTTTTCCACCCCCACCATCCCTAAGAAACTAGACTGCTTGTGATTTGCTTTTGTTGATATTAGAAACTGCCACAGAGGCAAGAGATCTACTTCTCAGTGGGAATCCAATCAGGGGCGCTCCAAGGGTTGTTGTCATAAAGCAGGAAGCAGGTGAGTGGATCCCATGTGCTGAGGGAACACATGCCTGAGGGGGGAGGGGCTTCATCGCACCAGGGGCAGCGATGCTGCGTCCTTCTTCTGTGTTAGAGGTGAGGCACCAGCTCTTCTCCGGTCAGTAGGGATCCCAACATTTTTTTTTAAAGATTTATTTATTTATTATATGTGAGTACACTGTCACTGTCTTCAGACACACCAGGAGAGGGCATTAGATCTCATTACAGATGATTGTGAGCCAACATGTGGTTGCTGGGATTTGAACTCAGTACCTCCATAAGAGCAGTCAGTGCTCTTAACCGCTGAGACGTCTCTCCAGTTCTGGAATCCCAACATTTTAATGGAGTGAAGTTTGCTTTCCATAACCAGTGCTCCATAGGGCAGCGCTTCGGACAGCACCTCTGGAAAACGATTGTAACACATGTTAGAGAAACAGCTTTGCCTTTGGGCTCATGGGGATCCAGATGTGGATGGGACCCATGTGTGGGTCCAGCTTTCTCAGGCTGCTGACTAGAAAACTCTTCATAGCTGAGTTTCCCTCCCATTTGAGGCTTTTGAGATAGGATCTCATTGTATAGCCTCAGCTAACCTTGTAATCCTCCTGTCTCAGTGTCTAGAATGGTGGGATGGCAAGCCTGCAGCACATGCCCAGTCCTTCACATTTTGGTATCCACTCGCCTGAATCCTGCTGCTTCGAGCTGCCTTTCTGCTGATGAGGCTAGGGGATGAGTTTTGTAGAACTTCAGTAAAAGGCGCTTGGTATCTTCTGGGTGAGAGAGTGGACTTCTCTTACCGACTCCAATACACACTGGAAAACAGTCTGGCTCTTCTGGAGATCTGGGTAACAAGCAGCCCCTGTCCTTTTTCTATTTATCAGAAAGGCCAATTGTGTGGCTGAGCTTGCTTTTCAGATATCTCAGAGAAAACAGCTTCACGTTGTGGCCCCAGGGCTGGGTTACAACTATTTAAGATTCTTGTTGCCACAAAACCACAACTTTTTTTTTGTTTATAAAAATGAAACTGTAACTTGAACCCCCTCCTCTCTTCTCATTTCAAATGCATTCTTGCTTTCCTATGAATCTTATCTAAGTTGGACTATTTATATCTATTTATCATCTATCTATCTCTATCTACCATATATTTATCTGTCTGTCTGTCTGTCTGTCTGTCTGTCTGTCAGTCTGTCTATATCCCTACTTTCTTCAGTACTAGAGATGAATACATGCTAACTAAGAGCTCCACCTCTGAAATTTATCCCCAGGTCTCTTTATTCTGTTAATTTTGAGGCTGAACATTAGCCTGTCCAGGCTGTTCAGGAATTCACTCATAACCAAGGCAGGGCCTGGAATTAGAATCACTCTGCTTCCACTTTCCAAGTATCTGAGATTACCGGCCTGTTGCGGGAAATATTAAAAAATCGACCCACCAACTTGCCTACCCCTGCAGGGCCATCTCTCTGGTGGGGGCGGAGGGGGGGGATCCCTGAATACCTCTCGCTTCCACACAACACCCCACACACCCCACGGTCTGTCACCTCATCACCTAATTACCCAGTAGAATCAGGACTCTTAAAGCGTAATTAACCAATCAGATTTATGTATCAATACTATCACAATTTACAAGATGTCAGTACAATAATTTTAGAGCCAATTGATGATGATAAAAGCTTTATCCCAATGTTTCTAACCTTGTAAAACTTAGCTACTTGTGGCTGGTAATTGTCTCGTGGGTTCATATCAGTGGGCATGGTACTCTTCCCCTCTTTCTACAACTCTTAGCTCCGCCCACTCTTCCTGTCCAATCACAGCCCTTCTCTGCACTCATGTAATCTGACAGGGAAAATCCTGCGACACAAACCTATACCAACAGGCCCAATACTTAGTATCTGCTCTTTTGGAACTTGGTTTAAAGGTAAACATGGCACTGAAGAACTGTCTGATATTAAAATTAAAATGAATGTAGACATCTGATGTACAAACGCACTTACATGATAAATCCACATGAAAATAACGTGTTTCAAACTTCAGATTATATCTTGCTTTTAGCTATTTTATACATATTAAATGGTATATTCTACATTAAGCTGCTCATTTCGTTATATTTATAATAAATTGTATTAGAACCTATCATTTGTTAATAGCATTGAAGCTCATAGTAGTGTCTGAGAGACGAGAAGCAGAAATTCCCTTTGTTTAATGTATCTGAGTTACAGTTACAGAGTTCATCCTAAGGAGGCTCTGAGGGTGTGCAGAAAGGATCGCATGCCCCAAACGAGTGTTAATTGGCTTATCCAGTCACACACATGTCTGGATGTTGGGCCTTCAACGTTGTGCTCAGAGCCAGGAGTGAGAACAGGAGGGTCACAATCAGAGAAGGACTTGAAGACATCCAGCCGGGTCTGTATGTGTGACAGTGGGTCATTATGTAAAACATACTCGGTGTTAGAGAGATTGAGTCCACCGAGGGGTGAGGGTAGACAGAGAAAAAGAAGATTCCGACGTGTTACGGTCATGTTATCAAGCAGAACTTAGCTGATACATTACTTCTTATCTGGCCAGCATTCAGACATGTTTGTTGAGTTTCAGTGGAAGAAGCAATCACAAGCACTCGTGGTCATACTGTCATATTGTGGAGGTTCTGCCCTGACCTGCATAGCAGGAGATGCCGCACCAACTATTTTTGCTATCACAGGACTTGCTGGGATTCCCCGGCCCGAGTTGGGAGTTCCGCTTTTGGTCCAATAAGAGAGACCTGTGCTGAGAAGTGGAGACCTATGAGGTGATTTACGTCATCAGTCACGTCTAGGGGTTGGGCTTCTGGTTTTTGCCTTTATAAGCCTGCTGCTTTGCAATAAAGTTGAGACTTGATCAGAACTTGTCTTGGCTCCGTTTTTCTCTCATCCCTGTCCTTTAATTCCCAGACTCCCATTCTAGGTACGTATGGTGACTAGTGGTCACAGGTCAACCATATCATATGACTTCTATGGAGCTGGTTTTGACAAGAAATTAGGGAAGGACTTCCACATGTTCTGTTTCTGTACAGTATCGTCCGATGTCTTTCAAACATGTTCACACCTTTAATGGCTCTCAGGCATTCGCAAGCCTTGGTCTGACTTCATCTCCTCAGTAGGAATGCTGAAGCTTCGTCTCCAGAGTGTGGATCCATCTCTGCACTCCTCACAGTGGGGTTCCTCAGCCTTAGCATGAGTGACATCTTAGACTGGATGTCCCTCGTGGTTAGACAGACCATGTGCTTTAGGACAGGTAGAAGCAGCACCAGCATCTCCCCAGCACGTGGAGGGAACTCTCACCTGCTCCCTGTTCCCACCATCGGGAAGAAATCAGTGTCTGAAAGGAGAGGTTTGGCTTTTTGGTCTTGTGACAGGGTCATATATGTGACTCAGGTCGGCCTTGAATTTGAATAACACACACACACACACACACACACACACACACACACACATCATTTGAAGAATGACAGTCCATGCTAGATGACATAGAGCCAATCTCTCTGTAAGTGATTCCACCAAACACTCAA
Source organism: Apodemus agrarius (assembly GCA_964023405.1). Taxonomy (NCBI): domain Eukaryota; kingdom Metazoa; phylum Chordata; class Mammalia; order Rodentia; family Muridae; genus Apodemus; species Apodemus agrarius. Next base: position 6,032,694 of record OZ030020.1, on the reverse strand, counting down.
AAATCATCTTCAAAATTCTGCACCAATTTGCAACTAAAATGTCTGCTCCCATAACTGCCTGACCTGGATACCTTAATGAAGGAGTGTAAAATAAAAGCTATATGTATGTATGTATATCACTTCACTTCACATATGTATTAATTTGGATTTTACTGCTGTGAAGAGACACCACGACCAAGGCAACTCTTACAAAGGCAAACATTGAAACTTTCAGAGGTTTAGTCCATCATCATCATTATACGAAGCATGGCAGCTTGCAGGCAGACATGGTGCTGGAGGATCCGAGAGTTCTACATCTTCATTCCCAGGCAACCAGGGGGAGGCTCTGAATCACACTGGGCCAGACTTGAGCATGCATATGAGACCTCAAAGCCCCACCTCCACAGGGACACACCCCCTCTTCCAAGGCTATGCACCTCCTCCATTAAGGCCACGCCTTTTTTTTTTCCCCTCCGAGACAGGGTTTCTCTGTATAGCCCTGGCTGTTCTGGAACTCACGCTGTATACCAGGCTGGCCTCGAACTCAGAAATCCGCCTGCCTCTGCCTCCCAAGTGCTGGGTTTAAAGGCATGCGCCACCACGCCCGGCTAAGGGCACGCCTCTTAATAGCACCACTTCCCACAGGCTAAGCATACCCAACCACCACAACTGTGAGGGCACAACGAGGAGGTGTGAGTGATGTCAACTGTGACATCAGCTGTGACGTCAGCTGTTCCAGGACAAAAGGAAGGGTGTCAGCCGGCCCTACATTCCCGCAGTAAGTAAGGGTTGGTTATGCAAAGAGAGAGATGGGAAAACAAGGTGAGGTGGTCTTGGAGCAAGAAGTGGACCAGATCTCCTGTCAGACAGCATCAGTGTCTAGAGGGGAGGGGCACCAGGAGCCAGAGAGCCGAGCAAGGCTTGGCATTTCACAGTTCTCACTCTGGGAATTTATTTTGGTTTTAATTAGAAACTGCTTTGGAAACTTCACTCAGTAGCAGAACGTAAGTGCCTCTCGGGGACTCTGCAGGGGGCACTGTCAGATGGCACGTTCTTGACATGCTAACCACACGTCCAACGCACGCCTGCACTTCCGAGTGCTGAAAGGTCACCTCCAGCATCTTGACCGTTCCAAAGTGACTCATGGGGCCCCAAGTTGGGGAACACTTCTGTTGTCTGTTGTGTTGGAGCCGTCAAACCATTGTTACACTGAAGGACCCAAGGTGGCAAAGGCCACAGTGGCCACATGTCTGGCCTCTCAGTCCAAGCCTGTTTGAGGTGCTCTGCCACTTTCAACAGCTTCCGCGGGTGTCGGGGTGCACACAGCAGCCACCGGGCAGCAGAAGCAGTAGGAAGCACCCGGCATGGGAGATTTTCTTCAGCTGAGCGCTCGCAACACGTCTGTGAACATCCCACCACGACGATGGGGAGGGCACAGTGAGGAGGTGAGTGTCACCAGCTGGTCCAGGACAAGGAGAAAGGATGTCAGTTGTCGTGGGGACCAAGTCGAACGGCCAGTTCTGAATTTCTCCTCCGGCTGCTGCCTACTGCACAAGGAGCTCCTCTGAACGTGACTGAGAGCAGCCCCGGTGTGTGGGTGTTGGAGGGCATGACCCTGGAGCAAAAATAAAAACAAAGTGTTACCTCATAGCCACACCCTTCTGACCAGGATTAGAGGGCCAGACATGAAATTCTCTCCCGTGCAGCAAGCTTCAGATCCCAATCAGGAAGTGGTTAGTTGCCCCACGACAGTCACACTGCTATGGCTTTATTGTGTATTGTAACGGGATTAATTAAAAAGAACCGCCTCATCAACTCTCCGCGGGGCGCCCAGACCTTAACTGCTCAAAATGGCGCGGCCAACAAGTCCTTTGAGCTGTAGGTCTCTAGGCCGGCAAACTCTCGGGCCCTGTGAGGCCACTTAGCCTGTGCAGGGCTATTTCACTCAGCCATGGCTCAGTTAACTCTCCCGCGGGAGTCCCGCACTCCAGCCCTGCACCCACTCCTTCCAAGTACCTGGTAAAGCACAACTCTTAAACTTTAATAGTTAACCAATTGTATTTATGTATATGAAACTAACAATTGCAAGATGCCAATTTACAAGGTTAAAAGTCTTATCCCAATTTTCTAACCTTCCGGATAAATTAACGTCAGACTCCTTTGCTCCTCTGTTCTTCTCCCCTGCTCCGGGCTCTTCTCCCCAGGCCAGGGCTCCTCTCCCCAGCCCCGGGCTCCTCTCTCCTGCGTCTCCTCTGACCTCCTAACCCTTAGTTCCGCCTCCTCTGTTCTCTCCAATCACAGGCCTCTCACCGCCTCAATGTCATTGGATAGGAAATTTCTTGCAACAGTGTATAACTTGCCTGCCCTAATAACCTTATGGCACTAATGCTGGGTAAAACCACTGATGTCTTTTCTTTCCCGGAAACCCCCTCAATATCTTCTGTTGATTATGAAAGCTGCAAGGCGTTTTAGATGCGGCTTAGTGGGCAGTGGGAGGCGAGGGCCGCTGGGTATATATGTTTGCTCTTACTGTACTAAGAGAATCTTGGTGAAGGTGAAAAACATTTGTAGTACTTAAAACTATTATGTCTTCAAAAAAGAAAAGCTCCAGAGCATCATAATTCCATAGAACCTTCCTAACAGTCACTGACTGACATCAACGTAGTGATTTTCCCTGTGTGACATCAGACAGAAAGTGAGCATAATACTTAAAAGCCGGGCTATCTCCAATTGGGAATGCAGGCTTAGGACTGAAGAGTGCTATAAATCGAACACTAAGTTTTATGTGTTTCCCTCTTGCTAAATAATTCAGGGAAGAGAGTTTCCAGGGGAAAACTACTTCAAAGAACTGTCACTAAAAGATGGAAACAGTGTTCGCAAAACTTTTGAAAATTGTTCCATCGAAGTAAAATACAATACGATGGTATGTTAGAATACAGGGCTCGCTGAACAGTTTCTTATCTGCCAGGGGTTGGAAAGCAGGAGACTGCACGTCTAAGCAGTCTTGGAAGACACGTTTTATGTATCAAGCTGTTTCCTTCCTTTAGAAGACATTGCCATGGTCCTCTGTCTCTTAGACGAACTTTCTCAGTAGACACACAAAGCTGGGTATTTAATGTACCCTGGATACCTGGTGGCCCCTGGTACCTCATTGTCCGTTCCTGCCTGTTGGCGCATCTGTCTGATGGTCAGTCGGCCCACCATGTCCTTGAGATCACAGCGGCCATGCTCACCGCTGGCGTCCCCAAACCCTGAGACCAAGTTGCAAAATTTTTCTCAGTACTTGAGAGTCGCACATGTCTCTGAAGGCAGGTTTTATTGTGCTTGCGTTCGCCACGCACAGAGGCTTTGTGGTGTACTGAGTGTTCGAAGAGAAGAAATTAGAAACGCTGGCTGACGAGTGGTGTGTGCGGTGAGTTCATTAATGTTGGAGGATTCCGGAGCGTAGACGAGGAAGTAGCCCCGAGTGGAGGCAGATAGCTGGAGAGTGCAGTAGTACACGCTATTGCAGACCCTGATGTGGGTGGGATGCTCCCGGCGGTGAGAAATACTGAACTGACTAGGTTAAAGGATCAAGATGCCCTCCCTCTTCTTAGACGTTGTGGTCACCAACAGGATGTAGATATGGCCAGACAGGACAAATGAAGGGACACACGGGTGATGGTGGCTAACGATAGTAGAGGAGACCCACAGAGGAGATCAGGGAAGCAATCCCACGTACAGTAGCCTCGGAGACATCTTAGAAGAAACCTAACCAAAGGAACAACAGGCATAGTTATGTTCTATATCTACAGAAGACAAATTTTACAGGCTAGAAAGTCATTTAGAATACATCGCCTCATTTATAACGAGCTGCCTGTATTGGAACCAAAGCCAAGAAGAAACATTTTCTCAAGAAGTAAAATTACCTTGTCGTTTCCCTAGGAGTTGGTAATACATGACGATCACACTAATTTCAAGTTTCATGTATTTTCATATTTCTTAGCTCACGCGCACGAAAAACGATGAACTACTCATCACTGCCAGCCATAGAGAGAATTAGCGACAGTGTCATTTAAATTATGCAAGAAATGTTCGGGGAGCTTACTTGTTAGTGAGAAATAATGTTGAGTGTCTTTGTGGAGTTGCTTTAATTAGATAGACTTTCAAAACTAAGTCTAATGCTGGGTAGTAAGCGTCTATTGCTATGGAAAAATACCTGATGCAATCCATTTACAGGGAAGAAAGGTTTGTTTTGGGTCCTGGTTTCAGAACTCGAGCCCATGGTCACCTCATCCTGCAACTTTGGTTCGGTGATTGCGGAGGATGACTGGAAACTGAGAAGTAAACAGACAGATAAAAGAACAGTCAGTATTCTCTTCGAGGACATGGCATTGGTAACCCAATGTCTTACTCTGGTCCTCACTCCTCAGGGAGCCCAGGGAGTGTCGTTGAACCCTTTAAACAGTACAAGTAACCAAAGAGTTAACCCATATTGTATAATGCCATAATTGAGTTATTTGACAATGTCATTTTCCTGAGAGCTGTCAATAGAATTTTGGAATAATTTATGTATTGTATGTTGGTCTAACATTGCAGTTGTGGCTTAAACATTAAGTTTAGTCAAAACTGTTGTGGGCTGGGGAGATGACTCAGTACTCAAGGCGTTTACTTATGCAAACGTGGGAACTTGAGTTTGAATTCCCAGCATCCATCTACAACCTGGGCCTAGAGGTGCATACCCATAACTACAGCACTGAGGGAAGGAGACAGGGGGATCCTGGGCCTTATTGCCAAGCCCCCTACCAAAAGACGGTGATTTTGAGAGACCTTGCCTCAAAAAATAAGTCTGGGAGTCATATAGAGCCATACCTCCAGAGGCAAACCTCCAGATTTCTCACATAGGAGCACATATACCTTACTAATGCACACATGTATACATCACAGACACAAACATAGCTATCAACTATTCCTAGATCCTTGAGTCATGCCTCATTAAATTCATATAAAACATGATTTACTAAATATGTATTTTTAAACAATCTATCTTGTACACCATGCTTATGTTTTCCGCCTTTCTGTTGTTCTCTTGTACACTGTGGCAGTTGATATTTTATTGGCATATATTCACTATACATAATAATAATAAATACTAATAAAACTGAGTTTTAATAATACTTGTGCAGACTAAACATACTGATAGATAAATAAGATTAATAACCTTATCTTTCCTATGTGACTCTAGTTACAACAAAAGGCACTACATTTTTTTTATCAGAATGAAGAAGCAGATGAGAGTATGTAAGGAGGAAGTATTTTGAATTTTAGCAGTTTGTTTCTCTCACATGTTGACTGAGTGCCCCCTGCTGGCATCCCTTCTGTTTTGTGTAATTATTGGTGACTTAATGCAATCCCTAGCATTGGCAATGCATGAGTCTCGATATCTTATCACACATAATTAAAATTTCCCCAGTTGCAATCAATTGCCCAAATTCTGCAAATATACGTTTGAGATTTATGCATTCGACTGCATCAAACTTCTCACGAGTCTGTAAATACATATTGAAATCTAGCTGGTGACATGCATCTAGAAATAGCTGCATAATGTTTATGAACATGTCAATGTGTGGCTGCGGCTGTGGCTGACGCAGGATATACCACACAACGGAGACACCTGCATGACCCTGGTTACTGCGGCACTGTTCACAGTGCTGAGTCTTAGAGTCAACTTAGGTGTGCGTTAGCCCAAGGGTGACAGAGACAATGTGATGTAGACAAAATAGAATTCTATGCATAAAGAAAATAGAAGCTATGACCTCACCAGGGAAATGCAGACAACGAGAGAGTATTGTGTTAATCAAGTTAAGTCAAACTCAAAAAGACGAATGTAACATGTTTCCTCTTTGTGGAATTATACTGTCGTCAAAATACATTTAATGGTGTGTGTATATGGGACATAAAAATGGAAGTGAGTCTGTTGAGCAACAAAGGGGACTAATGAAAGGGGAGAAGGAATAGGAGGGGACATGGGGAACATGGCTGAAGTATTATATGTGTGTATGAATCCTTCCTTATGCAACCTAGCATTATGTTAATGAGTAGCTAATAAAACACCAACCATCACAGTGAGCAGACAAACATCAGGGAGACAGAAAACATCAGCATACAAGATAGATTGTTTAAAACGTACACACTTAGTAAATCATGCTTTGTATGGATTTCACTGTCCAAGTAGACCTATATTTGGAAAATACTATCCTGCTGAGATGATTACATATGTAAATTCTATAAGATTTCTTTCCCTGTCTTTAATATTTCTGATGGCTAATGTGCGAAATGACAAAGCAGTAGTTATTGTGTTTTGGTGACATATGTTTTCAAATGGGTAGCATCTTATTAAGATTCTTGAGTGAATGTCACAGGCAGGCAGAGGGACTCCCCCTCCCGCTTTGACCCCACGCTGACGTAAGCTTCTAGATTAAATGGCAAATCAACTTCAGACAGCACAACCACAGTGAAAAATACTCACATAGCAGTATTTAAATGTGTTTATATTCCTCAGTTATTCTACAAATATAAAGTATTCTTTTTTATGAGACAGGATTTCTCTGTGTAGCATTGACTGTCCTAGAACTGGCTGTGGAGACCAGGCTGACCTCCAAGAGATCTGCTTGCCTCCGCCTCTCTCAGGTGCTGGAATTAACAGTGTGTGCCACCACTGCCCAGAAGAAAGTAGTATAGTATTTTTAATAGTCTTCCTCCCTCCTCCCCCCCCCCCCGTTTTTTCAAGACAGGGTTTCTCTGTGTAGTCCGGGCTGTCCTGGAACTTACTCTGTAGACCAGGCTGGCCTTGAACTCAGAAATCCGCCTGCCTCTGCCTCCCAAGTGCTGGGATTACAGGCATGTGCCACCACGCCTGGCCGTAGTATAGTATTTTTAAAGAATCGTTTTTATTTATTTATTTGTGTGTGTCTTAGTTATGGGTTCTATTGCTGTGATGAAACACTATGACCAAAAAGCAGGGGAGGAAAGGGGTTATTTGGCTTAGACTTCAAGATCATAGTCCACCACTAGAGGAAGTCAGGAGAGGAATTCAAACAAGGCTGGAACCTTAACACAGGAGCAGAGGCCATGGAGAGTGCTACTTACTGGCTTGCTTCTCCTGGCTTGCTCAGCTTGCCTTCTTATAAAACCCAGGACTACCAGCCCAGAGATAGAACCACCCACCACGGTCTGGGCACTCCTCCAGTGACCATTCATTGAGAAAGTGCCTTACAGCTGGATCTCATGGAGGAATTTTCTCAACTGAGGCTCCTTTCTCTCTGATGACTCTAGGTTATGTCAAGTTGACACACAAAACCAGTACAATTGACTTGACCCTTTGTCAACCTGACACACAAGCTCATCACTATTAAGCCACAAACCTTCCAGTCCTATTCGTCCCCAAGATCTATAACTTTAAAATCCCACTGATTTTACAGATTCAAACACATTAAATTTTCAGCCCTTTAAAAATAGCCAATCTCTTAAAATCCAATGTCTCTCAGCTGTGGGCTCCAGTAAAAACACTTTCTTACTTCAAGAGGGAAAAATCAGGTCACAGTTGCAATCAAACCAAAGCAAACTCCAACTCCAACTGTCCAATGACTAGGATCCACTTATGATCTTCTGGACTCCTCCACAGGGCTTGGGTTACTTCTCTAAGTCTGCCCTCTGTTACACACAACTTATCTTCTAGGTCCCATCTGGTTCCACTCCACTGCTGCTACTGTTCTTGGTGGTTGTCCTATGGTACTGGGGTCTCTAAAACGGCTGGTCTTCCGCTGCAACTGGCTGCACTTTTACCAATGCGCTGTGACATGTTCTTCTCTTCCTGGTGCCAAGCCTCAACCTCTTTGCATGATCCCTTCAGTCCTGGGCTTTCAACTGCCACTGAGGATGTGCCAAGGGCCTCTTCTGTACTCTCACAGTGCCCAACATCAGCTGATCTCGATGACCCCTTCATGCTTTCAAAACCAGTATCACCTGGGTAATTCGTACCCATTACCAAGTACAGCTGCAGCGCGAGGTACAACTGTGGCTATCTCTGAAACACAGCTTCTCTGTGCTCTCAGAAACACTTCCCAGAAGATTTTGCCATAATAATGTTGGTCTCTTCCCAATCACTACTAATTTCTTAGCTCCAGCTAACTAGCATCAATTGTCCCAAGAAAGTAAAGATTTTGCTTTAGTAGCTCTGGTATTTCATTGATCACAGCTGATTTTTCAGCCTCAGCCAACCATGACCATAGAATCTTAAAATAGTAAGTGGCCCTGATAGAGTCTTTAATTTTCCCTCTGAAATGTCACAAGCTAGGTCCCTACTTCTGCACTGATTTCCACATTCTCTTCCAAGCTCCTGCAGAACATTCCACTGAGGTCTCAACACTCAGTGGCTCTCCTATCCCAAAGTTCCAAAGTCCATCCACAATCCTCCCCCAAAACATGGTCACATCTGTCACAGCAATACCCCACTATGCTGGTATCAATTGATCTTAGGGTTTCTATTGCTGTGATGAAAAGCCATGATCAAAAACCAGGATAGGTGGGAAAAGTTTTATTTGACTTACACTTCCGGGTCATAGTTCATCACTGGAGGCATTTTCTCAACTAGGCTTCTTCCTTTTTAATGACTCTAGTTGGATCATATTCACACACACACACACACACACACACACACACACAGCCAGCACAGTGCAGTTTGTGTGTGTACCCAAAAAGGCCAGAAGAGTGACAGGTGGTTGTGAGCCATCTGACAGGGGAAATAGAAACTCAGGTCCTCTGGAAGAGAATCAGGTGCTCTTAGATGTTGAAGTATCTCTGTGGGCTGAAACTAATGTATCTTATATTTCAGCTCTATATAGGTTAAGAAAAACAAGTAGGCTTCCCCTTGAAATTTCATTATAGTTTTGCTCACAGTTGAATTTATATACTGGTTAAAAGAGAATAATGAAGTACGGGTCCTGTTGTCCAAATGTCCAAACGACCAGGAAAAGTGGTTGATTATTTTCTGTGGAGCGAAGCATAAAACTCTCTCCTCCAGGGACTTCGGAATACCCACTTTCCCTCCCTTTGGTTGGCGGCCCTTTTGGGGTTTGGGGCACGTTTTCGACTCTTAGAGACATACAGGTATGCATGAGCATACATGTCATACATGTCCATACATGTCATACAGGTGCCTATGAGTGTCCAGGGGCAGCCTACCACAGAGACACATACTTGGGAGTCAGAGAAATTACAGAGGCTCCAGAACTCTCCGTGCTATAGGATTTGAGGCTATGGGGATTCTCTTCTCACAGGAGGATTATAGCATGCCAGCATCCCCGGATGCCTCCCCCTGCAGTGTGGCTTCCCCCTGATGGTGGACACTGACCCAGCCCACTTCTCCCTTCATCCCGAGGTAGGGTCCCTACTATGGAAAACACTGGGACTAGACATTCACTAGCATACAGACATTTTCTATATATGATCAGCTGTTATTATACTCAGTTTTTTACAGCCGTAACCTAGAGGTAAGCTTTACTGGAATACCAGACTCCATCCCTGCCTTCAGAGCATCACGTGAGTGGATTTGCTGGAGCTGCAGAAGCTGTGAAGTGACAAAGAAGTGACTTGGATTATATTTTGCTTCATCTTTCCATATGCTCAGATACTGACAATCTGACACACACACACACACACACACACACACACACACACACACACGGTGTCGGCATTCCATCTAGGCTCCGCCCCAGCTACCTAGCAACAGTCAGGTGTGCCTGACTCACTATGAGAGGGGCTGCTCGACCCCTCCTCACTCTCTTCTCATCTCTTGCTCTCTTTTTCTCTTCCTTCTCTCCCCATTCCCCTCCCCCTCTCTATCCTTGTGCTCATGGCTAGCCTCTATTCTCTGTGTCTGTCTGTCTGTCTCTCTCTCTCTGCCTGTCTCTCTGTCTCTCTCTCCCTTTTTCTGTCTCTACCCCCTCAACTCCCCTCCCTATGTCCTGAATAAACTCTATTCTACACTACACCCTCGTGTGGCTGGTCCCTCAGGGGGAAGGGATGCCTCAGCTTGGGCCCACAGAGGCACCCCCTTCCCCCACAGCACACTGCTCCTCTACAAAAATCTCTCTTCTTCTTTTTCTTTTTTATAAAACACAACACAGAGAAAATTTATTTGTAGTCAGCCATCTTTTCTGTACCACGGGAAACAGATAAACCTCCCCAGCCCAGTATGTGGAAAGACAGCTAATCCGGGTGATAACAGACAGGAGGAGTACTAAGCATGGAGTACTCGAAGCATGGACGGTTTCACCTGTTTAATTAGATCCTTTACTTTTATCATGAGGAGATGAGATCCCTGACGGTGACATCATGGTGATTTTGAGCTCCTGGCCCTCAGTGTGGTCAGTGTGACCCTCAGATCCGAGACAGGGAGACGGGAGGATGGATGCTCTGTCCAGACAGGCTGAGTGAAAGGCTTTGGATAAAGTACCAGAGACGTGTTCCGTGCACAGTTGGATGTGCTCCAGGCGTGTTCCGTGCACAGTTGCATGTGCTCCAGGCGTGTTCTGTGCACAGTTGCATGTGCTCCAGGCGTGTTCTGTGCACAGTTGCATGTGCTCCAGGCGTGTTCCGTGCACAGTTGGATGTGCTCCAGGCGTGTTCCGTGCACAGTTGCATGTGCTCCAGGCGTGTTCTGTGCACAGTTGGATGTGCTCCAGGCGTGTTCCGTGCACAGTTGGATGTGCTCCAGGCGTGTTCCGTGCACAGTTGGATGTGCTCCAGGCGTGTTCCGTGCACAGTTGCATGTGCTCCAGGCGTGTTCTGTGCACAGTTGCATGTGCTCCAGGCGTGTTCCGTGCACAGTTGGATGTGCTCCAGGCGTGTTCCGTGCACAGTTGGATGTGCTCCAGGCGAGTTCCGTGCACAGTTGGATGTGCTCCAGGCGTGTTCCGTGCACAGTTGGATGTGCTCCAGGCGTGTTCTGTGCACAGTTGCATGTGCTCCAGGCGAGTTCCGTGCACAGTTGGATGTGCTCCAGGCGTGTTCCGTGCACAGTTGCATGTGCTCCAGGCGTGTTCTGTGCACAGTTGCATGTGCTCCAGGCGTGTTCCGTGCACAGTTGGATGTGCTCCAGGCGTGTTCCGTCACAGTTGGATGTGCTCCAGGCGTGTTCCATCACAGTTGGATGTGCTCCAGGCGTGTTCCGTCACAGTTGGATGTGCTCCAGGCGTGTTCCGTCACAGTTGGATGTGCTCCAGGCGTGTTCCGTGCACAGTTGCATGTGCTCCAGGCGTGTTCCGTGCACAGTTGCATGTGCTCCAGGCGTGTTCTGTGCACAGTTGCATGTGCTCCAGGCGTGTTCCGTCACAGTTGCATGTGCTCCAGGCGTGTTCCGTGCACAGTTGGATGTGCTCCAGGCGTGTTCCGTGCACAGTTGGATGTGCTCCAGGCGTGTTCCGTCACAGTTGGATGTGCTCCAGGCGTGTTCCGTCACAGTTGGATGTGCTCCAGGTGTGTTCCGTGCACAGTTGGATGTGCTCCAGGCGTGTTCCGTGCACAGTTGCATGTGCTCCAGGCGTGTTCTGTGCACAGTTGGATGTGCTCCAGGCGTGTTCCGTGCACAGTTGGATGTGCTCCAGGCGTGTTCCGTGCACAGTTGCATGTGCTCCAGGCGTGTTCCGTGCACAGTTGCATGTGCTCCAGACATGTTCCGTGCACAGTTGGATGTGCTCCAGGCAGAATTTAATAGAACTCCACCAGGGTCTCCAGCCTCTGCAGCTGCTCCTCCTCTGCTGATCTCAGTTCCACGGCACAGTGGAAGCACTCACATTACTGAGAAGTAAATCACGACCACTGCACTCACTACCTGCCCCTGACTTCAGTAATCCCGTGTGGCAATAATGTGCAGTCAGTTGATCATTAACCTCCCATCTGGATGGACATTTGCACTTGGACATCCCTCAGATCTCAGCCAGGGCCTCAAAGTCTTCCAAGAAAGGCTGTCATTACCCCCATCCCCCAGGGTGTTGCAAATTTGCCTACAGCTCCAGCCCAAAGGACCTCCTAAGGGATCCTCCTATGGTCTCCAAATGTTCTCAGATTACAGACTACATACCACATGCTTATCTGTTTTCTTCATTACACCTAAAGGATCATAAAATAAGCAAGTTTGTATTCATGGCAACTATATTTTATATTGATGTTAGGCACTCCTCCTGTATTCCTTATTTCAGTGAACTGAGTTATACTTAAATTCCCATCAAAGAACTTTCCAGTACAACGGTCACCCACAAAAAAGAAAGAAAGAAAGAAAGAAAGGAAGGAAGGAAGGAAGGAAGGAAGGAAGAAGAGAAAAGAAAAAAGAAAAGAAAAGAGAGCCTGGAGAGGTGGATTAGCAGTTAAAACATTTTCTATCCCTACAGACGACCTGAATTTGGTTCTCAGTACCCACATGGCAACTAACAATCTCCTGTAAATCCAGATCTAGAAGATCTCATGCCTTTTCTGTCATCCAGGGACCTCATGTATCTGACGCACAGCCATATCTGTAGGCAAACACTCATACACATAAAACAAAAATAAACAAATCTTAAAAACAGAAAAGTATCATTAAAATGCTTATATAAATATGCACAGCAATAACATAAACACAGAGACTTCTATGTTATAATGTCATGAATAATTTTCTTCCACTTCAGTTAACAATTTCTTCTCATTTTGAAATGATATAGGGGGCTGGAGAGATGGCTCAGAGGTTAAGAGCACTGACTGCTCCTCTGAGTTCAAATCTCGGTAACCCACACGTTGGCTCACAATCATCCATAAAGAGATCTGACGCCTCTCCTGGAGTGTCTGAAAACAGCTACAGTACTTACATATAATAAGTAAATCTTAAAGGGGGGGGAGTAGCTCAGTGGTTAAGAGTACTGGCTGTTCTTCCAAAGGACCCAGGTTCAATTCCCAGTACCCACATGGCAGTTCACAACTGTCAGTAAATCCAGTTCCGGAAGATCTGATTCCCTCACACTAGTGCATATACAAACAAACAAACAAAAAAAAGAGCTGAAATGATACATAAAGTTATAAAATTAAATACATTTTGATCAACAATTTCTAAATCCCTTTAAAATGATCTGATATTGTGCCAATGAAATGCACTAGAAAACTGTAAATAGCAAACAGGCCAAGACAAATCAAGGATGGTCTACACTGAGTTATCTAGTGGAACCCTGAGCTCAGAGTTAAATGTCCTGGGAAACATCATTCTCAAATCTCACTCAAGACTAAGCAGCGGGCACCTAACTACCAGGCAATTCACGGTCCACTCACTCAAACCAACCCCAGTCCTGGGTCAGCCCTGCTCGAGGAGGAAAGCATGGGCCAGTGTTCACTGGCAGAATCTCGGAATCTAGGCAGAATGGCTTACCAATGTTATTTTAATGACTCCATTTTGAACAGTGATCCTGACTTCTCCTCGACTCCTCACTGCCCCCTGCCTTCTTTCTCTGCTTTCGCCCCGCAGCTCCCCTGGTCCTGGGCATGGTCCTACTCTGAGGGAAGATGACAGAAGGCTGCTTCTCTACTTGCCTATGCTTCTGGTCCGCGGAGGACAGATTCACAATCTCTGTCCTTTGTACAGATCCTGAAAACCAGCCCCAGGCAATCTGGGCTTGGACTGAGACTTTTATACCTTTTGAAGAATCCACTTGCTAGATAGGAAGGTGCTTATCTTCAATTCAGATGCAATTTTACAAATTACCTGCGTTAGGGCACATTTACGGATAGTTTTCTGAGACTTTACATTTCCAGGACATTTTGGAAAGTCCCAATTGAACATTATAGATTTTTTTCTGATTCTGGAATCAGGCAAATGAGGAAACTGATTCCATAAAAGGCCAATGGTCTTTCTCCAGTAGAAACCAGACACAGAGAGGGATGGAAGCAGTCCTGCAGCAGTCTGTCCTCCAGTAGTCAACACGCAAGCAAGACATCTTAGAACTGTTCTGTTGCTGCAAAGAGACACTGTGACCAAGGAAATGTATACAAGAAAACACTTAATTAGAGGCTTGTTTGTAATCTCTGGGGGTTAATCCATGATCGTCAAGGCAGGGAGTGGCAGGCAGGTAGGCGGAATGCTGGAACAGTAGATCAGGTGCTTGCATCTGGATCCACAGACAGCAGGCAGAGAGAACAAGAGAGACAGCTCGCCCAGGGTCTTCAAAACTTTAAAGCCCAACCCAGCGACACATAAGGCCACACCCCTTTGACAAGTCACACCTCCTTCAACAAGGCCACACCTCCTTCGAGGCCACTTCTAATCTTTCCCAAAGAGGTCTTCTATCTAAGGACCAAGGATTCAAATATTCGAGCCTGTGGGATCCCTTCTCATTCAAACCACCAGAGGACGTGACCTAGGCGGTAATGTTTACAGAATTTCGGATGTGGGAGCAAGGGAGGTATTATCATTAAAAACTTAAAAAAAAGAATGATTTAAAATATCTGTAAATAAGGAGACATGAACTACAGAATTACATCAGAGACCTTAAATAATACAGGATAGATAGATAGATAGATAGATAGATAGATAGATAGATAGATAGATAGATAGATAGGATAGATAGATAGCCAGCCAGGTAGATAGATAGATAGATAGATAGATAGATAGATAGATAGCCAGGTAGATAGATAGATAGATAGATAGATAGATAGATAGATAGATATAGATAGATAGATAGATAGACTGTATTATATAGAGAGGTATACTTTTTAAATCGGGGCGCTAAATGAAAGTGAGTCCAAACCAAGATCTTTGTGTGACACAATGAGGCCCCAGCTGGAGTAGAAAGTAATCTTGCACTAAGCTTTTGTTATGCTTCGAATCCGAAATGTCTTTCTCAAAGCTTGTGTTTTGAACACCTGTCTTATACTTTGTGGCACTGTACTGGGAGTTGTGGAAACTTTGGGAGGCAGGGTCTGGCTGGTTTAGGTATTATGGTGGGTCTGGGCCTGTAGGGACACTTTCTGGTTTGAGCCCTCCGAATCCGTGCACCAAAATAAATCATCTTCCTTGAAGTTGGTTCTGTCAGATATTTTGTCCTAGCACAGAACAGGTGACTAATACAGTTTCCCAGCATTGTCCAATAAACCAAAAAAAGTACCAACTACTACCATGGATTAAGACAACTTTTTTTCCCCACTCATAGTTCTAGAAGCAAGAAACCTGAAGCCATGGGGGTGACCATGGCCATACTCACTCTGAAAACCTAGTTTATTTTAATATGTTATGTGGATTGGTGTTTTGCCTGCAGGTATGTTTGTGTGAGGCTTTCAGGTTCCCTGGAACTGGAGTTACAGAGTTATGAAGTGCCATGTGGGTAGGTGCTGGGGACTGAACCCAGTTTGTCTGGAAGAGCAGACAGTCATCTTAACCACTGAGCCATCTCTCCAGCCCCTTATTCTGAAAATTTTAAAGAACCCTTTCTTGTCTTGCTAACTTATGGTGATGGCTACTCTTGAGTTCCAGGCCCTCCTTGGGTTGCCCTGCATTACTCTACGGCCTTCCTTGTCATTAGGGTATCTCACTTCTTCTGAGAACATCGGCAGCATTAAATTAGGAGCTCACCCCATTCCAGGATAGAACCATCTGAACCAATTGTGTGTGCAGTGACTCTAATAGCAAAGTTGTACGTATTAAGGCTTCATCGTATCTTGAGGTCTTCCCTTCAATGTCCTAAAACTGTTATGTTGCGTATAAGAAGCAGTGAACGGAGGTCTGAATTCTCCTCCCTCCCCAAACCTCTATCTCCTGTGATAACTTCCCTTGCTCTCCTGCAAGGTAAGTCCCAGCCTCATGGCCATCTGATGGAAGGATGGAAATGTTGCAGAAACATTAACAATGTCTCTTAAAACAGTATCTCATTGTCATCCCAGAAAAAAAAAAAAACAAACTTGCTCACAAAGATATGCGAAACTAAACATATTTAATTAATGCACACATATTAAATCAGAATGTGATTAGCATTGCAGGCAATCAGCTAAAACAACTGCAAAACCCAAATGAGCTTCACGCTTTCACACAGCCAGGCCGACACAACAACCAGTTCCTTCCATGATCTCAAAATAAACAGTAATTAGTCCTCAAGTAAGATTTGACAACACCATTTGTCACGTGTAATGCATATAAATACACTCAGTAATTGGGCTGGCCATCTGTCTTGGATAATTGGCTTTGCCTGAAAGAAAAAGGATGTTCTCATAGCTTTATGGGAAAAAAAAAAGTTTGGGAGCAGGACATCCACTGAAGTCGAGAACCTGTTCTCCTACCAGCAACTGGAGGGGCTGGCGGGCTTCTTTGATGATTCTATCCCCAGGGCCCTAAAGTCCATCAGAAAGACTGCCCTGCACTGTAAAGCTGTGGTGATATTTGGCTACCTTTTTAAAAAATGTCACAAATACTCATGTATTAGAAAATAATATTTTCTAAAGTAAGCTGTAGGGAAAGGGTGCACTAAGTTTTTAGCCTTGTCTTCAGCAGGGAGAGGGAGCCCCTGAGCTTGATGTGCCTTTGCTTTTCCAGAGGCACCCACCATTCAAGGGTGGCCTCCTGGAGGGCTGCAGCTTCCCCGGGTCTCACCAGTGTCACAAAAGGAAATGTGCATTTCCTCCCCAAGGACTGACAACTTGCTGCTTCCAGTCACTTACTTACTCGCCTTCACATGCATATCACAGAAAGCACCGTCCCCATCCCCTAGAAAGACAGCGTCTCTTTCTTATGAAGAATGATGAGTAAAATGTCTGTGTGACCCGGCGTCAGATCACCAGTGCTTCCTCCATAGCAGCCTTTCATGAGGCATCATCCGGCTGATCTCTTGGGAAATAGCACACATGGTATGCCCACACCGGGCAGATTTATCTTTTTTTTTTTTTTTTTTTTTTTTTTTTTTATACAGGGTTTCTCTGTATAGCCCTGGCTGTCCTGGAACTCACTCTGTAGACCAGGCTGGCCTCGAACTCAGAAATCCGCCTGCCTCTGCCTCCCAGAGTGCTGGGATTACAGGCATGTGCCACCACCTCCCGGCTTTAAATGTTTTTTTTATGAGTTGTCTTGGTCATGGTGTCTCTTCACAGTAGTGGAACAGTGAGCAGGATGGAGTCCATGAGTAACACAAGAAGAGAGTTTTGGACATGCTGGCATTTGTATGTAGTGGGTACGTCTGCTACTGCAGCTGTACCTCATCATAAATAAACATGTCATTAATCCCTATACTGGTTTCTTTGGTTGTAAGCAATTTGCACACTGACATTGAAAGAAAATACACAAGTTGGGAGGGGAGGGATCCAGAGCCTATAAATCTGCCCAGTAAGCCGGGCAGCGGTGGCGCACGCCTGTAATCCCAGCACTTGGGAGGCAGAGGCAGGCCGATTTCTGAGTTCAAGGCCAGCCTGGTCTACAGAGCGAGTTCCAGGACAGCCAGGACTACACAGAGAAACTGTCTGGAACAAACAAACAAACAAACAAACAAACAAAAAACCAACCAACCAAACAAAAGAAACATTTAATTAGGGGCTTGCTTACAGTTACAGAAGGTTAGGCCATTATCATCATGCTGAAAACACAGAGGTATGGTGCTGGAGCAGTAGTTGAGAGCTTTAAATCTTATCCTCGGGCAGAGAGAGAGAGAGAGAGAGAGAGAGAGAGAGAGAGAGAGAGAGAGAGAAACAGAGATACACAAAGAGAGAGACAGAGGGGGAGAAAAAGATAGAGAGGCAGACACAAAGAAACAGAGACATACACACATATACACAGAGAGAGAAGGAGAGAGAGAGAATGAGAGACACAGAGAAACACAGAGAGATACACAAAGAGAGAGACGGAGAGGGAGAAAGAGAGACACAGATATAAAGAAACACAGAGAGACACACACATACACAGGAAGGGGGGAGAGAGAGAGAGATTAGGCTTGGCATGAAACCTTAAAGTCCACCCCTAGTAACATACCTCTACCAACAAGGCCACACCTCCTAATCCTTCTCCAACAGTTCCTCCAACTAGAGACAAAGTATCCCAACATAAGAGCCTATGGAGCCAAGCTCATTTGAATGACCATAACTCCCTCTATAATCTTATTCATTTAGTATATGTATTTAGTAGATGCATATGTGTATGTATGTTTACATGATGGTGACACAAACACTTGCGTGTGTGCACATATGTGTGTACAACACATGTGCACATGTATGTTCATGTATATGGAGGCCCAAGGTTGTCACCAGGTGTCTGTATTAATCACTCTCTACTATATAGATTAAAGGGGAGTATCTCAAATGAGCACAGAGCTCACTAGTTTGAAAAATCTAGCTAGATAGCCTACTCAGGAGTCTCTTGTCTCTGTTTCTCATGCATTGGGCTTACGGGAAGGCTGCTGCATACCCTGGGCATTTAAATGGTGCTGGAGATGTGAACTGTGGTCTTTGTGTTTACATAGAAGCTGTTTACTCACAAGCCATTTCTGTAGACCTGCAATCATATTTTAAGCTTTATTTGCAAAAATCAAATCATGCTTCAAATCTAAACATTTTGACCTTCTTTCTCTAGCAGATCTTAACTACCTGGCATGATATCACCATTAGAATTTGTGCTTTAACTCACACACCCTTTCAGAAACAGCTCAGACCTTGAAGTCTCCCCAAGAACAATTAATTACCAGGCCAGTGTCAAAGAGGCTTTGATTAATTCACGTATAAGGATCCTATCTTACCTGGGACTCTGAATTATCACAGAATGCACAGCATCTGCGTTCTGCTCACTGTGACTGTCAGGTTTTAAAGAATTTCGAGTTAGTGGTGAAAGGGAAGCCTACAGTTGGTTTTGAAGAGTAAGTGTCCGACACTGACTGCAACAGCTTGCTTTTGATTGCAGTGGTGCTTAGAAGAACTACCGGAAATTCTTCAGAATTATACAATTCCTTCCTCTGGACAGATGTGGCTTAGCCAACTGGTAAGTGAGCCAACGAGGAGTTACTAGTGGAGTCTGTGCTGCTCCTCCCATGTACTTAGGTCAGACTTTTCACTAAATTACATTTCCTTGGGAATCTATCACAGGCATTATTATATAAATTGGAATGTCACTACCCTGTTATATTTAGAGATAACTCACTTCATGGGATTCTTCTTTGCTCGGTTCCGTGTTTCATTATTTTCACTGTAAATTCATGGCCGATTCAGTTAAAATCGCCCACTAGTGAGGCTTGTACTTCATCAGAATTTTCCGTATGGCTGGAGGGCTGGGCGAAGGATCGGCGTGCGCGGCATGCGACAGTTTCGAGTTGAGGGAAGATTTTAATGGATTCTGCTACATCCTATTTGTGCTTTGGTTCCCAAACTTAATATACAGTGAAAATGGATAAATAATGTTCAAATTACACCACTAATCATTAAGGCTGTATCAGCACATGTTTCCTAAATGGGATGAGGACTTACAATTAACCAAACATCTGATCTGTGATAGCTCGTGAATTCATTAGCTGGACTGGAAATTACTAAAATCTGAGATCAGCCAGTACTTTCTTTCTCCCCTGACAATTCTATTGAAAAATTACCTATAACAGTGAGGGGAAAAGACAAAATCCATTGGATTAATGTTGTGTGGTGAGTCCTTAAGTTAATAATGAAGTCATCATCAATTGAAAATCTGTTTGTAACAAACAAGGAAAGCTTCTGCCTCGACTACCCATGTCTTCACCTGCACCAGACTGCTCATGTCTACACCTGCACCCAGACTGCCCATGTCTACACCTGCACCCAGACTGCTCATGTCTACACCTGCACCCAGACTGCCCATGTCTACACCTACATCCAGACTGCCCATGTCTTCACCTGCACCCACACTGCCCATGTCTACACCTGCACCCAGACTGCCCATGTCTACACCTGCACCCAGACTGCCCATGTCTTCACCTGCACCCAGATTGCCCATGTCTTCACCTACATCCAGACTGCCCATGTCTACACCTGCACCCACACTGCCCATGTCTACACCTGCACCCAGACTGCTCATGTCTACACCTGCACCCACACTGCCCATGTCTACACCTGCACCCAGACTGCCCATGTCTACACCTGCATCCAGACTGCCCATGTCTACACCTGCACCCAGACTGCCCATGTCTACACCTCACCCAGACTGCCCATGTCTACACCTGCATCCAGACTGCCCATGTCTACACCTGCACCCAGACTGCCCATGTCTACACCTGCATCCAGACTGCCCATGTCTTCACCTGCACCCAGACTGCCCATGTCTACACCTGCACCCACACTGCCCATGTCTACACCTGCACCCATACTGCCCATGTCTACACCTGCACCCACACTGCCCATGTCTACACCTGCACCCAGACTGCTCATGTCTTCACCTGCACCCAGACTGCCCATGTCTACACCTGCACCCAGACTGCCCATGTCTACACCTGCACCCAGACTGCTCATGTCTTCACCTGCACCCAGACTGCCCATGTCTACACCTGCACCCAGACTGCCCATGTCTTCACCTGCATCCAGACTGCTCATGTCTACCTACACCTGCACCCACACTGCTCATGTCTACACCTGCACCGAGACTGCCCATGTCTTCACCTGCATCCAGACTTCTCTTGTCTGCACCTGCACCCAGATGGGGTGACACTCAAACCTTCTAAGTATTTTGAGAAAAGCAACTAGCTGCCCACACCCCTGGATTTCTGTCATTACGTCTCTTTTCATGCCATTACAACATCACGCATGTCTACGCAAGTATTTAATGCTTCTTTGAAAATGTGACCACTCTTAAAGGCTCATTAGAGACACCTCACTATGACTCAGCTTGATATTTAACTCACATCACTGCGTTAGACACAGAAAATGGGTCCATTAGCATTTCATATTTGTAGTAAAGTTCTTAAAACCCTTCTTTTTGCAGTAAAGGTCTATTCTTTCTTCTTATGACCCAGTTGAAAAGATAGTTACAGAAATTCTTTAAAATCTGTTTCATGTATTTTTCTTTTGTTGACAAATCACTTTTGAATATCTAATGTATGAGCAACTCAGTAGAATTGTGTATTTGACATAATAGTGTTTTTAAGGCTATGTTTAAAGGCTATAAAATGTGTAAATTTACATTTGATGAAAATAAGCTTTTGCCCCAAGCAGATTAATTTCATATACAAATTCACTTTTTCATTGCAAGATAGTTGGAAGAGATTTAAATTTTCATTTGTTATTGTTTTCATATGTTTCATAAAATGTAATGTGCTTCTGTTAACACCAACTACATTAGAGTCATTACTGCCAAAGGTGAAATGACCGTGAGTCCCAGCTGCCACGGAAGAGGGCATTACTTGACCAGCGGCAGAGAGCATTGGCAAAACACTACAGGGGCTTCATGGTTTCCCTGCCGCGCTGCAAGCTAGTATCCCCAAACAGATGTCAGCGACACGTCCACATGTTGGGAGAATCTTGTTGTGAGTTGCTTCATCTGCCTAAGGCATTCTCGGTTGGTTTAAGGAACTGATCCTCCAATAGCTAGGCAAGTGAGGGGAGACGGAACATCTGGGAGAGAAATGAACTCTAGGAGCAAGAGGAAGCAGGGATTTTCACCAGCCAGGAGTGGCGGTCTGACACACAAGGAATGAAGAGAAATGATGAGCCGCCTGGCGGGAGGTGGGCTGGGCTGGGCTGGCGTCAACGGGTTAATTTGCTTTGCAGAAGCTAACTAGAAACAAGCCTAAGCCAAGGCCCTGTGCCTTGATAATAAAAATGTCAGCGGCATTCTGGGGGAGTTGGCTCCATGTTCTCAGTCTGAAAAAGCAGCATCACATTCAACAACTCTGGTGACCCAGGATCCTCTCACAGGAGCACTGACAGAGCCCCAAGTGACCCCGCAGCCTCCTGGAAAGCACTGTCCCAACAGACATCTTAGGCATGCCTCAGTTTCTCTCCTGAGCTGCAGAGCCTGGCTTATCACCCCTTGGCTGCCAATGATTCAGAGCATAAGTCTCTGCTTTCATCCATTTTGCACATCTTCCTTCTAATACTCTCAACGTTCCGCTTACTGATAATCTTCCTTTTTATCTTCCTGGCTTTGGAATCAGTTCACTACAATCTTCAGTGTGGAGTGTTAAACCTCATAATCGTATTTAGATTTTCTTTCTAGTCCGGCCATCTCTTCTGCTAAGCAACAGAAAGAGATGTGGTCACTTGAGAAGAGAAGCTGGGAAGCCGCCCGCAGTCTTCTCAGTGGTCCGGAGTGGTGACTCAGGCTGGAGAAGAAAGCACACGGCGGCGGGGTCCCTAGGCTGCACCCCTCCCCCACACAGCGACGCGCTCTGGTTTCCTGGACCTTGCTCAGTCTGGAGAAAGTTTTGCATTTGTGTACGAGGAAGTTTCCTTTGGATCTAATCTGAAAACACCTCGCGCTGCCGTGGGTCTGTAGAGATCGTGAAAATCAGAGTGTGTTGGAGTATCCCTAATTCATCACCGCCTTTCACTGGCTCTGACAGGGAGCGTCTGTTTCCACGCCCGGGGTGCCTGCCTACCCCGGAGCCTCCGGGCGGGAGGGAGCGAGACTCTCCAGACACCAAATGAAGCCAGGGAGACGCTCCCTGCACAGCCTCTGCACGCGCTCCCTGAACACTGAGATGGGAAGAAACCCGACAAGGGACAGAAATGGCGGCTTGCTGAGTCTGGCGAAAGCCTGCAAGCCCTGGAGGAGCGAGTAACGGGAGCTGATTGGTGGTGGCTGGGCGACGTTCAAGGCCACGGTTTCCTGGGGAATGATTTGTTATGATGACTAGTTGGCAGAAATGTAATAACCAAAGGTCTTATATCAGCCCGAGGGTTATTCACAGATGACGGGAAACGTTGAAACATTCAAATAACCAGGCCCTACACTAAAAACCAAAACGGGGATTCCACACATGCTGCGACATTCCTAAGGTACGGGCTCGGTTTGGACCGCTATCTCACAGTGGCTGGACATTTTTAACCAGCACCCGCACATTCTCCGCTAGTGAACACCACTGGCCCTGAAGGCGAGCCCCGTTCTGACCTCTAATTACATGAAAATTGTTTTATGAAAATTTCTGACTTCACAGATGAAATCTCATTGTACTTTTTCACGTTACATTTGTTATCAATTAAATATTTTGACTGTGAGATATGTACCTGCTTAATTTTCCATGTTACCAAATGAGTCCATTGCCAATACTGAGGTCATACAATCACCCAATAAATATAGACACGTTGTGGTGTGCTAGAAAGGATAGCTGTGCTGTGCGGGGGTAGAGCCCTGGAGAGGTGTTCTTGTTGGAGTAAGCCTCATCCCCACTTTCAAGATGACCTTTGGGCTGGTACCTACTCCCCAGCAGATAAGAGCTTTGTAAACAAGGGTTTGAAATTTGATGGTATTGCCGGGCGGTGGTGGGCCACGCCTGTAATCCCAGCACTTGGGAGGCAGAGGCAGGCGGATTTCTGAGTTTGAGGCCAGCTTGGTCTACAAAGTGAGTTCCAGGACAGCCAGGACTACATAGAGAAACCCTGTCTCGAAAAACAAACAAACAAACAAACAAACAAACAAAGAAATTTGAAGGTATTGTAGACACGGTGATCTGTGATATGTAGTCTCTTTTAAAACTCAGCCTTTTTTCCAGATTTTTGTATACTCAACCTAGAAATAGTTTTTATAAATATTATTTGTTCAGTCCATATAATGTTTTTTTGTATGCACAAGATTTCAGGCCTCTGACCGCCACATGCCCAGGGGACAACCCCCCATAATAAATAAATGAATGTAAAAACACCCTGTACTGGCTGGTGTTGTGTGTCAACTTGACACAAGCTGGAGTCATCACAGAGAAAGGAGCTTCCCTTGAGGAAACGCCTCCATGAGATCCAGCTGTGGGGCATTTTCTCAATTAGTGATCAAGGAGGGAGGGCTCCTTTTTGGGTGGTGCCATCCCTAGCCTGGTAGTCCTGGGTTCTATAGGAAAGCAAGCTGAGCAAGCCAGGGGAAGCAAGCCAGTAAGGAACATCCCTCCATGGCCTCTGCATCAGCTCCTGCTTCCTGACCTGCTTGAGTTCCAGTCCTGACTTCCTTTGGTAATGAACAGCTGTGTGGAAGTGTAAGCTAAATAAACCCTTTCCTCTGCAACTTGCTTCTTGGTCATGATATTTGTGCAGGAATAGAAACCCTGACTAAGACAGACAGACACTACCATGTACCAGTTCTTGAGGAATTAATGGTTATAAAAGAAAGAAATATATTTTATGTTAATTACATGTAAAAGTGATAGTATCTTGGACTAGGTGGAGCTAAATAAAATATATTATTGGAAATGAGTTCACCTATTTGTACTTTTAGTGTAGAGTTGAACTTTTGAAATATGTATTTAAAATATAATGTACTATATCATATTTCCCTAGAACCACAGTAATCTCAACCGATGAGTGTTGAAATTATCTCACAAAATAAAAAAAACAGGAAGATGAATAGTATGTTTTGTGTTTGGATTCCCACATTCATAGGGCAGGGTCTGGCTAACAGCGATAATGCTCGAAGGGCTGACCACTGATCTGTCTGTGCCCACTGTGACCTGCTCTGAGAGCAACTCTGCTCAGAGTCCAAGTGGAGAAATCATTTGAAAACCAGCCTAGAAAAGTCAGTGAAATAGACCCAGTTTATTCTGAACATTTTCGCTTGGTGTTCCTGGCTGCATTTCTCTCCAGTAAGTCCGTTTTAATTCTTCCTTTTCCGTGCACAGAGGGGCATGAAGGGACAGTCACTATCCACTGCACCACTTTCAAAAGACAGGGAAGTCTTTGTGAATGTCTTCAGAATCTCAGCTTAAATAAAGACTCCTAACCTTTGTGTACCCAGAGTTCCCTTTCTCTCTAGCACATAGACTGTGACATGTCTACAAGCAAAGAGAGAAAATTGAAGCTCCTGTTATTGTCTGTGAGGTTCAACAGACCCTGAACTCTTCAAATAAAAAAATAAATTAAAGCTATCTCTCAAACACCTGGACATGCACAAAGGCAGTCACTTCAATAAAAATATTCCAGATTGCCTGCAAATTCTCAGTCTGGTCACATACCAAAGTGCTTTCCACAAAATGTAGGAGTGTTTGCACTGTGGGATGCATGAAGTACTCCAATTACCTCAGCGATTCAGAAATGCCTGAGTTGTTTAAAGCCCTCGGACTTCTCTGCATCCAAGGAGACAAGCTTGTTTCTCTGTGTCCCTAAAGGCAGATGTGGAAGGAGTCTGTGCTGGTGAGCTGAGGTCAAGAGTCCTGGCCATTGTTGACCAGATCCTCAGAGGATGAACCTTCAGAACATTCCCCAAGAGTCTAAAACAAAGGCGCGGAAACAGGAAGAAGAGCCAGGAATGAGGGCATGGAGTGAGGTACTGCCACAAAGGTGACATTCTCCCTCTGACTGGAAGGACCAAGGCAGCCTTCGTCTAGAGACACCGTGGGATTTGGGGAAAGTCCTCGCTTCCGGAGGTGAGCCTTGAACCTATAGAATTCTAGGTGCAGGGCTCTCTGCTTTGGAATATTGCTGAGCTGGGGCAGGAGAGCTGAAAAGGCACAGGGCTACAGGCATCGAAGTGACAGTCACACCTATGCAAGCATCTTAGAGAAGCCACAGAACTAGAGGTCACATTAACACATGCTACCTAAACATGACCACGGAATTCGGTGTTCATCTCCTGTTGCTGATGTAAAATGCCACGAACAAGGCATCTTATAGAAGGAAAGGTTTAATTTTCCTTATGATACCACACCCATGAGCCATGAGGCATGATCGCATCATAGTGTGGAGGCTGGGCTCGGCGGCGGCGGCGGCGGCGGCACCGGCACCAGGGAGTTGAGATCTCACATTCTGACCACAAACATGAAGCAGAGAGAACAAATCAGTACAGAGTCTTTACACTCTGAGAGATCACCTCCAGAACATACTTCCTCCTCTATCAAAGCCTTATCTCCTAAACTTCCCCAGAAAGCCCTGTAAATAGGAGGACCCAATGACCAATCACCTAAAACTATGGGGGGCGGCGGGGGTGGGGGTGGGGGACAAGAGAGGCATTCCTCTGCCATAGGCCTCTTGGGTCCTAGAAAGTTCCTATAATAGGAAAGGGCTTAGTGAGCACCAAAATAGAGATTGTAATCAGTAACGGGAAGGACAACTAACGGTCCAATGATTGCTGTGTTTCTTCTCTTTCATGTCCTCTGCGGAGTGATAATTTCACAGACAAATCTTCCATCGCGGAAGGCCACGGTTTTGTTTTATAAGCAGTATGAAGATTTCTGGCTCTACTTCAGGAGCAAAGTCCTCTGGGTTTGTAATTTCTCAAAATTACATTTAACTTTACGTTTTTCCATGATAACCTGTGATGCTGTGTTCAGGGTCAGATAGGCCAAGCAATCAGCAAGCATTGACTTTCCTTCTACTATGAGAATTTCACACGTTACAATACAAAATTTCACTACATGATGTGATTAAATAGAATTCCTATGTACAGGTCTTAACTAGAATAGAAATTTTGCTATTTATTTGTATATGTCTATATGGATATGTACAGGTGAACATATTTGAATGAATAGTATTATTTTGGAAGTTATCGCTTCCAAAAATAATGCAGTGTGTTCTCAAACCTTCCTCTTAAATACCTCCTTTGATTTTGAAGGGGACCAGAGAGTATGACTTCTCACCCGTTCCCTACCAAGACATCACAGACTG
This sequence comes from Apodemus agrarius, assembly GCA_964023405.1. Lineage (NCBI taxonomy): Eukaryota > Metazoa > Chordata > Mammalia > Rodentia > Muridae > Apodemus > Apodemus agrarius. Next base: position 6,005,934 of record OZ030020.1, on the reverse strand, counting down.
AGCTTGGACATAGGGTAGTGTGGCTCTATGTTCATTCCTATTTCCAGATCACCGCCCCCTTCCCAGATTCACTGAGCTCTGACCTTTACAGAGCACACTGTTTCCCGCTAACCCAGGAACAGCACCTTCATTCCTTGAGGATTTAAAACCCACACTATTCTCCAGAGAAGTCTGGGAGTTTCTCCACGTTGGAAGCAGAAAGTCAGTTGCAGAGGCTGAAAAAATAATGAGCACAGCTCCGATGAGTCACGGCCTCCCCGGTCAGCCACAGCCAGGACAGGGCCAGAAGCCAAGTGCCCTCCGAGCTCCTGCATTGAGGCCCACTGATCCCCAAAACACTCGTTATCTTTGTGTGCACATCCTCACAGGAAGGACTGCAGCTTCCTTCCCTGGATCTTCTGTGTAATGTTCCAAATTCAGGCTGACACTGAGACAGACTAACCGATAATCCCCAGGGTCTCCCGTCTGACGAGGGGATGTGTCCTCAGGTCTGAAGTGATTTGCAATTGCTGTACACACTGCAGGGAGCAGCAAGATAAACTGCAGGGAGATGTGATTTAAAATTCACTGCTTCAGCTGGGCGGTGGTGGCGCACACCTGTAATCTCAGCACTTGGGAGGCAGAGGCAGGCGGATTTCTGAGTTTGAGGCCAGCCTGGTCTACAGAGTGAGTTCCAGGACAGCCAGGGCTATATAGAGAAACCCTGTCTCCAAAAATGAAAAAAAAAATTCATTGCTTCATGATTTGTTTATTTTTCTCCAGTTCACTGAATATTTCCAGGAGTGGAAATAGATGTAAATCTGATTATTTCTCACAACAATCCACATGCTATCAATGCACCTTGCTTCATTTTGTTTAAAACTGACTACAACTGAAACTGTAGCCCACATCCTTTGTTAAAAGAAAACGTATAAAAGGGAGAAAAGGGAAACTACAGACTGAAAGAATTTTATGTGGATTGTTCAGAATCTGAGTAATGTTAGACCAGAATCCCCCCCCCCCAAACTCTGAAAGTAGGTATCAAAACTGGGGAGGGAGTGGATTCAGACATTACATTTCACATCTGATTTCTTATCTTTGTCTTCTTTTTTCATGTGTATTTAGTCTGTTGGGTAAAGTATTCCCAGGATATAACTTTATTATATGAATGAAGATGTTGTGGTGAAAGATGTAACCAGGAAAAAGAATGTAGACTGGGCTCTCTTTTTTATTCTGACAGTGTCACGCCTGCACACAAGCTGGTGTGATCCATTCGCCCCCCCCCCCCCGCCCTCTCTCTCAGGCCTCCCACTCCACCATCATCCTTCCCTTCCCCCATCTTTCCCTCCTGTGCTCATGCCCCTCCTTTCTTTTTTTTTTTTTAAATCAATAATCCTCTTTCAAGGGAAACTTTGTTAACGGTAGCTCAGTACTTCTAACAAATGTAAACTGATGTTCAAAACAAGCTTCCTGAGAAGGCAAACGGTCTTCACCAAAACCCCAGAGGTCTCACAGCTCAGAGGGACTGGGCGGTGAAGAGCTCCATCACCCAGATGACAGACTCATATAATGATGAGGCAAAGGGAGCAGAGGTGCCAGGGAGGCCGGGAGGCCAACCATCTTTGCAGATCACTGGGCATCAGGGCGTGGACTGGATACGGAAGGGTAGAAATGGAAAACTCACAGCCCGAACCGGAGTTCAGGGTCTCTCCCAGAAGTGAGGGAAGCTGCTTTTGGCTCTCTGGAAACTACAAAATAGATTTAACTTTGACTGAAGTAAGAGTTTATTCAAGGGCTGGTGAGATGGCTCAGTGGGTAAGAGCACCAACTATTCTTCCAGAGGTCCTGAGTTCAAATCCCAGCAACCACATGGTGGCTCACAACCATCTGTAATGAAATCTGACACCTTCCTCTGGTATGTCTGGAGACAGCTACAGTGTACTTACATATAATAAATAAATCTTTTTTTAAAAAAGAGTTTATTCAAATAGTTCTACCCTATAAGACCTATTTAACAATGGTGACGGTCCTTTCCCAGTTAGATGAGGCTTAGCCGTAAGACTCAACTCCTACCCGCCCAGCAGTGGCCCCATCAAGGTCCCGGAAGCCAAGTGTAAAATGCCTTTTAACCCTACCAGGAGCACTGACAAGCATGCCGTTCCCTGCTGAGGGGGGTTCAAGGTGTGCCTACAAAAAAATAAATTTAATAAGACCTTGCAGTCTGATATTTAAAGTGTTAAAATGTTGTTTAAACATCAACAAGCAGGCTGGAATCATGACGAGTTGACTCTGAGCTCTTGTTAGACCAATCAAAGAGAGAGACACAGGAGCACCCTGCCATCCATCAAGAGTAACACAAACACAGCAAGTTCCACACCAGAACAACAGTGCTCACTCACTCTCTTTGAACAATGAACATCCTAAGAGAGCTTAGTTCCTAAGCAACACATGGCCTTTAGCAAATGCAAAAGAATTGGAACTGTCCAGGGCGTGCTCTCAGCAAAATGGAATCAATCCATAGTCAGCAACAGAAAGACAGAAAACCCTCTCAACAATGGGAAACGGGCTGCAGCCGGGGGAGGGGGGGAGTGGTGGGGCGCAGTACTAAACCATTCACATGTGAAAGGAAAATTCACAAAGGGGAATAAAATACACGGAAATAAATGACAGTAAAAACACAGCATATCAAAATTCCTCGGGGGCGGGGGGGGGGGACCAAAGCAGAGCTGAGAGAGAAACTGACAGCAGCAAATTGATCCTTTATTACGAAAGAATGAAATTCCTAGTAATCTGAGGTGCTGATTTAAGAAAAAGGAGTAAAATAAACCCAAAGTAAATCCTGCAAAAAACGGAAATCAATGCCGCAACAAACAGCAAAGTGTTGAGGAAAAATCAGACAAAGAAAGAAGGGCTGCTTTGACGGCAGACTCTGAGTTGTAAAGCAATAAGAACAAGGGAAAAAGAAAAGAAAAACAGGAGAACACAGACTGGCACTGGCAGATGACTCGCTGTCTATCTGCACGGTAAAGAACGCTTTACACCGCTCCACCCACCTAACTTGGTGTTCGGTAGCACAAGTTCTCCAAAGGAACTAAAGGGTTAAAATTTAAGTGTCCAGGATCTATAGTCAGGCAGACAAAGAGGAGGAGATCAAGGACAGGCCTGTGCATGTCCAAGCAGGCCTGGGCCAAAAATTAAATCAAGGTTGCCAAATCATCAAAGAAGCTTTGATGCTGTGCTGGTCATGGCGGATAGACAACCTCCACAAGGCCATGGACCATCTGGAATAGCCTACACCCCCCTTTTTCCTTTTCCTTCAAGGTTAACCTCATTACTGAAATGTAAACTAACACATATTACATAGTGATGTAATTTCGCGCCGAAAGTAGCCCGCCACTATATAAATTAACCTATCATGTATAGCCACGCCAACCCCACTACTTTTCCTATATAAACCCCTAACTTCTGAGCCTCGGGGTGGACTCCTCTGTCTCCTGTGTGAGATACGAGTCTTCCCAGAGCTCCGATATTAAACTGCCTCATGCAATTGCATCAAGCTGGTCTCTCGAGTTTCTTGGAGAAGCACCATCCCGAGATTAGAATAGGGGACCCCAAAAGGGGGCCCGACAGAACAAACCACGGAAACCCAAGGAATGTGAAGTTCACAGTTTGACTTTCCATACAACTACCAAGGAAGTGCAGTTCAGAGCTTCGCACATTTCATAGAGCAAAGATCCAGGCTTCCAGGTCTTCACTGTGAGTCCTACCAATCCTATGCCACCTCCAGAAAACAGAAGAGGGGACAAAGATGCTTCTTGAAGCCAGATTTATGGTCACAGTAAAACTAAATTACCATACAAGAGCGGCAAAAGCCCCCAGCATAGACACGAGGCACAGTTTAGCTGGGTGAATCCAGCAGTATGGTGACGCTCGGGATTCAAGATTGTTCATTACTCCAGAGTCAGTTTCTCCTCCGTAACAGAACTTCCAGGGCATCACAACCCTTAGGAACGACTGATCATACTCACATCCCTGAAGTCTTAGTCTAGACTCAGAAGCCCCCACCTTGGCTACTCAGACTTTAAGCTCCTAAATTACAAAGATTTAATTTGGTTCCCCTCAAATTCTCTCCAAACTGAGAGGTTTGGCCTTTTGATATATATTGTAATGATAAATACATAATAAATATGTATGATAAGTACATAGCAGATGTGATAAGTACAAAATAAATATGCATTATAATGACAAATACTGGCCCTCCAAGGCCTGGTTGCTCTCAGGAATGAGAGAAACCACACATACAACAGTTTTGCTCCCTAATTTAAAACTATTGGTTAAATAAAGATGCTGACTGCCGATAGCGAGGAAGAAGGGACCTAGGTGGGGTTTGAGGTTGCTGGGCTTGGGGTCTCAGAAGACCATGAGGAGAAAGAGGAAGGTAGAGAGAGGAGAAGACATCATGGGGTAAGAATATTAATTAAAATCATGGCCACAGGGATGGGCAATTAGAGTGAAGAGCAACCCAGATGGAACTTACTGTTATCAATAGGAAAGTAGATTCTAATAACATAGAGACTAACTATCTGCCCAGTTTTAGTGCTGATAAAGGCCTATCATAAATTAAAGGTCAAGTGTGGTTTTTATTCAGGAACTGAATACTCAAAGGTGGGGTAGAAGCCCTGGATTGAGATTAAAGGTATTCTGCAACCTACAGTCTACAAAACCACATTTGTTCTGTGATCTGTGGACAGGCATCTTGAACATTTTCTTCCCAGGACCTGACTTGAGTTTCCTCTCTCTCTCTCTCTCTCTCTCTCTCTCTCTCTCTCTCTCTCTCTCTCTCTCTCTCTCTCTCAATATATATATATATATATATATATATATATATATATATATATATTGTTTTTCGAGACAGGGTTTCTCTGTGTAGTCCTGGCTGTCCTGGAGCTCACTCTGTAGACCAGGCTGGCCTTGAACTCAGAAATCCGCCTGCCCCTGCCTCCCAAGTGCTGGGATTATAGGCATGCACCACCACGCCCGGCTTCCTCTCTATTTAAAGAGTGATGATATCATGTCCTTGGTCATTGACTCTTGGAGGGAAGCAAAATGTGTTGCTGCAGGTCACAATGACTGAGCTTCATGTGCTGGTACATGGCCCACTGATTTCAGCCCCCATCTGTGAATTTGCTTTGCCCCCTCTTACGTAGACTCAGTTGCAGAGATGTGAGCTGGTGTGATGCCTTTGGCTGCCTGGTGAGCAATGGTGGGGACGGAGCGTCTATTATGTCCCCTCGCAGACCAGTGGTGCCAATAAGAAATAAGTCGAGCTATCTTGAGCCAATGAGACTTTTAGGGTTATCACAAGCAAAAACCTACTTTATTCTCCCTAATACTAGAGAGCCCAACTTCTGAAGCTTCTCTGGGTTTGGGCCTGACTCTGAGTGATTTAGGGTGGTGGACAGTGATGGTGGTTTTTTTTAGTCTCTAGATGATGAGTATGTTTTATTTATGAAGAATGATTTTTAATATACGACAACTACAAGCATATTTATGACTTCACGTGGCCCCTGTGATTTAGAGATTTTTATGTGTTCATGACTTTATCGTTTCAAGCCTGAAAGCTGACAACATTAGGTTGTTTTAGAAATATGGCCTCAGATTGATAGTCTACAGGTCTGGAGGGAGAGCCGATTTTGCAACTCGGTGGTTGCTGAATTAGGCCTGAAGGGGAGAATTCAAGGAAAAGGCTCATAAGATAAAAGTCAGGACTTTTGAGAACTATAGAATTACATTTAGTGTTTTGTATTCTAGACTTATTAGTCAGCACGGATGGCAATCAACAAGGCAGATAACATTAGGTTGGGACAATATGTAAAAAAAAAAAAAACATGAAAAAATAAGGTAGCATAGACGTTCAGCAAAGCTGCTCTCAAAAAGGACTGGTATGAAATGGAGACATCTAAGAAATCCAGAGATAAGTTAGCACTCAAAGATGGGTAAACCGAGACAGCCTCTTAAGTGGACTGAGGTGCTGAGTCAGAACTGGCAGGCTCTTCCACACTTTTCTGAGAGCCAAAGACAGTCTCCGGGATGTCTGACTGATGTCACCCTGGACATATTCAATGTGAGGTCGCAAGTGTTCTCTTTGAGAAAAGCCCTATTCTACCACTCCTGCCAGTCCTAGCACAACTGCTTTGTCCTTTTGTCTCTGGTTCATGCCTTACAAAGACCTCTGCTGGAGACTGGATGCAAGGGGGCAGTGGGTGGAGGGCACCCAGGGGTCCCCACCCTCTGAAGAGAACGGGAAGGGGAATGGAGAGAGGGACTCTGGGAGGGGGCTGGGAGATTCCGCAGTGTTTGGGATGTAAATTAATTAATTGATTAGTTAATTAATTAATAAAATAAAGAACCTCTGCTAAGGTGTAGAGTAAGAGCAGTGACAGTAGAAAGTGCATCCTGCCTCAAGCCGCCCCCTGTGCAGAAGATTGAAGATAGCACTAGTTACCGGAGCTAGACCAGGGCTGTGATTTGTCTCATAATGGGAGTCATGTGCTTCTTCTCCTCCTTCCATCATGTTTTCATTGTGAACAATATGTATTGAGATTGAGGAGTAACATGGTAAAACATGAAAAAAATCATTTTTATAGTCTTGGGAAGCATTCAGGAGCAGCGAAGCAGGGCAGAGTTAGGGCTGAAGATGACACGTTTGCATAATGAGCAAGGTCAGAGGACACTTGAATACAATCAGAGAGTACTAATAGACCCCTTGAAAGCTCAATACAAATAGACTTTCCTACTTCAAGGGCATCATCTTCGTCACAGAGTCTTCATTCCTAGTGAGGATTTAAACTTTGAACAACAACAACAAAAAAAAAGTTCATGGGTGCCTTAATTAGGATTTCCATTGCTATGAAGAGACACCATGACCACGACATCTCTTATAAAGGACAACATTTAATTGGAGCTGGCTTACAGGTTCAGAGGTTCAGTCCATTATCATCAAACCAGGAGCATGACAATGTCCAGGCATGCATGGTGCCCGTGAAGTACTGAGAGTTCTACATCTTGATCTGAAAGCCTCTAGGAGAAGACTGTCTTCCAGGTAGCAAGGAGAAGGGTCTCAAAGGCCAGGTCCAAAAGTGACACACTTCCTCCAACAAGGCCACACTCCAACAAGGCTGATCAATGGTGTCACTCCCTGGGCCAAGCACATTCAAACCACCACAAAAGGAGATTAGACAATACCTAATACATTGTTGATGTCTTACAAACCCCAAAAGAGTTTCCATGTAACAATCTAGCCAATCCAGCAAAAGCATTGTTGATTGTTTTGTTTTAGCAAACTTTCAGACACTATAAAGTTTGGTAACACTTCCTTCTGTCCATACCAGCTTGTGTTATTAGCATTTGAGATCTTGCAGTGCATCTAGATCACCTGTGTGGTAAGACTCAAGATGAGAAACAGAAAGACATAAGCCTTCCTGTCACCTCATTATGAAAAAACAAAACCCATTTGACCTTTGTTGTTTAAATAGAAATGAACCCAATAGGATTTTGTTGAATGTTTCTTCCCTAATTGGTGGCATTTGGGGGCCACAAATGAACTTATAGAAGGTGGGATCTGACTGGTAGAGGGAGGTCACCAAGGGGAACCTTTGAGAGTAATATGTGGCCCTGGTTCTGGTCACTGTTTCCTGATCCACCACGATGTGAACAGACTTAGACTCACATTTCCACCACCACCACCACCACCACCCACAGCCATTAGCCATGCCTCCACATTCCAATGAACCAAAGCCATGTATAAAAACGATTCCCACTGATGTTCTGCTGTACACTCACAGACTGCCGCCTAGCCCAATCATCATCTGAGAGGCTTCACCCAGCAACTGATGGGAGCAGACACAGAGACCCACAGCCCAGCATTTAGGGGGAGCTCACATTCCCACAGTAAAGAAAAAACTGACACAGCACTATAATCAACCCTTCCATTTAAAAATATTAAACAATATGATAGAATATTAAACAAACTGAGAGGCGGTCATAATAATTTTCCCCAGTCAGTTAGATCCTGTTCATTCTTCTTACCGGGATCACTTCTCAAACTAGAGACCACACTGGAACTCTTCTGCTCTGCAAGGACACCTAGGCAAAGTCATCTATAGGGGGCATTCCTGTGCCAGATACTAGACCTGCCTCACACTTGATCTTCAGTGTCCCAGCCTCAAAATCTGTAAGAAATAGAGTTCTCATATTTAAGAATTACCCTTTAAATCCATGACCTGTTTGAAGGAGAGTGGGAGGGATGTGTGGGAAGGTTTGGAGGGAGGAAACAGCAAGGAGAAAGGTAATTGTGTCATAATGGCAAAGGCAAGGAGAAAGGTAATTGTGTCATAATCGCAAAAATAAAATGAAAACATGTATACTGGAAAAAAAGAGTGTAAGACTTGGGGGAGTCTTAACTTACTAGAGAGACCCCCTGAGTGGATCACGCAGAGGCAGGAATCGATGCAAAAAGCAAGAGGATTTTTATTTAATATCTAGCATGCTGGGGCACATGGAGACAGAACGACCCCGCGCACTGGGCAGCACAGGCCTTTTATACAGTTCTCAGGGCAGCCACTATTAGACACAATGTGATTGGCAGAACAGTGTTACCTTTAAACTAATTGGTTGTTAGGGGATGAGGTAGGTGGCCAATGGACTCTAAGCCTTTCCAAGCCTTTCCTAGCTGCAGGGACCAGCATGTGGTCTGAGGAATGTAGTTTAGCCTCTTTCTTCTGGGAGGGGAGGGCACTTGCCCTTCTGGGAGGGGTAAATGTTCCATGACCTTTCCAAAGTTCCTGAGTCAATCCTCTCAAGAGAATCACCCCCTTAAAGATGCTTTGTTAGAGTCATTTGTTCCTTAGTCATTTGTTCCTAAGTCATTTACAAATGGCAAAGGCAGCTAATAAGATACCTGTAGGTCCCAGCACACATATTTGAGGTTAGTATGTAGAGTGAAGCCTGTACTCACCAATGCCACAGACTTTCTAGTAATACATCAATAGGACAGATAGCGGCAATGAACCTAGCAAAGGGCTGAGCAGGCTGAGATGAATCTGCGGTTCATCCAAACAGTCTTCTCCTTGGGATGGATTTCCACCTCTGTGTCAAGGTGCTGACTACTCTCACAAAGACAGCCATGAATGTTTACTCCTAGCAAGTACTTCTCAAATCAAACATTTATCTTGACAGACACATTTTACTGCTCATTTTTCATAATTACATTTGGTACTCGGTAGTTTTAAACACCCTTTAAACAACATCTTCCTATGAACGGGATTTGCATTCTGACCTCTGTTAAGTTCTGCTGTTCACATGTTGCTGGAATAAATCTAAAATCTTCAGAGCACAGATTAGTCTCTTAAATTTCTAAGTCAACATCTGTGATCAGATGCTAAGCAACCAATCATCTCTCCATGACATCCCATAAAGAACAGCAGTGTTCTGTAAAGTTTATTGATGTTGCTGTTCATAGCATCGATACTGGGAGTAGACTGTGACAGCCACCTCATTGCTTCTGTGTATCTTTTTTATTTACTCAAAATGCATAGAATCCATTAATATAAATTGGGATTTTAAGTTTAACAAAAATGTCTAGTAGTCAGGTTTTTCACAGCTATAGATGTTTACAAAAAGAAATCTTAAAGTTTTGAAATCAGGGCAAAAATGTAAATTTCATAGGAGACCTCAAGTTGTGTTGTTACAGCTTTAGCACATAGAGCATGCATTGGTAAGAAGGTCAGACTGGGCATGCTAAACTAAAGACAGATGTTACGTTCCTTCTCACCACTCATTCCAAATGCATGCTTTCTTAATAGACAGCTAACTTTGACCTTTTCCAGCATCTAGGCTCAGAGGGTGGGATGCTTAAATTTCCTGAGGACAGTGAGGATGGAGGATATATATATATATATATATATATATATATATATATATATATATAAAGTTTTATATATATAAAACTTTAAAAAGATTTATTCTTAATGTATATGTGTGGATGGGGGGGTAGAGGGGTGAAGGGGTGGAGGGGTAGATATATGGAGAGGTGCAGAGTAGAGGGGAGGAGGGGTGGATAGGTAGAGAGAGGAGGGGTGGAGAGGTAGAGGGAGGAGGGGTGGAGAGGTAGAGGGTGTGGTGTTGGAGGGTGGAGGGAAGAAGGGTGCAGGAATGTGTGCCAAGAAGTTCAGGAACCTGCAGAAGCCAGAAAGGGGTAGATCTTCATTCATATATATATTTAATAATTTGAAAATAAAGCTGTGTGTGTGTGTGTGTGTGTGTGAATCCATGTGCAGGCCAGACATCAATGACAACCACTCTCCACCTACTTTTTGAAGTGGGCTGTTTTCTTCTGAGACGTATAGGACATTATTGTTCATATACTATCCTACTGTGCGATAGCACAACAGAACTCACTGCTTGTGTCTAGCCGTAACTCAGTACACATAGGGGAGCCTCTCCCCATCCCCCTCTGCCCGCCTCATCGGCATCTGGTGAACATCATTTCACTCACAAGATCTGTGGGATCAATGTTTCATGTTCTGTACAAACGAGACCACGAGGTTCTCTCTGTCTGAGCCAGCTGATTAAACTGAGGATAGTGATCTCCAACCACACGGTCACAAAGAATAGGACTCATCCTTTTTGGCAGCTGGGTAGTATTTCATTATGATATAAACCACATCTCCTTTACTCATTCGTCACTGTTGGCTACTTAGATTGTTCTTATTTCTGGACTGAATAATGGTACAATAGGTATGGAATTCAGACATGTCTTGGGCATGCCAATATCATTATCTTTGAATGTGTGTGCAGAAGCATTTTTGCTAGATCACAACATGTCTTTTACTAATTTAAAATATTAACATTTAATAAATGTACCATTACTGACTACAACAGAAAACAAACAACAAAAACCCACACTTGACAATACCTCAGCTTCAGGTGTTTATTGACCACACAATTCCAAGTTATGCGTGGGTCAAAGGTGATGTCACAGGAAACATCAAGACAGTTTAATAAATAACAATAATACAGCCGTTTGTGTCTTTAGAGCAGAGCTTAGAACAGAAACTCAGTCCTCACCTTCTTTCTTTATTTATTTATTTATTGAGACAGGGTTTCTCTGTGTAGCCCTGGCTGTCCTGAACTCATTCTGAAGACCAGGCTGGCCTCGAACTCAGAAATCTACCTGCCTCTGCCTCCCAAGTGCTGGGATTACAGGCGTGAGCCACCACGCCCGGCTAGTCCTCACCTTCTTAAGGGAGGGAAAAACAAAATATTCAGAGAAGCAGGGCGAGATACAACTTACAAATCTAGACAGGGAAGAGAAATTGAAAACTGAGAACATGGATGGAAGAAAATAAGAAACAATAGAGCAGAAAACACAGGGGGACAAGACAGCTGTGTGTAAACGCGGAGCGTGGGTGGCACCTCCCCACACAAACATGGAGCAGCTGAAGAGAAGAAAGACCAGTGAGTCTTCTCAGATCCACCACAGAAGAGAGGTCACAGGGACTTTCTATATCCCAAAGTGAAGATATTCATGAAGTGTATTCATGAAGAAAATATACCAGAAACAAGGGGCCAGAATCAAATTAGAAATGCCTACATAGTATCAGAGGATAGTAAAGACTCAGAGTGAGCTTGGGCAATAGAAACCCCACAGGCCCTGGGAAGGGAGTGGAGGGAGGGAGTAGGGGAGGGTGGCGGGGGGTGAGGCATGGCACAATTCAGTGTCGGGGAGCCACATTGGTGGTGATGGTTTCAGGAAATACTCCACATCTGCAGAGGAAGGGGACGGGTCCTTTACTATTTAATAAGCTCAACTCCGAAGATGCCCTAGCTCCAACAGAACCTAATTGGAGATTTTAATAGGTGCCAATCAAACAGTTAGCCCGGCAAAGGGAGATTCCAAGATCTAACCCTCTGAGTCCCCCTGGGCCACCGTAGGGGAAAGACATTTGAGAAGCAGCAGTGAAGCTCACAGCCCAGCCCTGAAGCTAAGCGAGAGATGCAGACACTGAGACTCAAAAGCAGAGACTTACCTGCCCAGCGTCTCTTTCATTTTCTGTCTTCCATTTTCCTCATCCACACAGTCCCATTTTGTTAGACAACCCACCCTACCAAGCTCCAATATGGCCCATTGGCGTGCAAACAAGCCAGATTCAGCTCATCTCCCCAGTGCTAGCAAGGAGCCCACAGAGTGGAGAGAGCAAAGTCCCATCCAATGAAACCAGATAAGAAACCTTTCTCATTCTCCCAGGGACTGTCTTCATGTGATGGAGCGTGAAGAATGAATGCCTGAACCCCAGGTCCTAGCAGCCTGTCTCCAGGGACACAGCCCTGAAAAGACCTGAGCTGTGGAATAGATGGCCTGGAGAGGAGACAGAGAGCCTGGCTCCCCCACAACTCCATAGATGAGAAACAGTCATTGACACCAAAGCCAGCAACGTGTTGGACCCCCAGAGAACGGGCAGTGGACTTCCTCATTGTTCATTGCACTTAGTGGCAGCTGTAAGTAACTGAAAACACCATGCAGATTTCACCAAAGAAATGGAGTGCTTATAAGTGGACCATGCATCACTAAGAGACTGGTCCCGTGGACCACTAGGTCTGAGAAGCTGTAAGTAGAAGACCTCATCCAGAGACCAGCTCACCTTTCAACAGAAGGCGAATTGGCTATTACTCCTTCTTGTGCTTTGGTTTATCCTCAGTTTTATCACTCAATTTATTAAGGATAAAATTTACGAGATGCAATAAATATGTAAATGACAGGCCGTACCTGTACAAAGTCAATTATAATTAAATTTATCATACTCCCAGCTGGGTCTGATTCATTTCAAGGAAACAAATTATGCTGGGATAATATATCAGTCCCCAGTTCTTTCCTTAGTGCAGTTAAAACAGCCAGAGCAGTGTTTTAAAGCACACTTGGAAGTCAGTTGACAAATGTCCTCTAGGAATAAAGGAAAGAGAAATGCCTTTGGTAGATTTTGGGGCTCACTTTAAACAGCATATAGCAAGTTCCTACATGTGGATGTTTATAACCACACACAGAAATGTGCTGACTCAAGTCAGGCCAAGGTTCCATGGACATCTTCTTAAAGGCCACAGTGAAAACACTACACATGGATGGAGTGGTTGGTGTAAAGTTGGCTTCATAGTCTTCTTTGAAGCAATTGACTCAAATAAAGCAACTCACAGGTTCTCCCTCAGGGATTTATATCCTGAACAACTGATACCAGGTAAAGGGAGAGGTTGGTTTCCATGTCATCCCTGCAGGTAGAGGCTAGACCCTCTCTCTAACTTACTAATTCCTACCCTGCCTCAATGCCTGTTCAGTTCTAAAGCCTTGACTCCACCTCTCCTCTCAATAATAAAGACTCATTATTATGTCGATACAGCTGCAGAATTTTCCTGTGTACTATATTATGGAGAAGGGGAGGGAGGGAGGAAAAGAGGGAGGGAAGGAGAAAGCTGGAGGAGGAGGAAAAGCAGCAGCAGAAGCAGCAGTAGGAGGAGGAAGAGGAGGAAGAGGAGGGGAAAGGGGAAGGGGAGGGGGAGGAGCAGAAAGAGGAGAGGGAAGAGGAGGAGGGTAAGGAAGAGGAAGAAGAGGAAAGGGAGGGGGAAGGGGAGGGGGAAGATGAAGAGGAGGGAGAGGAAGAGAAGGGGAAGGAGGGGGAAGAGAGTTCACTTTTATGTATGAGGAGGGCCACAGCGAGGTGAATTGACCCTCATACTTCAAAGTGGATAAAGTCATTGTCTTGTTTCCTAGCATTCCCACAGCTCAGTTACCTTTGTGAAATTCCTTGAAGATGTCAGTAGTGTTCTAGAGTACAGTAGAGAGATTTGAACCTATGACTTTTGGGACAGCCAGAACCAAGTCTGGATTTCAGCCTTTGCCCTTGCATTCTGCACATTTCTGATTCTCTACTCTTTAAAGGGAATGGGAGCTGTGGCTGTGGCTCAGGCATTGCTTGCTTAGCATACGTGGGTCTTGGTATCTACCTTCAGTACTGAAAAAATACATATTACTTAAGTTGCACATCATTGAAAGGATGGAAGGTGCTGGAGGCAGCAGACAGAACACAATTGTGAAACGTAAAGCAGTAGCTATTGTCATTATAACCATGATCATTGCAATTACCGTTATCACCACCACCACCATCATCACCACAATTACCATCACCACCACCACCATCATCACCACAATTACCATCACCACCATCATCATCACAATTACCATCATCACCAGTGTCATTCTCAATCATCACCGTCATCAGCACAGTGCTCCCCACTCTGACTCTGATACACATCTGTAGGGAAGAGGGTAAAGCCATATCTCATTCGAGCAGAAAAATGCAGTCATAGCCCAGGCTGGAGCTGAGTTTAGTTTTGAAATCTGGACTTGTCAACTTTGAGCAGTGTGCAAATGAAAGCATTAAGGGAATTCTTAAAATCAACAGTGAGCATCAGTTGAAAATTCAGTCTCTTTCTACACAAAAGTATCAACTTAACCTCCTGACGATCTATGAGAGGTAAATTATAAAAATACTTCAAATCTTTTACATTTCTACTTTATTTTTTAAAGATTTATTTATTTATTATATGTGAGCACACTGTAGCTGTCTTCAGACACACCAGAAGAGGATATCAGGTCTCATTATGGAGGGTTGTAAGCCACCATGTGGTTGTTGGGATTTGAACTCAGGACCTTTGGAAGAGCAGTCGGTGCTCTTAACCACTGAGCCATCTCTCCAGCCCTCTATTTTATTTTTAATTAAAATATAATTACATTAGTTCCCCACTTATATTTTTTCCCTGTCCTCCAACCTCTCTGATGTCCTCTCTTCCCTCCTTCTCAAACTGATGGCCTCCTTTTCTTTTATTACTGTTGTTATATTTGTATAAATGTATACATTCAGCCTGATGAGTCTATTTAGTCTTCGTTATGTGTATGTGATTTCAGGGTGAACCACTTGGCATTAGATAGCCTAGTTTGTGACTCAAACCTGGGAGAAATTTATTCCTTTTCTCCCAGTGGTCATTAGTTGTCTGTAGTTCTTTGTTTAGGTAACAGGTTGAGGCACAGTTCACTTTCTCCCATCTATGCTAAGATATCCATGGATGCCATCATTGTTTAGGTCTTGTTTAAGCAGCCACGTTGAAGAGGCTTCCTAGGTGTAGCCTCTTTCACATTTCTAGGAGACACAATCACGCAGCAGACCTCCTGGTCTTCTCGCTCCTGCAATCTTTCCACTCTCTTGTCTATGATATGCCCCAAACCTTAGGTGCTGAGTTGAATTGTAGATGTGTTGGTTGAGGCTGGGCACCCCACTATTAGTTGTCCACTCTTCCAGGGGCCCTGAGTTCAAACTCAGCATTCCAGTATGGTCAGGTTCTGATGAAAGCTCTATTTTAGGCTGGAGTCTGCACATTTCAAGTTGATTTTCCCATGGTAGGAAGACAGTGTCATACCAATGACTCGCTAAAATTTCCTGGACCGATCTGCCCTGCCTACGCCAGGGAAAACATGAGTAGAAACACCAAGAACAGAGAGGAAGCCTGAAGCATCTGTGGCCATTGGTGAGACAGCGTTGGCCTATGAAGGCTTTCTTAATGAAAGAGAGTCCTGATCCCACGAGGTGAGGCAGAAGTCCAGGCGGACAGGAGAACTGGAGGAAGGTCTGAGGCTGGGGGATTGGCCATGTGATTCTTTCAGGTTGTCAGAAAGCTACATAAGTAGCCTGGAGAAGTGAGCCGGGGAGTAAGAAGAATCGGGGCCCAGAGCTGCTGACTCTACTCACAGGAGGTGAGTAGGAGGAGGCCCATGGCAGCTCTGCCCAGCACCATCCTCAGCCAGAGCTCTTCCTTCTCCAGTGTAACCCGGCCAACACAAGCCACATCGTCATTTCATGTATTCTGTATTGTGTGAAAGGAACAAATGAAACAGTATAAATAAATGTAAAAATACTGAACACAATGGAAAACAAATGACCCAGTTGGACAATGCTTTTACAGAGCAAATAAATACATCAATGCTTCAAGAGCACGTAATAATAGAAAACTTCATTCCTTAGTGATAACTATTATTCACAGAGTTGTGTGTGTTCAGAACAAGATTGAAAAAACCAAGACCATCATAATTTGTATGAGCCAAACTGACATGCTATGGTTTAAAGTAATAAAGTCTGAATCTGGATCCTTGTTCAGATACTTACACTGCTCTGATGAGATATTTAAAATTAACTCCTCAATTTAAATGCATCCCAAATGCAAGATATTGAAGGATTCTTCCCATCAGTAAAGAACAATAAACTCAGTGCAATTAAATGCTGTAATAAAATGTTTAAAGGCTACTGTTCAATACAATTCTATTTGTAGTTTAAATTCTGAATATAATGTAGTTAGGTGTGACGTTGAGATTTTATGCTTAAACATTGATCTAAGACACAGGATTCTAGTTAGAGGAATGGCTGATAAAGGTATGTCTTTGCGTGGCTAAGGCATAACAACCATTAAATGGCTTCACCAAACAGCTGGCAGGAATCTTGCTGACTTCATTTAAGAACATAGAACAGCAACCTTTGCATTTTGAAAAAAAAAGATGCTGTAATATCATGTGTCTATATTACATTAGCACATGCTGGAACTGGTACAAAGCTATTATATGCACTGCAAGAAAAAAGTACATCAATTCCCCAACCCCTGTCCAGATGTAATTTTGAAATGGCAAAGGGAACTGTACACATGTGACTAAAATGAGTATTCTATTACCCTGGATTGTCAAGGTAGGCAGGTTGGGCACTTCAAGATGACAGCATAAAACTTTCCAGGGTGTGCCTACTATAGAAACAGCAGGTAGAACAGCTGTAGTTCTGTGGGGTACAGCACTCCTTCCCACACTGGCTCGGTACCGAGAAACTTTTCATCTTGGAGCTCACCATTCCTGAAGGCCCGGCCTGCAGCAGCATCTATCCACCGGGAGAGCGAAATAAAAACGGAGCATGCACATCTCAGAGACCTAAGTGCGACCTGTTCCCTCCAGCCTCCTGCCATCTGCAGAGGAAGCCTGCCGTCGGCTCTGCTGCGGACGGGAGAACAGTTGCAGTGGTTTGCCTGAGAGGCTCTAAAGTAGACTACAATAGGAAAAATAGATAAAGTAAGAGGCGGTGGGGGCTGTCATTAAACTCGCGCGTCACTGAGCTGTGGCCACTTGTGGCCAGGTTTCTGGATGCTGCGCTGCTTACCAGGAAAGGCACACACAGTAGGTATCCAACCATGGGTAACGATTCAGTGAGAAGAACTGTTCCTTGTAGGAATCTGTCTCCCAAGAGAAACTTGATGATTATCCTTCCTTTGGAAAGGAAAAGAATCCTGCTCTGACATCTACATTTAAGGAGAAGGTTCTATCTCCTAGTTCTAAAGGCCTCTGACCCAGGAGACAGCGACAAGCTCCTCAGGAAGTGAATACCGCTGCCCGGCTCCTCACACTTCTATCACTAAGCATCAGAGATCTGTTTGGTACCAGGGAGAAACATGAGTTAAACTTTAACAGTGTTTATATAACAGGTCACTGCTATGAAAACCATTACTCGTTGAGATTCCCCAAGAACTAAGCTTAATACGAGACTCTGCCACACTTTATGCAACCCTGACAAGTTATTTCATCTGATATCAGACTCCAGACTTCACAATGGATATCTTTCTCTCTCTTCAGCTTCCAGACTTGAGATTCAATAGTAGTAAACAGGTCATCTTGTAATCTGTCCACAGAGAAATGAGGTCTCGACATAAGATAAGCCCCGCATTTCCATGAGCATCCTATTCTATAGCAGCTTAGGACTCCACATCCTGGATCCACTCAAATGATGTTTAGAGAAATGGGGCAGAACCCTGTGTGGAATCCAAACCACATCTTAAAAACCAGGATGGATTTATTATTGGTTTCTTAAAAAAAAAAAAATCGGCCAGGCGGTGGTGGTGCATGCCTTTAATCCCAGCACTTGGGAGGCAGAGGCAGGCGGATCTCTGAGTTCGAGGCCAGCCTGGTCTACAGAGTGAGTTCCAGGACAGCCAGGGCTATACAGAGGAACCCTGTCTCAAAAAACCAAATAAAAAAATCTATCTAGCAGGGAAGACAATACTAAATGCACAAGAAAGCCCATATGTTTATTAATTTATTTTTTTTCCTATAAGTGAAAAGAATGGGCAAGTATGAGAAAGAATATCCAAGAAGCACCATTAGGACCAGAGGACAAGGACACCCGCCAAAGGGACGCCTGTGTAGAGACGAGAAGGGAAGGAGGCATGTGGAGAGGGAGGGAGAGGTCTAGTCATGGGGAGTAGCAGGTGCCAAAGTCCTCAGGTGAACAACCGGCCATAGAGTTGAACATCAAAGAGTGAAGGAAGTGTATATCAGGTGTTACCAGCCAGAGAAAGGACCGGACCTGGGTTGTAAAGGACTTTGAAGGATCCGTCAGGGACCAGTGATTCGCTCTACATGTAACAGGGATCTCTGGAGGCTTAGCGACAGGTGACCAGATAATAGGAAGCAGACACTGGACACTCGGGTGCTGTGGCACAGAGGACCGAGGAGTGGGTCCAGGTGGATCTGGAAGGCTGGCATCCTAAACATGAGATGCGAGGGAGGGAAGACAGCGTCTCCGTGCTGAGCTGAGGGAGAAGGGAAGCTCTCCGCTATCTGAATGCCTACTCAGAAGATGGCTCTGAGGAAGAGGCAGGTGTACAAAGCCATGCCGTCGTCCCCAGGAACGATCAGCATGTAGCTCTAAGACGGGCGGCGGCAGCACCTCCCCACATGGGACAGAAATGCTGTCTGTACCAGGAGATATAATGAAGTGATCCAGTAAAACTTCCGCTACTGTGGTAGTTTTTTTTTTTTTTTAATTGCTGGCCAGGCTGATTGGAAATGTTCTGATAATCCTTTTCTTTCACAGCACGGGTGACGCGTTTCTCTGATTTCACAGTAGCTGACAACGGTATCGCTTGGGGGTAGTAGAGAACACTGCTCTGCGTCAGTTGGCTCACCACGGGGCCCTATCACATGGACACAACCGACAAGGCCTCTGATTGCCTTGAAGCACATTATCTGGAGTCCCTGCTTGCGTGGTGCTTGTCTAAGGTTCTCTTGTGTGCACCTTGCTCACCGTGAGCTCTGTGTCTTCCCTTCCAATTCAATAGCAGTAATTATTTTATTTACACACCACTCCCCTTTAAAACCTTGCCTTGTTTTCTTCTGCTTTTATTTGTCTTTATAAGAGGCACATTACTCAGTGACATGAACTAACATTTCCATAATGCCAACACAGTAAGTACATCATCTTTCAGGGGTGGCAGGTAGGAATCTTTATGCGTACCTCCGTGGAACAAGATAGTTTCAGATGAAACTCCAGGCATCGGAACGCCGACTCCCGTTGGTTTCGGGCCTGTGTCAGTCATCTTCTCTTCATTGCCAGTGTCTCTCAATGATCCCCTCCATCTTGTCTGCTCTAACACTGGACTCCACGAGCTGGAGGATGGGACGGGAAGGAGACGCCTCTTCTCACAAGGACACGCTTGTCTTCTGCAATTCCTCCTCCTGTGAGTGCTTTTATAACAGTAATTTTTTTTTTTGTAAACTCATGGGGTGACTGGCTCATTCCAAAACACATCCTTCAGTCTACACATATGCATCTAAAGATTAATTCGCACCACTGCCTGGATAGAGAGGGGCCACTACTTGCTAGCGTTAACGGTGCTGTTCCCACTAAGTCCATTTGTGATGGCGGGCTGGGGCCGCATGAGTTACCTCAGACAGCTGCAGGAGCTCTCGGGAACACAAGATGCGGCTAAAGCAACGTGAAATTTTTTTTTTGTTTTAGTTTTTTTTTTTTTTTTCCGAGACAGGGTTTCTCTGTGTAGTTCTGGCTGTCCTGGAACTCACTCTGTAGACCAGGCTGGCCTTGAACTCAGAAATCTGCCTGCCTCTGCCTCCCAGAGTGCTGGGATTACATGCGTGTGCCACCGCGCCCGGCTAGCTAAATTTTTATTTTCTATATTCTATGTTTACATTCCAAAGGCTTTCCCCTTTCCCAGTTCCCCCCCACCATACATCCCATAATTTCTCTCCCCCCCAAACTATTCCCCAATCATCCCCCCGCCCCCCGCTCCGATTTCTCTATTCTGGGTCTACAAAACTGGATCCAATCTTTTCAGGCCCAAGGTCCTCTCCTTTCTTCTTCTTGGGAATCATTTGACTTGCTAATTGTGCCTTGAGTATTTAGGGCTTCTGGGCTCATTAATATCCACTTATCAGTGATTGCATTTCATATGTATTCTTTTGTGATTGGGTTAGCTCACTTAGGATGATATTTTCCAGATCTAACCATTTACCTACAAATTGCATGAATTCATTATTTTTAATTGCTGAGTAGTATTCCATGTATAAATATACCACATTTTCTGTATCCATTCCTCCTTTGAGAGATATTTGGGCTCCTTCCAATTTCTGACTATTATAAACAAGGCTGCTATAAACATAGTGGAGCATGTGTCTTTATTGTATGCAGGGGAATCCTCTGGGTATATGCCCAGGAGTGGTATGCCAGGGTCCTCTGGAAACAATATAAAGTACCTTGGCGTAACTCTAACCAAACAAGCGAAAGATCTGTATGACAGGAACTTCAAGTCCTTGAAGAAAGAAATCGAAGAAGACCTCAGAAAATGGAAAAATATTTCTTGCTCCCGGATTGGCAGGATCAATATAGTAAAAATGGCCATCTTGCCAAAAGCAATCTACAGATCCCAACTCAATTCTTCATAGATCTAGAAAGAGCAATTCTCAAATTCATCTGGAGCAACAAAAAACCCAGGATAGCTAAAACTATTCTCAACAATAAAAGGACTTCTGGGGGAATCAATATCCCTGACCTCAAGCAGTACTACAGAGCAATTGTGTTAAAAACTGCATGGTATTGGTACAGCAACAGGCAAGTAGATCAATGGAATAGGATTGAAGACCCAGAAATGAACCCACAGACTTATGGTCACTTGATCTTTGATAAAGGAGCCACAACCATCCAATGGAAAAAAGATAGCCTTTTCAACAAATGGTGCTGGTTCAACTGGAGGTCAACAAGCAGAAGAATGCGAATCGACCCACTCTTATCTCCTTGTACTAAGATCAACTCCAAGTGGATCAAGGACCTCCACATAAAACCAGACACACTGAAACTATTAGAAAAGAAACTGGGGAAGACCCTGGAGGACATGGGCACAGGGGGAAAGTTCCTGAACAGAACACCAATAGCTTATGCTCTAAGATCAAGAATTGACAAATGGGACCTCATAAAATTACAAAGTTTCTGTAAGGCAAAGGACACTGTCAGAAGGACAAAGCAGCAACCAACAAAGTGGGAAAAGATCTTCACCAACTCCACATCCGACAGAGGGCTAATATCCAATATATACAAAGAACTCAAGAAGTTAGACCCCAAAGAACCAAATAACCCTATCAAAAATGGAGTACAGAGTTAAACAAAGAATTTTCACCAGAAGAAATTTGGATGGCCGAGACACACCTTAAGAGATGTTCAACATCATTAGTCATCAGGGAAATGCAAATCAAAACAACCTTGAGATTCCACCTCACACCAGTCAGAATGGCTAAGATTAAAAACTCAAGAGACAAGTGCTGGCGAGGATGTGGAGAAAGAGGACCACTCCTCCACTGTTGGTGGGATTGCAAAATGGTAAAAACCGCTCTGGAAATCAGTTTGGTGGTTCCTCAGAAAATTGGGCATGTCACTTCCAGAACGTGAAGGTTTGTATCTGGTCATCTCAGCAGGTGGCACTGTTAGAGGGTGTGGCCTTGTTGGAGGACGTGTGTCACTGTGGGGTTGGGCTTGAAGATCTTCCTAGATCTTCCTCCTAATGTCTGAGCATGCCCAGTCTGTTCCTGGCTTCCTTTGGATAAAGATGTAGAACCCTCAGCTCCTCCTGCACCATGCCTGCCCGGATACTGCCATGCTTCTGCCTTGATGACAATGGACTGAACCTCTGAGCCTGCAAGTCAGCCCCAAGTAAATGTTATCTTTTATAAACCTTGTATTGGTTATGATGTCTGTTCACAGCAGTAAAACCCTAATACAAGCAATAATTAAGAGTAACTTATTAAAGGCAAGGGATGATGTTCTAATATAAAGTGCTCTCAGGAATCCCCGGGAGGTCAGAAGGGGGATGTTCCCAAGTTTCCAGAAGGTCTGGCAGTCTCTTTGCTGGGACACTGCTGAGAGGAAGTGCTGCTGGAGCACAGTTCCACCGAGACACTTGTTCACTCTGGTTGCCGAGAAGAAAAGACATGTTAACATAGCTCAGTTCTGCTTTATGTGGGTCCTTCCACCAGCAGTCCAGACCTGGACGGTATGGGGTTAACTAGATAGGAATGTGAGTTCACGTTGCTCTTCAGACATAGGATGAAGGTTCCAAGTTCGAGTTCTGCCTTTTGCGAGCTTGCTCCTCAGAACTGCTTCCTCTTATCTGGAAAGGTCAGCATTTCCTCAATATCCCGCAAGGCGGCCTGAGAAACTCTCAGCGTTCCTCTGCCCCGCCCACAGCTCTCTGAATAAGTAGAAGACCCTGTTGGCTGGCGAAAATGTCCCTCGACACCAATTAGAGTCTTTGCTGCAGTAAATGCGATTAACTGAATGGGATATACAAGCCAAGGAATTTCACTTCCGCTGGCGGTTTCCGCCTGCATAGACTGGGAGGGGTCACCAGCGAGGTCTTCTTGTGAGGCACCAATCTGATGACACGCCCACCTGAGTAAACTGATCAGAGAAGAACATCTCCTTTTCTCTCTCAGTGCACGATTCCAAACAGTCAAGAAAGCAAACTCCTCATTCGGCTCAGTCTCAGTCCTCCTTAAACTGCTATGAGTTTGCACACCGCCTCTGGTGCGGAGAAAACAGATTAAGAACAACTCACATTAAACGTATGTGCAGCACACTGGCCTACAGCCTCCAGCAGGAGAGACCTGTCTGCACACAGATTTGAAGTCTCCGTTTAGACGTATGAATGGTGGCTTGTCTTAGAAGTAAAATAACTCACTCGAGTCATCTGGGCATTTATTGCCTAGTGTTCTCATCCATGCAAAATAAATTTGTTTCTCGGAGAATATTCCAAGTCCCTCTCTGTTGTTTTATATCAGGAAAGCACGTGCATTTCGTCTTTAATGACACAAAGTATTTCTTCCATGAGACATTTTAGACAGGTTGCAGTAAGAGTGCACCCCCATCCTGTCCTGTGAGCTGGCGTAGAGACAGAACCCCAGGACAGGCCCTTCCCCTGGTGTGCAGCAGATTCCCGCAAGAGCCCTCCCCTCCCCCTCCCCCTCCCCCTCCTTTCTACCCTGCCGGTCACATGTGCGCAGCTTCCGATGCGTCTCCTCACACAGCCATGTGTTAGCGCCAATTTATTCTCCCTTTACAATATCAATTTAGAAACAATGATTACGTCTGAGACTCCCAGACAGGGCATGTTTTCAGGTTGACAAGAAAGTCACCTGATTTGTAGGTGTTGCCTGAATTTCCAGACACAAATGACAGGCTGTGTCAGGCTCCCGGGGGTAATTTAGTAGCACGTCAAGGCTAAGTAGGTTCACGCGGAAATTCACGCTGGGCTCTTTTATATCGACACTGCTCCTCCAGTATTACTGTCTCCCCATTAAAGAGCCTTAAATCTGATGAAATGGGCCTCCTTGCTCCTCCTCCCCCACGCCTGTATTTATGATTATACGAAGGGCAACATGCAAAGTCAGTCCTCCCTACACAACTGAAATATGCCCCTGCCTCTCCCAGTGGCTGGACCATAAAATCTCTCCCTCTGCTAGGACCTAGCATTCCAAGCTGAAACAAATAGCAAATTTATAGGCTGCATTATTTTTCTGCTCACAACCAGCAGTGTGCCAGACCACCCACCGGTAAGAGCAATAACCTAATTAAATTACTGTTGTAAATTATAACTACTTATCAACACTATTAAAGCTGCATTCTGGGATGTGTTTTGCTTTCTTTTCTTTTCTTTTCTTTTTTCCTGCTAGCTTGGGATGGGGAGGACCGAGTAAACAGATTCCGTGATAACCAGACTGTTCTTTACTTATCTATCTTGTAGGGGTTCTCTTAGCCTCAACAGCGATACCTCAACTGGGTAACTTATACAGGTCTGTGAGCTAACTTACCTCAGATGTGGAGACTCTGTCATCTGCTGTCATCTGGTGTCCTCTGAAGGTAATTAGCTCCTCACCTGGTGGAAGGTCAAACTCCGCCCATCCACCCTTTACCAAGGATTCTGCCTCTGAATGTTCCCAACAGCTCTGTCTGAGTTAGGGTTTTACTGCTGTGAATAGGCACCACGACCAAGGCTATATTTACTCGGGGCTGGCTTACAGGTTCAGAGGTTCAGTCTATTATCATCAAGGCAGGAAGCAGGGCAGCATCCAGGCAGGCATGGTGCAGGAGGAACTGAGAGTTCTACATCTTCATCTGAAGGCTGCTAGCTGAATACTGATTTCCAGGTAACTAGGATGAGAGTCTTAAAGCCCCCACAAACAGTGAGACACCTACTCCAACAGGGCCACACCTACTCCAACAGGGCCACACCTTCTAATAGCACCACGCCCTGGGCCGAGCACATAGAAACCTTCACAAGCTCCATCTCCCAACACTTCTGCTCAGGTGATTTAAAGGCATTATCCCTGCTGATCAGTCAAGCCAGAGGTCTAGCTACACCATCTCTGCATATGTTCGAGCTACCGGGAGGGTAAGAGGGAAAGGCACTCAGGACAGAGTTGAGTGTCATCGTCTCGAACTTGTGATCTCCTGTCTCAGCAACACGTGAGCAAGGCACAGCCTGGGGTAGAGGCATCACAGTGTACCCGAAGAACTGTGAGCACGAGGAGCCATTGCATCTGGTGGTTAGTGATGCCAGCAAACCACAGAGTGTGCCGTTATGCATTTTCTTCCTGTAAGAGAAAGAAGAGAAACACAACAAAAAGAAATCTAGACTTGTGCTGGGCAGTGGTGGTGCATGCTTGTAATTCCAGCACTCTAGGAGGCAGAGGCAGGCGAATTTCTGAGTTCGAGGCCAGCCTGGTCTACAGAGTGAGTTCCAGGACAGCCAGGGCTATACAGAGAAACCCTGTTCCGAAAAAACAAAACAACAACAAAAACAAACGAAAGAAAGAAAGAAAGAAAAAAGAAAGAAGTCTAGACTTGCATAGCACACGGTGAATACACATTCCCAACACTGAAACAGATCATCAGTTTGTATCTATCTCCCTTGCCGTGGGAACAAATCAAAGAAAACCACGGGGCTTTGTGAGGGATACACTAAGCCCAGAACAGTTTCTTCCAGCGTGCATCTGTGGAAGATCCGGGGTCTTGGAAGTTCTCGCTGCTGTGAAAATTACTTCCACTGCTAAGTCTCTGTCATGTTAGGAGGTTTGGATACACGGATCTACGCTATGGCAAAGAGTTGAGAGTAGGTTGGGAACCAGGAAAGCCGCATGGTGGAGAACTAGACGCGTGACTGGAAGCCTTTGTCACAGGGATGATGAAGGCTCCTACACGATCGGTTTGTGGGACATATGTGGTCTGTTCTGATTGATCCTGAGTGGGATAGCACTGACAAAAAATAGAGAAATTTTGGCCCGAAAAAACTGATTTTTCTTTGGTTTCCTGAAAAGTTCGTCAGAGACAGCGGTGCGACGTGACAAAGCAGGCTGGCTTCCTGCGTGGGTGGGGCGGTATCGGCTGGCGGCTACCGATCCTGAATCCCAGTTCTGCTTTGGTCTAAGGTTCGACCACCATGACAAAAGCTTCCAATCACAGCCTTGCCTTTCTCCACTGCCTGGCTTTCCCGTTCCCAACCCGCTCTTAACACTTTGTCACAGCCGAGATAGCATAGCGGCCCGAGAGCAAGCAGACTGTGCTTACTCTCTCCTGGGCGGTCTTCATTTATGCTGTCCCTTACTCCTCTCTGGCCACCGCTAACAGATCCCATGTATTATCTTAGCGAGTCCAACTCGGTCTCAATGTGATGCTGCAGGAATTCTTTTCTTTCTTTCTTTCTTTCTTTTTTTAATATAATTTGGGGTTTGGCTTTATTCCTGTCTCACTGATTCGAACAATTCACTATACTGCAGTTTCAATCACTGTATCGTTTCATGTATTTTAAGCCGTTGTGCTTAGTCTAGGCTCACTTTTTTTTTTTCCCCGAGTCAGGGTTTCTCTGTGTAGCCCTTGGCTGTCCTGGAACTCACTCTGTAGACCAGTCTGGCCTCGAACACAGAAATCCACCTGCCTCTGCCTCCCAGAGTGCTGGGATTACAGGCGTGCGCTACCACCGCCCGGATAGGCTCACTTCTTAAAAGCGACTTTTCTGTCTATTTTATGACGGACTTCATCATGTCCATACTCTAGGCCACTCCCACTCCTGCTGATCACTACCTCCCCGCCCCTATACCTTCCTGTGTTATGTAGAGAAGAATGAACAGACAAATGATCAGTTCACACAAAGCATCCACACAGAGAAACTGCTGGATCCAGGCACCATAGACAGGTGATGGGAAGCCCAGGTGGGCCACTCCGTGCTCCTGCCAATCAAACTGCGTCTGTAGTGTTGGGGCTGACGGCAGATTTGGAAGTGAAGCAAAACATTGGAGTAACTTGACACTAGCCTCCTGGCCAGATTCTCTTTCTATTCTGTTGCAGGTTTTACTCCTACCATTTGAGAAATATATCTCTCTTAGTAGAGCTCAGTCTCCAGAACTCTAAAATTATAAATTAGCTATTATAGCACAGGGTCAAGCTAAAAGTCCACAGGTCTAGGTACATAATCTGAACATGTGAGTCTTCTGGACAGGAGGTCCTGGAGGGTGCTCCCTGTAAGTCTCCTGAGCACGAGGTCCTAGAGGATGCTCCCTGTGAGTCTCCTGAGGATGAGGTCCTAGAGGGTGCTCCCTGTGAGTCTCCTGAGCACGAGTCCTAGAGGGTGCTCCCTGTGAGTCTCCTAAGCATGAGGTCCTGGAGGGTGTTCCCTGTGAGTCTTCTGGACATGAGGTCCTGGAGGGTGCTCCCTGTGAGTCTCCTGAGCATGAGGTCCTAGAGGGTGCTCCCTGTGAGTCTCCTAAGCATGAGGTCCTAGAGGGTGCTCCCTGTGAGTCTCCTGAGCATGAGTTCCTGGAGGGTGCTCCCTGTGAATCTCCTGAGCATGAGTTCCTGGAGGGTGCTCCCTGTGACTCTCCTGAGCATGAGGCCTTGGAGGGTGCTCCCTATGAGTGTCCTGAGCATGAGGTCCTGGAGGGTGCTCCCTGTCTGCACAGAGGAGCAGTGGCCCACTCTTGGTCCAACTTTTCCCACGTAGTTTACTAATGTTCCACTGAGCAGACAAAGCCTTGGGCAGGAACTGTGACTGCAAACTGCAAGTCATCAAGGAAGGTGAGCGATTAAAAAGTTTGGCCAAGCCGGGCGTGGTGGCGCACGCCTGTAATCCCAGCACTTGGGAGGCAGAGGCAGGCTGATTTCTGAATTCGAGGCCAGCCTGGTCTACAGAGTGAGTTCCAGGACAGCCAGGGCTACACAGAGAAACCCTGTCTCGAAAAACAAAATCAAAAACAAAAAAACAAAACAAAACAAACAAAAAAAAAGCTTGGCCAAAACCGTGCTTGGTTAGGAATAATTTAAAGACATTTAATGTAAGTAACTTAAAAGTTGATGCTCTAATTAAAAATAAAAAATTAAAGTAATTCAAATGAAACGGTATAATTGGGTCACACAGAACAGTCGCAGAATAAAACTTGTCAGGTATGTCTGCGCTGATGAGCTGCGGTTCTGAGGTCTGTTACTGTAGGATTCGGAATCTTTAAAGGCTAAAGTGCTTTGTTCCCTTCTGCTGTGACGGGCCTTCGGTCACTGCAAAGACATTAGGGATGATAGGGTGGAATTACCCAACTATGCAAATGACTTAAACAGCGATTCCACTATTGTAAGTGTTTAAAGAATAAAATTAGAATTTTTAAAAAAATGTGTAACATTCTTGGGTATATCAAAGCTAGCCAAGAATCAGATTTAATAGTGTTGAGGGTAACCAGGCTTGGTAGAGCAGAAAGCTACATTGCTGGGAGAAATTTTGACCTGAAGAGAAAAGTCGCTTCTTCACCTGGCCGAAGACAAGCCCCCCCCCCCTCTGTAAGCCCCCACGGTGGAGCTGGGTGAGCAGAGAGTGTGGCTTTTGCATAATAAAGAGCTGGTGGCTAGAGCTGGGGCAGAAGGACCCACAGACCCAGACACACACCCAGATGCAGAGGGGCAGAAGCACGGACAGGGAAGGAGTGGGAGTTTAAGCCACGCTGAGGGATGCAACAGCGGACGCTGGGGTAAGTCGAACTACTCCTGCAAACAGCCTATACAGATGTCCCCGGGTCTTTATAATTAAACCTCAAGCGGAACCTGAAAGCCCCGCAATACTTTAGGGAGGCCTGACTTTTTTTTTTTTTTTTTTTTTTTTTTTTTTTTTTTTTGTATTTTTGAGGCAGGGTTTCTCTGTATAGCCCTGGCTGTCCTGGAACTCACTCTGTAGACCAGGCTGGCCTCGAACTCAGAAATCCGCCTGTCTCTGCCTCCCAAGTGCTGGGATTACAGACGTGCGCCACCACTGCCCGGCTGAGGCCTGACTTTCCAAACTAGCAGACTGGGCTCCTGGGAGATGCAATCGGGCCAATTTGCCCACATTAAGGAGATACTTCCACCGCTTCATTAGCAGACTTACAAACATTCCAAATGTGAACGAAGCTGCCCAAGTGGTCTCTTCCCAAAGGGCGAGAGACCCTGGCCCTTCAGCACTACTGATTAAGGGAAGGGCCAAGGCATCGTCTTGGCCACGTCTTCCCTAGTTTCCCCAAGGATGGACTGAGAGGTGACGCTCAACCAGCTCCACAGGCAACCAGATTTTAGTGCTGAGTTTATTAACCAGGCCAGGGCCAAGTGAAAGCACTGGCAACTTAGTTACTTTCCAACCACTGGGAAGAGATACTACAACCAAAGCAACTTGTAAAGAAAGCATTTAATTTTCCACCTGCTTACACTTTTAAAGGGTTGTACTTGGCAATCGTGGTAGGGAGCATGGCAGCAGGCATGGCGGGTAGAGCAGTTCATGAAAGCTTACATTGTATCTAGAGGTAGAGACCAAGGAAGACTGAGGCAGCTGTGAGCTTCGAAACCTCAAGGCCTGCTCCTAGTGACACTCCTCCTCGGACAATCCTTTTTAAAAGCATTTGTCCTAGTCAGGGTTTCTATTCCTGCACAAAACATCATGACCAAGAAGCCAGTTGGGGAGGAAAGGGTTTATTCGGCTTACATTTCCACACTGCTGTTCATCACCAGAGGAAGTCAGGACAGGAACTCACACAGGATAGGAACCTGGAGGCAGGAGCTGATGCAGAAGCCATGGAGGGGTGCTGCTTACTGGCTTGCTTCCCTTGGCTTGCTCAGCCTGCTTTTTTATAGAACCCAAGACTACCAGGACAGCGATAGCACAACCCACAGTGGGCCCTTCCATTAGTCAGTAATTGAGAAAATGACTTGGGTCTAGATCTCCTGGAGTCACTTCCTCAAGGGAGGCTCCTTTCTCTGTGAGAACTCCAGCTTGCATCAAGTTGACACACAAAACCAGCCAGTCAGCATCCAAAGAGATGCACCTATCGGGGCCTTTCTCATTCAAACCAGGTGATTTCTAACTTGGAAAAAAGGACGCCTTTGTCTAATAAAGAAGTTAAAATGAGAGTCAACAAAGTCACTTAGCAAGTAAAGACATTTGATGTCAAGTCTGGCAAACTGCCTTTGATCCCTGAAACTCACACGGTAGAAGGATAGGAGAGAACTTACTCCTACAAGTTGTCCTGTGGTTGTGGTATATATTAATGTGCACACACACGTGTGTCACACACACACACACACACACACACACACACAGAGAGAGAGAGAGAGAGAGAGAGAGAGAGAGAGAGAGAGAGAGTCAGAGAGATGCATGCATGCTAAATAAACAAAATCTAATAAGGATTTCTTAAAAGTTGAAACCAGATGTCTGCATCTACTGTGGAGAGCAAGGTTCCTCCCCAGTAACGGTGCCTCTCTGCTGACAGCTTAATCTGTAGCTTCCCCTTTAAGACATACAGAGACCAGCCTGGCTGAGGAGCTGACAGGCTCCTGACCTTCTCTGGTAGCTAGAGAGCAGAGTTTTCTGAGAACATAAAGTTTTAAAGAACAAAGTGACCAAGCTGTTCTGACCGTTCTGACCAAGACAAGACAGAATAAAAGTATCGGTTCTCTGAATCACCCTTCCCCTCCCCCTCCTGCTACTGGGTCCCAGGGAAGGCCACAAACTGTCAACAATCTTATTGCAAAACTCACTCTTGACCTGTACATTTAAAAATATATTACTCATAGTAATCCACCCCCCTTGCTTTTTGTTTGGGGTTGACTCTGCCTGCATGGCGGAGCAACTCCATGTATGTGAGTACATGGATGTCCACTTTCTGTGTTCGGGGTGAGCTCTCCCTGCGAGGATGAGTGAGTGACCCCACGTACGTGGAACAGTAAACCTCATGCTCTTGCGTCAGTCTTTCGTCAAGCTGTGTGCTGAGGGGTTGTGCACCTGAGCTCAGACCCTGAGGGGTCTGTTGAGTTATAACACTACTGCCTTAAGTTTCCTGTTGAAAGACCCCTGGAGAGGGGAGACCCTCATTCAAATCGCAGGATAACTCGACCCGCAAGAACTCACGAAAGACTGTCCTTGCTGCAATCGCATGAGGTTTATTGGGGAAATCAGTGCTCTGGGACCGAGCTCATATCCCACGCAGGGGTAGAGAAGTTCGACCCCAAGCAACTGAAGTC
Source organism: Apodemus agrarius (assembly GCA_964023405.1). Taxonomy (NCBI): domain Eukaryota; kingdom Metazoa; phylum Chordata; class Mammalia; order Rodentia; family Muridae; genus Apodemus; species Apodemus agrarius. The sequence continues at coordinate 5,974,960 of OZ030020.1, read as the reverse complement.
AGGGGTATTTAAAGGGGAAAAATCACAAGACCAGGGGTGGGGGGAAAACATGCTCGGAATGGGGAAGTACAGAATGGGGAAGTACTGGATTGCTTAAGTTTTGTGGTTACCTAGTTCCCAGAGCAATTCCCAAAAGTAAGGGCCTAGTCAGGTGGGGCTTAGCCAAAGGTGCAGTTCCAACTCTATTTCTGTCTCAGGCTCTAAGTTCGCTAGGGGTCTAATTTCCTCATGGGGGGGACTTAGGTCTTTCACTGTAATTGAAGAACATGAAGATGCTGCTCCTGACTGAGGGGTGCAAGTCTGTGGGCCCCACAGTTACTGTCTTCATTCCACGGTTGGCAGAGTCCAGGGCCTGTGTGCTTAGGTTTTATTCCTGAGAGAACAAAAGGGAAACATGCCACCCATCACAGCACAATCAAAGCTGAAAGATGGCGGTTAGAGTCTAGAAGGCGATTTTTGTCTCTGTTTATTCTGCACAGATCACATCTTTAATAATTTATATCAACCGTCTTACACAGGAAAAATCATAGGATGACAGACATCGAAGATGTAATGTCCAAACCTAGGCGAGGGTTTCCTTGATACACAGATTTCTAAAATCTTTGGCATCTAAGTCTTCGTGTGGTTAGATGTTGGATGTAGCTGTCTAGCCACACAGTCTGTGATTTATTCGTTGATGCAGTGGGATGCATTCAGGCCCCCTTGAGTCTGAGACAAGGCACACTGTGGATGCTTGTTATCAGGGCTCTTCTTAGTGAGGTACATACAACCTGTGAGATGTGAGAGAGGATGCCTGCACAAATCCCACAGCGTGCACAAGGAGAACCGCTAAAACCCCGAGCACACAGCAGTGGTCTATTACTAGGATATGATAGGTGGGTATGAGTAAGCCACTAAACCTTTGAGAAAAAACTCCTGCAGGGGCTATTCCTGCTTGTCAACTTGACTCTATCTGGAATGAACCACAATCCAGAATTGGAAGGCTCACCTGTGATCTTGATCTTGAGGCTGGGAGATACAAGTTTCTGATCTGGATCTTGGCATGGAGATCTTGAGGCATAGTGGCAATGAATCCCAAGAGTCTGAAGCAAGGAGATCTCTGAGTTCGAGGCCAATCCCAGATCCAGGCGTGGTTGCACACACCTTTAATCTGGGCCACGCCTTTCGCTGGAGATCTACATAAGGACACTCCCTCTTCTTTGCCTGCTTGCCTTGTGGGACTGAGCAACTGCTAGATCCTTGGACATCCATTCACAGCTGCTGCTGACCATTATTGGAGAGTTGGACTACAGACTGTAAGTCATTGACAAATTCCCTTACTATATAGACACTGCCCATAAGTTCTGTGACTCTAGAGAACCCAGACTAATACAACTCCCAAATGAAGTACTGCGTACAGGTCCTGGAAAACTGACTATGATGGCTATCCCTGGTTGCCAGTGTAACTACATCTGGACTGAACTACACTCCAGAAATGGAGGGCACACCTACGAACCAGGTCTTGAGGCAGGAAGACACAAGCTTCTGACCCGGATATTGACAAAGAGATCTTAAGACATAGTGGCCCTGGCAAGGCAGTACATGCCTTTAATCCCAGGAGGCTGAGGCAAGCAGATCTCTGAGTTCAAGGTCGCCCTAGGACATATCAAGTCCCAGATCCAGGCGTGGTGGACACGCCTTTAATCTGAGCCACGCCTTCTGCTGGAGACCCACATAAGGACATTGGAGGAAGGAAGACTCCCTCTTCTTCTCCTGCTTGCACTTACTTGCCAGCACATCTGTGGGAACCGACTTATTCAGGACTGCAGCTTATGCAGAAGACCAGCTGAGACAACTAGCCTGGTGGGACTGAGCATCTGCTAGACTCTTGGACTTCCCATTCACGGTTGCCCATTGTTGGGCGAATTGGACTACAGACTGTAAGTCATCATAATAAATTCCTTCCATATAGAGAGGTAGTCTGTAAGTTCTGGGACTCTGGAGAACTCTGACTAATATGACAAAACCCAGGATCACCGGGCGGTGGTGGCACACTCCTTTAATCCCAGCACTTGGGAGGCAGAGGCAGGTGGATTTTTGAGTTCGAGGCCAGCCTGGTCTACAGAGTGAGTTCCAGGACAGCCAGGGCTATGCAGAGAAACCCTGTCTCAGAAAAAAAAAAAACCCAAACCAAACCAAAACAAAACCCAGGATCCCCTAAGTGACCCAAAGGGGAAATTTTCAGGGAAATATCTTTGCTCTGCTCTCCTCGCTTCTAAAAACAAGTTACATGAAAAGATATAAATGGACAATGTACCAAGAAAGATCCCCTGGAGTTCCCAGGACCTGAGGATGGGTTTATTTACTTCCCTATATTACCTACTGCTAGATCTTAGCCACAAATACAACATGTAGAGGAAAATATTTTAAACCCTTCCTATTCGAAATGGAAGAAAATCAGAAACAAAGGTAATCCCTTAGATCTCCCTGACTCCTCATGTTCCAAAATTAGGACATCTATGAAGCCAACACCTGATTCATGGGATGCCTCACCTATTCATGGTACAGCCTGTCTGCTGTTCAACTTGCCTGTTGGTCCCAGGCAATTACGAGGAGCACTATACAGATACTCACAGCCAACCATTGGACTGAGCCCAGGAAACCCCAATGGAAGAGTGAGGGGAAGGACTGAAGGAACTGAAGGGGATTGCAACCCCATAGGGTGAACAACAACACTATCAACTATCCTGACCACCCAGAGCTCCCAGGGACTAAACCAAAGAGTACAGATGGATAGGTGCATGGCTCCTGCTACATATGTAGCAGAGGATGGCCTTATCTGGCATCAATGGGGAAGAGGCCCTTGGTCCTGTGGAGGCTTGGTGCTCCAGTGTAGGGGGATGCTAGAGGGGTGAGGGTGGGACTGGGTGAGTGGGTGGGTGGGGGAGCACCCTCTTAGAGTCAAAGGGGAGCAGGATGAGATGGGTTTGCGGAGGGGAGACCGGGGAGGAGGACAACATTTGAAATGTAAATAAATAAAATAACCAATTAAAAAAAAAGAGGGTGACTGTGATAATGGGCAGTGAAGTTGCCACGGCCACGGTGACCTCCCATTTACCAGGGTTGGGGTTTATGGATGTAAATCAGGGGCCAGTGCCAGTCTGAGTAAATGGCTTATGAGCAGATAACTTGTGTACTTTTGCCTGATTAGAACCATCAACACTCAGACCTGAGAACATTTGAATCTAATGAAATGATTTGAATGCCTCTAATTTTCTCAGAGTGTTATAAATCTCTACAGCAGTCCATTAAACCCACAAAGAAAGGCATTCTTCTTTTTTATATTCCATGCAACGCTTTGAAACTTCTAATGTCTCCTCTTAGTTTAGATGGTTTATTACCTTTCTCCAACTCATCGATTTGTTTCCTAAAATAACGTTGCTCTTATTTTCTACATTTTCATTTTTAAAAAGAAATGGCCTTGTTTTCCTGATTAAAAAATTAATGAACAGACACCAAAACGTGCCATATGTGAAAAGTTACTAAATATCTTGCTTTTTAAAAAAATACTTATTTTTATTCTATGTACATTGATATGTTTTTGCCTGCATATATATCTGTGTGAGGTTGTCAGATCTTAGAGTTACAGACAGTTGTGAGCTGCCATGTGGATGCTGGGAATTGAACCAGGGTCCTCTGGAAGAGCAGTCGGTACTCTTAACGGCTGAGCCATCTCTCCAGCCCCTAAATATCTCACTTTTAATACACACAGACTCGTGTTTCACCACGTGACGATAACTGTATAAATTCTCCTTATCTACTCAAGACCCTGGAACTCAGTTTCCCGTGAGAGCAACCTTAACCCAGTTCTTCACCGTTGTGTGTGCCCGTGTCAGAGTCATGGCGTCGCTGTCTCAGCGGTGGCCTCTGGGCTTGCCGCCTTGGGTTGGGTTTCTGTTATGAGGCACCGGCTTCAGTTCTTACACATCTGATTCCTTTTTGAGTCATAGAGAGAAGTCGTCTCTCCTAGGATGACCTTCCTAATAGTTATCTAATGTCAAGTGGTCAGCCCTGAAGTCATATACATATACAAGCAACACTAAATGGTCTCATTGGGTTGTAGTAATGTGTTAATGAGTATATATTATACACACACACACACACACACACACACACAATTGTCAAAAAATAAGGCCATCATTTAGAGAGGGGGGGAAGAGGGAAGGGACTGGTGGGAAAGGACAGGGGGTGGTTTGGAGGAAGGAAATGAAAAAGGAGAAGCCATGTAATCACATCATAATTATCGTTTTTTATTTTTAAAAAGTCAGAGAGGTTATGATGGGAGGCGCCCACGTATGGGAAGTGAAAGAATAAACTGGGAGGGGTGATACTCAGCTCAGGGGCCTGTAACTGCCCACATCCGGTTCACTCCAAGGAAGACAAAGCAGGTGACCGCTGGGTCACAGAAAGGCCTAGGAGGCAAGCGTGGGCCTTCGACGAAGGGGTCAGTTGAATGTCCGAACGGGAAGCAAGTCTACCCTCATCCCATATCACCAAGATGGTCTCCAAGCAGCAGAAGATCAGAATCCAATCCTTGGAGAAGTCGAGCCTGGAAGGCCCTGGATGCAGGGCGAGGAACCATGGAAGGAATGAGAGTCCTAGGAATGCAGGGGGAGGGCTGGGGAAATGGCTCGGTGACTAAAATGTGAGTTCAGTCCCAGACGCTGACACAATGCCGGGAGGGTGGGACATCACTCTTGGAATTACATCTGGAGTTCCAGCCTCAGAAAGCAGAGGCGAGTGGTCCGGTCCCTAGGACAAGCTGGCTAGCAAGAATAGTCACATCAGTGCGCCAGACCACGCTTTAAAGAATAAAGGAGGAGTGTTGCTGAGGACGGTTCCCCACACCACACCACACTCTCCCTCCATGTACACAAATATGCCTGCTTAGGTGTGTCTCCCTCATGGAAAATGGGGACGGAAATTTTTTTTTTTCGAGACAGGGTTTCTCTGTGTAGCCCTGGCTGTCCTGGAACTCACTGTGTAGACCAGGCTGGCCTCGAACTCAGAAATCCACCTGCCTCTGCCTCCCAAGTGCTGGGATTACAGGCGTGCGCCACCACGCCTGGTGGAAAATTTTTAAATAAAGCAAAGTAAGTGAAAAGAATCTATATATTAACTTGTAGGCCACCTCAGTTCACCATTCTTCCTGCACTTTGCGAAACATGTAAAGGTAATCTGTGCCAAAGGGGAAGATGGCGTGGAACAGGGGCCCAGCTGAATCTCACAGGTGGATACTGGCTAGTTCCTACATCCACAGTAAGAGATCTTGACAGCACTGCTGTCATCCTATGAGGTGGTCTGCCATTCATGTGCCCATGCCCACTGAACTATCAAGACAAACAAAGAAGATGTATAAGGGGGCTAAGAAAGAACAAAACCAGGAAATGCAGAGACAGCTCAGGGAGCAGAGAGATGGAGCTGCGTAAGAATACCTGCCTCAGAGAGATAAGGAAAAATAAGACATCGTAAAACAAAAAGTAAATGCTTAGAGACAAAAGAAATATTTTTGGAAATAAACAAACAAACAAACCAGAATTTCAAAAAAAAATCAAAAGGGAAACTACCATAATTAGTCTCCATCTAGTGCCCTTAAAACCACAAGATTCGCCGGGTGGTGGTGGTCACGCCTGTAATCCCAGCACTCTGGAAGGCAGAGGCAGGCAGACTTCTGAGTTTGAGGCCAGCCTGGTCTACAGAGTGAGTCCCAGGACAGCCAGGGTTATACAGAGAAACCCTGTCTCGAAAAAAACCCAAAACAAACAAACAAACAAAAACAAATCCAAAAAGCAAAAAGCAAAAAAACAAAAAACAAAAAACCCAACAAAACAAAACAAAACAAAACAAAACAAAAAAACAAAAAACAACCGGGCGGTGGTGGTGCACACCTGTAATCCCAGCACTTGGGAGGCAGAGGCAGGCGGATTTCTGAGTTCGAGGCCAGCCTGGTCTACAGAGTGAGTTCCAGGACAGCCAGGGCTATACAGAGAAACCCTGTCTGGAAAAACCAAAATAAGAAAAAAAAAAAACCACCACAAGATTCTTAAAAGTTGGGTAATAGGGTTGGTGGGGGTAAATTACTGTTAAAGATAACTGTTACGTCATGGTTTATCAATGATGACTAAACTTATGACCTAAGAGGACGTTAAAACACATGTCCTGTGAAAAAATGATATGGTTTATGTTTTAGAACAACGAGTCTATCCCTGCTGAACTGGCTGGTTGTGTGTCAGTTTGACACAAGCTGGAATTACCACAGAAAAGGAGCCTCCCTTGTGGAAATGCCTCCATGAGATCCAGCTGTAAGGTATTTTCTCAATTAGTGATCAAGGAGGGTGGGCCCATTGTGGGTGGTGCCATCACTAGTCTTGGGTCCTATAAAAAAGCAAGCTGAGCAAGCCAGGGGAAGCAAGCCAGTAAGCAGCATCCCTCCATGGCCTCTGCATCAGTTCCTGCCTCCAAGTTCCCGCCCCGTGTGAGTTCCAAGGGAAACAGACAAGGAGACCGGCTTCCCAGCTGCCTGAGGAGTAAGTCTTCGGAACTCTCAGCTCCTCCTGCACCATGCCTGCCTGGACGCTGCCATGCTCCTGCCTTGATGATGATGGACTGAACCTCTGAACCTGTAAGCCAGCCCCAATTAAATGTTGTCCTTTATTTATTTATTTATTTATTTATTTATTTATTTATTTGGTTTTTTTGTTTTGTTTTGTTTTTGTTGTTGTTTTGTTTTTTCGAGACAGGGTTTCTCTGTATAGCCCTGGCTGTCCTGGAACTCACTCTGTAGACCAGGCTGGCCTCGAACTCGGAAATCTGCCTGCCTCTGCCTCCCAAGTGCTGGGATTACAGGCATGCGCCACCACGCCCGGCTAAATGCTGTCCTTTATAAGAGTTGCCTTGGTCATGGTGTCTGTTCACAGCAGTAAAACCCTAACCGGCCTACTGAGTTCTCTATAAATAAAGAAGCATTCTGACTGCCAGTCAGTCAAAATGCAAAGATTCCTCTCAACCCCTTACCCCCCACCCTCCAGCCCCCACCCCCCACCCACCCTGTACCTGACTCCAGCCACCTTCCCGACTCCATATCTCCGTGGGGGACCTGACCATCACAGACTGCTCTCACCTGGCAGCTTTTGTTAACTCTGATTTTGGTGTCAAGCCCATGGAGTCATCTCCAAACTCACCATGGAAAGGTTCCCCCACTGTGTTTCCATGTTTCTCTTACAGTCAGGCTCCAGCCCACTTGTGTTGGCTTTTGTATGGGGGGTGGGGTGGGGTGGGGTGGGTGTGAGGTAGGAATCCACCTTCTTGACTTTTTTTTTTAAAGTGGCAGTTCAGTTTTCTCTACATTGTCAGTTTAAGTGTCTGTCCTTTGATAATCTGGTCCTGTCATTACCCTTAGCAAATATCATTAACCCCTGTGGGTCCAGGCAAGTGAGATACTTAAATAGTTAATACATTGACTTTGTTGACACCACATTAAATTACATAGAATAAACCGTACAGTTCTTTGTATATCAGTCGTTCTTCAAATAAGATCTATCACCTATAATCTATCTATTATCTATCTACCCCTGTACCTGTCGGGGTCTGTCTGTCTATCTATCTATCTATCTATCTATCTATCTATCTATCAATCATCTATCATCTTTGTCTATGCATGTGTGCATTAGATAGATATATACACAGATTATTTATCAGTACACACATCTGTATGTGCTAACTATGCCGTTGTCTTTCATGTCTGCTTATTGATATTTTTCTTAGTTCAGGTAGTGTTTTCCAACTTATTTTCATTTTAACAGATGTGAACATATCACGGAAACAGAGTTTTGTTTTGTTTTGTTTTGTTTGTTTGTTTTGTTTTTCAAGACAGGGTTTCTCTGTGTAGTCCTGGCTGTCCTGGAACTCACTCTGTAGACCAGGCTGGCCTCGAACTCAGAAATCCGCCTGCCTCTGCCTCCCAAGTGCTGGGATTAAAGGTGTGCGCCAACACCGATAGGAAACAGAGTTTTCAACTGACTGGTGTAGTAGGTCCAGTATTTTTGTGGAGTGGGGAACTTTGTTCCAGTACTTGGCCAGATGGCTTTCTGTCAATCTGATTCTTTTCAGGCTGCTCTAGTGCCTTATTTTCGTGGATCTGTGATGACATTTGAGCAAGAAGGGATTTAACACTAACTCTCCATCTGAGTTGTATCGGTTGAATGTGCTTTCTTGTTTTTGTTTTTGTTTTTGTTTTTTTGAGACAGGGTTTCACTGTGTAGCCCTGGCTGTCCTGGAACTCACTCTGTAGACCAGGCTGGCCTCCAACTCATAAATCTGCCTGCCTCTGCCTCCCAAGTGCTGGGATCAAAGGTGTGCGCCACCACCGCCCGGCCTGTGAAGGTCATCTTGTATCAGTTCACTCAACATGGAATGTAGTAGCCATGTTTCAGAACTCAAACTCTGAAGCTGGAGCGGCACATTCCAGTTCACGGTTTCCGAGAGGACGCAAGCAGATGCACTACCAGCAGGCCATGTGGTCGTCTGTATTGTAATATTAAAGCAGATAACATGAACACTTTGGCTCACTATCTAATGAATTAAAAACTCCACCAATTCAATGAACTGTTAATCACACCGGCAGGGACCAATTGCATATTTTATCTCACATGGAATCCACTGTATGAATACTTGGTATTGCTTATGCCCACGGTGTCTCCACAGCAAGGAAGCTCTCCACTCCTTCCAGTACCCTTAGCATCTTTGTGCCCTACCCTGTGGAGACAACCTCCCCCTCTGTCTCAGGGTTTCCATTCCTGCACAAACATCAAGACCAAGATGCAAGTTGGAGAGGAAAGGGTTTATCCAGCTTACACTTCCACATTGCTGTTGATCACCAAAGGAGGTCAGGACAGGAACTCAAGCAGGTCAGGAAGCAGGAGCTGATGCAGAGGCCATGGAGGGATGTTACTTTCTGGCTTGCTTCCCCTGGCTTGCTCAGCTTGCTTTCTTATAGAGCCCAAGACTACGAGGCCAGGGATAAAAACCACCTACATGGGGCCCTCCCCCCTTGATCACTAATTGAGAAAATGCCCCACAGCTGTATCTCATGGAGGCACTTCCTCACCTGAAGTTCCTTTCTCTGTGATAACTCCAGCCTGTGTCAAATTGACACGCAAAACCAGCCAGTGCATCCTCCCAGCCTAGTTTTCCTCTAATGTCAAAGGAATCTAACTGACCACGTTAGCGGAACATCCGGGCAGGAGTGGGGTGTTTAAATGTGCATTTCAAGGGTCAGAAGCCCGGAAGACAGTCCAGAGGGAAGTGGGAAATCTTGAAGCAGTGGATGCTCAGGTGACTGGTAACAATTCATCTTCATTCTGGCAGAGCCTGACTCACTCACTGTCCCAGAATTCTTCAGAATTCAGAGCTCCTACCATTTAGGTGACAAGGCCCTCAGGGTCAATCAAAGTTCTCAGAGTGATTTGGTGACGCCTTCTGTGAGAACTCTTGGTAGGAACTGTTGGGGGGGCGGGTAACAAACCATGATTCTAGATGGAAATAACAACCCTGAACAACGCTGGGAAGTCAGTTATGAAGAATTCCAATGTCAGTCTAAAGCTAGATTCCTATTGAAAACCTGGGAAACTTCAACCGTACCAGAAATAAATACAGGAATTTAAGGTAATTGATGCCATCTGACACTGGATTTCTCTCAGAGCAATTAAGTTATGTGGTGCAGCTTAAAAGTAGCAGTCTCTAATTGTCCTCCTGCCAGCAGAAATACATGAAAAGAATCAGAGTACCTGTAGAAATTAAAGCTACGGCGGGTGTTCGCAGAAGCCTTTAGCAGGAATCTTGAACACCCATCACTGCGCAGCAGAGTCTTTATGACAGAGGTGCTAGTGAGCATGGAGATTGGGTGTGTGGATGTGTAAGTCATCACGGGGGGCTGCAGTGGGAGCACCCCAGCACAGGGGGCTGCAGTGGGAGCACCCCAGCACAGGGGGGCTGCAGTAGGAGCACCCCAGCACAGGGGGCTGCAGTGAGAGCACCCCAGCACAGGGGGGCTGCAGTGGGAGCACCCCAGCACAGGGGGCTGCAGTGGTGCTGTGACAAGAGCACCCCGCATGTCACCCAAATGAGGGATCTGAGAGACTGGCAGTAGTCGTTTTCTTTAGTCTGAATTACGATGAATATTGTGTGAGCAGGAACTTCCATAATCACAACTGCAAAAAGAGGGAAGGAGGGAAAGGGAGGGGAGGAGAGAAGAGGGGGGGAAAGGAGAGATAATATTGGAAGGGAGGGAGGAAGAGAATAAAAAGAGAAGAAGGAGGAAGAGGAGGAGAAGAAGGAAGGAGGAGGAGAAGGAGGAGGAAGAAGGAGGAGGAAGAAGGAGGAGGAAGAAGGAGGAGGAAGAAGGAGGAGGAGAAGGAGGAGAAGGAGGAGGGAAGAGGAGGAGGAGGAGGAGGAGGAGGAGGAGGAGGAGGAGGAGGAGGAGGAGGAGGAGGAGGAGAGAAACTGAGGCGACTGCTCACAATGATGAATCCCACACCATGACCCGCCACGCTTTCAGGTCACTCCAGCCATGGTCTTGAACTGCACACTCAATTTCCGCCCTGTGCTCTGTAGACTTTAATAGATGTGAGTTTTGGCGCGGATGGACACTGCGCCTTGAAGTGTGCTTGCCTCATTCCGAAGCACGAAGGGTAACGGAGCTCGGGCCTCAGGGCTGAGAACACTGAGAACAAAATCACAAAGGCTGCTGGAATTCATTGATGTGGTCAAGGCCAACCAAGTAGAGGCTGGGATGGGCTTCTCTCCGAGACACAGGTAAGATTTTTCTTTCATTCTTCTAAAAGCAAGCTGCGTTGTCAGATTCCTGGGAGGAAGGTGAAAGATATCACTTAGCAGATGATGCCAGAGACTGACTAGAAAAATCTTCTCAGGGAAAATATATATCTCCTCTATATCACCCCAAATTACTCATTTGTCTTTAGGCTTATTTAGTTACTAAATTGGAAACCATTTATCTGCTTTCTAAGTCTGTTTCTACACATTAAGTTCCCAACAGAAGTATAGTAAATATCATAAAAGCAAAACCAAAATAACTCACAGAATGATGGATTTCCAACAGTGAGACAGAGTCTGTTAGCTGTGTTGTGTAACAGAGGTGGGTGGCTGTAAGTAGATTTCAGTTCCCACAGAGACACAATACAGTACCACTCAGAACAAACAAAGATCATCTTTTCCAGGTAATCTGTCGAATTTCAAATGGTCAGATTCCTTTCTGTGTGCTGCGTATGTGCCCATGGCTCATACACTAGTTGCTGGGCCTACTTCTGTCTAGAATATTTCTTTTGCATTGCCATGATGGGAGGGAGATTTCAAGCAACATCACACTCACCAGCAGAAGGTTTGCACTGAGAAATCTTGGAAGATAAAACACTGCCTGGCGCAGGCTTCTATCTAGATCTGACCCCGAGTCGTGTTGCAGGGAGCTTTCTAAGAGAGCCTCTGCCTGTACCACTCGGAACACACCTGATCTCACCTACTCCCAGAAGCTACGAAGGGAGGGTCTGGCCTGGTTAGGATCTCAATGAATAAGGTTCCGAGGGTTCTGGACGATCGGGGTTGAGTTGGCACCACCATTGTCCACATGGCAACCACATTGCTCTTAACCCACGATGTTTCTGTTCCCATAGAGTGTACTGAGACAGCTAGGTGATGGCCCCCAGGTCTGAAATAGCTGTGGCCACACAGCTCTCCTGCTGAAATGACATTTGGACAGTTCCTGGTTCTATTGTTCCAGAAAATCATTTGGGACACTTTTTAGAAATGCCCAGCAGAAAAAGTGGGGATCTCTTCTTGGCCCCGAGACCCGTTAGGAGGGACCACCAGCGGTGTGCTTTTAACTCATAGTGCTTCAAACCCCGGCTTCACCCGAATCATGGGAAAGGCAATGGATTCTGGATCCAGACCCAAGGGCTCGAGGCAGACATTTTGGAAGAACTGCTAACGTGCTGGGTGAATGGTACAGGCAGGACACAGGAGGCAGCAAACATACTCCAAGGCTTAAAAGACACAAGGGTCCGACGCTCCTTTTCATATTCCACATACCTGGTCTTGGTGTGTCACAGAAGACACTGGACGCAGACCAGATGCTTTTCAGGAATTCTGCATCTTCTCGTATGGGCACAAAACCAGCGACAGCTACTTTGTCGGAGATGGCTTCATGAACCCTTGAAGCTTTATTTGACTACTTCAGTCTTAGAGGAGTGTGGAAAGGCAAGCGTTCTACCCCCGTACTCTCGAGGAAGCTGAGACGCAGAGAAATTAAGTAGTTCGCCGGGGCCACTCAGTGAGTAGCAGCTGCAGGCTAACTTGCTTCTATGACTTTTGCTCTGACCATCCCATCCCACCCATCTGTTGTAGCAGGCACTTGAGAGCCTTGCGCTGTCAGCTGCATTATACAGATGACCTCATCCAATTCCCAGAGCAGTACTGGAATGGTGGCATCGTTATCTCCAGCTCATAGAGGAATAAATTCAGGTTATTGGGGTGAGTAGCTGGCCCCGTTTAAACTGACCCTGAGTGTAAACCTGAAACCTGATCCATTCCTTCATCCCAGGGACTTAGGGAGCACAAAATGTCTGCTTTGAAAATTGGTGTTTTAAGGGGCCAGTGGGGAAAAAAATAAAAACACTCCAGCTCATATCGGCATTGTGAAAAGTCACCTTATATTACTAAAACCATTTTTGTGTGTGTGTGTGCTGGGGGTGGCTGGTGAGGTGGGGTGGGAGAAGGCACAACTGAAAACGAGGCAAAAGTTGTCCCAGGCTGCCATCTAGTGTTATTTTTATGAAGTGCAATTTTGTTCCCGATTGCTTTGAACTTGAAGCCAGTCTGTTGGAGAGACAAAGCCGGACAGTAGGTTTCTTTCTATCTAATCCTCACTTACTGCTTTCCCCCTGTTTGTGATCTAGGCACCCAAGGGAATACACCACAGTTTCTCAAGCAGCGTTAAGCTAGAAGCGGCTCATCAGGAAGGTCTCCCCTTTCCCCATGCCCAGATCCATTCCTGTCAACGCCAATGAGCCGTGTTGGCAGCCCCAGGGTCACCTTGTGATCCGCCTGGCTAAGTCGTCACTGCCGATTACTGCGATGGCCTCGCTCGCTCGCTCGCACTTGACCAATTTGTTTATACGGTTAGTTGTGCTGCTGTCAAGAGCAGTGCGGGGAGACTGGGCAGGTGACAGTTGCATCATGGAACTGCTGCTGGTACCGCTGGCAGTGGTAGACGCGCAGAGTAAGGAGAAAGGGAAGGATGGAATTCAGTGCGCCAGACTGAACTCTGAAGCTTAAGGCCAAAGAGTGCCAGCTCCTCCCATCCCCCACCCCACCCCCACCCTGCACCGCCCGGACTTGAGTCTTTCCTATCCCTTCCTGAACAATTCTGCCCTGGGTACATATCAGGCAGTCATGACAACAGAGGCTCAGATTGGTTTCTAGCGTTCAGAGAGGAGTTTATAGGGGTTGGTCCCAGCCTAAGTGGGGCGCAGAGACTTTCTTCTGGGATGCCTGTGCCGCTGGGGTGCAGATTGCCTGCTGGCCGTCAGCAACGTTGCTGGGGTCAGAGAAGTCTTCCTATCTCTCTGGGACATCAGAGTGTGAAGGTTGATCCTCTGAACTGGGAACCAGGAGTGTTTGCACTCCGACACACTGACCTCATCTCCAGGGGTATGTAGGACCGCCGTTTCTCTATCTGTGGTGAGTCTCTCATCACTATTTATTTGACACACAGGGCACAACATGACGTCATGACTGTTGACACTTGCCTGCTCTCCGTGTGCCCTGGGGTGACTAGGAGGCCCAGGAGGAATCTGAACATCCAGAGGAAGGAGATCCCCTCCCCCCACACCCAGTGCCCCGCCTGCAATGTATTAAACCTTAAAGGTTCTTCAAGTGCCCCCGACCCCAAGCTTTGCCCATTTCTGGTTCTGGATCCCACGTTCTGAGAGCCCACAGTCCTGAGAGATTGATTGACTTCCCTCCTGGCATGGAACAGTGACCCAAGGCTGCCTTCTCTTGGCTTCAGTCAGCTACAACCAACCCACGTCGGCACACAACACACACATCAAACACACTAGAATTACAGAAAGAACAGTTTCTAACACAGGAGCGCCGGGCCTTCTGCACTAAGGGTTGGACAGTCAGGGGTCACCGCTAGAACTGTCCACAAGTGTTCACTACTCTCTGGCACTGGCTTCATTTCTTACCACTAGCTCATTCGCCGCACGGTCTTCATAAACCTTGGGCATTTAATGCTTTGTCGTGGAGGCCGTGGCGGCGCTGCTTGTGATGGAATAAAGCTTCCTGAAGCCCTTTCGCCAACAGCCACTAAACCACGCTGCTCTTGCTGAAGACAGATGAGGCAGTGAAGACAAGCAAGGCTGGTCTCACCTGAGCTCTCATGTCTCTCTCAGCCGCCAGAGCTTCCTTGGGTCCTGATAAATACTCTGTCGCACTGATGGCTCATGTGTCACGGCTGCGTATGGAAGGTGGACAGTGGTCTCCATATGCAGATGTGTCTCATCAGTCAGAGGAACGATTCCTGCAGGTGCCCGGGGAAGCTGCGACCGGCTGACATCTTCATTCCATCTTAGTGTTGTATAACTAAAAATAGCTAAGATGAAAGCCCTCAATAGGAGCACATATTTTATACCGGGGACTGTGCCTGTTCAGTCTTGTTTTTTTCTTTAATTTCATGCACTGTGGTTCTTGGCCAGCAATAAGATTTTCTTCTGAGATTGGCCACAAGCTGGGATGCAGGCCGCTATGTTTTATAAGGTGGTGGCGTGATGTGGCGGGAGGGGGATGGACCCATGCTGAGGCACCCCACCCCACCCCACCCCCGGGTATCAGCCATTCAGCAGGTCTAGTATAAAATGAAGTTTACTTGGGATGTGGTAAGGGGGTCTGGGGAAGGGAATAGAGGCAGAGAAAGAAAAAGGGGCAGAGAAGGATGGGGGGGAGGAGGAGGGGGGAGGGCGGAGAGAAAGAAGAGGAGAGCCCAGCAGGACTAGGTAACTGTTGCATTGAGCCTAGAGGAAATGCTAACAATGACCACCCAGTTGGCTTCCATGCCAGGAATTCTGTGCAGACTTTGATGGATTTCTCAACAAACAAGACAGTGCGTTTACATGGTCTCTTTCTAAGCACCCTAAAGCCTTGTCCTTGAATACATTTCTGCTTGAACCTGTTAGCTCTAAAGTAAGATCCGTCCCATCTCTCACACATGCAGGTTTGTGTCAACACCCATGCCCAAAAGACCCCGTGTCTGAGGGTGGCGGAGTCTCTGCCTGCCTAACTCACATCTCCACGCCTAACTCACATCTCTACGCCTAACTCACATCTCCACGCCTAACTCACATCTCTACGCCTAACTCACATCTCTACGCCTAACTCACATCTCCACGCCTAACTCACATCTCCACGCCTAACTCACATCTCCACGCCTAACTCACATCTCCACGCCTAACTCACATCTCCATGCCTAACTCACATCTCCAACAGCCTGTGCAGCCATCTGTGCACTGGGCTCTGACAGAGCAGCCCTGTAGGATCGTGCTCCTCCCAAGTGCTTCTTCCAGATGCTGGAAGGGCTGCCGCATGCTAGCTCAGTCAGGAAGAAGCATGTTGCCCGTGGCACGTCTGCAGCACTGATAAACACAGCACACACGGAAGGCAGGGACTGAAAAGCTCCAAGTCCTCAAGTATCTGAACCGCAGAATGCAGTCAGTCTGCAGCACAGACCTCTCAGCACGAAGGAGATTTAGGGCCTCAGAGAGGCAGCCTGCGGGGAGGGGTGACTGCAGAGGCTGGGGGAGGGGCGCTGCAGCAGCGGTAAGGGCGCAGCAAGCCAGGAAGCTAGAGCACAGGTGAGTGGAGGAAGCAAGAACAAGACGAGTGGGGGTTTAAGGGGAGACGGGGTGATGGGATATAAAAGAGAGAGGGGGTATTAGGGAGTGTGGCACGGCAGCGTGGGGGAAGGGGGTACCTAGGCGGGCCCATGCCTAGACACCTCTTCCCCCTGAGGGACCACCAACACAGACATGGTATAGAATAGAGTTTATTCAGGGAAGAGGATGGGAGTCGATGGTATAGTGGAGGCAGAGAGAGAGAGAGAGAGAGAGAGAGAGAGAGAAGAGAAGAGAGGAGTGAAGGCCAGCCATGACCACGTGGAGAGAGGGGGGAGGGGAGAGCCCAAGAGGGGCAGAGAGGTAAGAGTGCAGAGAGGTAAGAGGATGAGAGAGCAATGAGAGAGAGAGGAGGGGCAGGCAGCCCCTTTTATAGTGGGTCAGATCTATGGGGCGGGGCAGACCTGGCTATTGCCAGGTAACTGTGGGGTGGAGCTTGCACAGAATACCAACACGGAGAGTCTGTGGCGGGGTGAATTGGAAGTCCTGAGTGGACATGCTAGCCAAATAATGGATTTTGTTTCTTTTCTTTTTTTGTTTTTTGGTTTTTGTTTTTTGTTTTGTTTTTGTTTTTGTTTTTGTTTTTGGTTTTTCGAGACAGGGTTTCTCTGTGTAGTCCTGGCTGTCCTGGAACTCACTCTGTAGACCAGCCTGGCCTCGAACTCAGAAATCCGCCTGCCTCTGCCTCCCAAGTACAGGGATTACAGGCGTGCGCCACCACGCCCGGCCCTGGATTTTGTTTCTTAGACCTTGGCATTTTATTTTAGGAATAATTCTGTGGCCAAATAAGGGAACGGACCTTGCCGGGCTAGCTCAAGGAATGTAATGTTTTGTAGCAAGGGCTCTAGAGAAAAAGGAATGAAGGGGGAGCACCTGTCTGGGCGGTTGCTGTGCTCGGCCGTGAGAGCCCCTTACAATGGAGACTAACCATCTACAGGTGTTGTTTCCCCGTTTCCTGTTTATGCAGCTGCTTCTGAGAAGGGGGACCTTGGTGGGAGCAGGAGGAACCTGCCTGGCACCGAGGCTCAGGATGAGCCTGGGGCATCATCCCGGGACCACGCACACTAGCAGAGTGCACGCTGTACCCGTGCTGCACATCAGCCTCTGGGGCCCCACCCTGTCAGGTAAAAATGGCCAACGTAGTACCGACATGCTTTGTTCCGGTCTGCTTCATCTTGAGCTTCACAGTGGCGGAGAAGTGAAGCTCCTTCAGAAGTCATGTCTCTGATGCTGACCTGTCCCTGGGTTAGTGGCATATGACAAAATCCTGCGGGGGTGGGGTGGGGGGGGGAGTGGGAAACAATTTGCTGCAGCTCCGAGCCAGCACACTGTACCAGAGAACCCTCTAGTAGACAGTGGTCCAGCCAGGGGCTGATTGGTCAATAAAAGACTGGAGCCTGTGATTGGGCAGGAGAGAGAGGAAGGCGGGACTGGTGATTGACGGGTGAAAATTTATGGGAAATTGAATACACAGAAGAGCAGTCAGCGCCCTTAACTGCTAAGCCACTCCTGCAGCCCCAGCTCTGGGCATTTCTAACCAGTGTGAAATCCTGAGAATTTAAGGAGAGGCACTTTTTGTTTTTGTTTTTCGAGACAGGGTTTCTCTGTAGCCCTGGCTGTCCTGGAACTCACTCTGTAGACCAGGCTGGCCTCGAACTCAGAAATCCTCCTGCCTCTGCCTCCCAAGTGCTGGGATTACAGGTGTGCGCCACCACTGCCCGGACGAGAGGCACTTTTTAAAAAATGGAAATAGTGCTGGGTTTGGTGGTGCACACCTTGAACCCCAGCAGTTGAGAAGCAGATCTCTTGTGAATCTGACCTAAAACTAGAGTTTCAGGACAGCTAAGGTTCTGTCTTGAAAAACAACAAACCCAAACCAAAACAGGAAACCGTGAAAGGCATGTTCTGCTCTAGGTTCAGTATTCAAGCAGAGGAAGGGCACGCGATAGCAGTGGCGAACCTTTAAATGCCTTTCGTTATGAAGCCCCACTGGTGCCGGGCAGGAGGCGCCTCCTGACACACTTCCCGTGGTCTTCTCTTTGTCCCGTGTTCTGATGCAACACCTCTGATTGTGTCACCTGAGCACACCTGATTGCTCACCGCCCTCTGCTTTTCAATGGCAGTTCTATAACGAGACACATACGCATTGATAATGTTGGGGTCAGAAAATGCTAACGCTGCATTTTCCAATCCAATCCAATCCAGCCTAAGCAGTCACAAGAGTCCAGCAGAGCAAGATCCTTATTTGAATTAAGCAGCAAAACTGACCAGTCAGGGGCAGCAGCTGACTGCATCTTTCAAGCGTTCATCTTAGCAAATATTTAAGCAGATGACAAAAATGAACTGTATTCGGACCGCTACTGATCTATCAGTGTTGCAGAGCAAACTCAGGAGCTGAACTGTGGCCCCGAGCCAGAATGTTACACAGATTTAAGCCTGAAATCTACAAACATCTGTGCCAAGATATTCCACCAACAAGGTTTAGGGATAGGGGACTTCTTTAGGAACATGCCTTTGTGGAACACTTACCCTGCTTCCATTGCTTGGGTTATTCCGCTGTGGTGGGGTGACTTGCCTAGCATTTATGTCTCAACTCACCAACCAGGATGAAGTTATCCACAGTCATGTCTCGTTCTGCCAAGCAAGATGTCAGTGACCCACGGAGGCCTTGGGGATTTAAACTTTATTTGAACTCTATTCAAAATGGAGGTTTTATTCAAAATGGCTTCACTCTGGTTCCTTCTTACAATAGCAGGATCATCATGGGATGATGGGTATTAAAAGTGGAAATTTCCTTTTATTGAATGTCATCAGTGCTTACAGAGGAATGACACTAGAGAAAATAAGTGTTAAAGTTTAAAAAGTACTGGTTTCCCCCCAAAAAACAAACAAAACAAAACAAAACATTTAATCTAGTTGGGCGGTGGTGGCACACGCCTGTAATCCCAGAACTCTGGGAGGCAGAGGTAGGTGGATTTCTAAGTTTAAGGCCAGCCTGGTCTACAGAGTGAGTTCCAGGACAGCCAGGGCTATACAGAGAAACCCTGTCTTGAAAAAACCAAATCCAAAAAACCCAAAACAAACAAACAAAAAAACAAAACAAAATAAGAGTACTGGTTTCTTTTACAATCACCAACAGATTTTTTTTTTTTTTTGAGACAGGGTTTCTCTGTGTAGTCCTGGCTCTGTTGGAACTCACTCTGTAGACCAGGCTGGCCTCGAACTCAGAAATCCTCCTGCCTCTGCCTCCCAAGTGCTGGGATTACAGGCGTGTGCCACCACTGCCCGGCCACCAACAGATTCTTAAAAGGAGGCAAATTTGTGCTCCACCTTAATGGACTGCATTTCACTGTCTTTGATTACACTTTCCACATATTTATCAGAACTGATCTTTTGTCCATGTTCGGTGACCACAAAGCAAGACCTGTCACCTCTCTCTTTCACGTTTAACTGGAAACACTTTAGTAGCAAGTCTTTTCACAAGACGTAAGAGATGTGTCAATGGTTAGAAAAATGCCAACTTGGAAAAATTGTTAGTGGGAGAACGTAAAAATGACATAAAGCTTGGAGTTTATCTTTAAAAAAAGTACACCAGAATTAATCCTACAGTATTATTAAATAATGTAGTGAACCGATTAACATTATTTGCCACGATTAGTTTTGATTTAATGAACACCTTTTTTTCAAAGCAAATTTCTGAATTCCAAAGACTCCTTTCAAGCACTGCAGAACACCAACAGAATATGCGGAGAGCCTGTGCGTGTAAAAGGCTATAAACAGTACTGGAAGATTTTACAAGAACATGCACCAAATAGGAGAGCAGTCCCATTTTTCAGATCACACTACAACATGGCAAGGATTCCAATCGTACACAACCCACTGATGCCAGGACATTCAGGTCTTAAGATCCCAAGGGAGTGTGTGGTGAACTCGCAAAACTGGTTTTAAAACTTCGGAGGAGTAAAGACGACCGACAGCCTTACCCAGACGAAGAATAGTACAAGATGAGTCACCCCAAGTTAGCACTAAGTTAGCACTGTTGCACGTTAGTTTGGGAGTGAAATCTTGTAAGAAACGTTTTTCATAAAAGACGATGATGGACGTGGAGCCCAACAACCTGAGGCTGGGTCTGGTTGTCCTGTCGCTGTCACGGTCTTGGAGAAGAGGGTTGGACTTTGTGAGACACAGTCAGAGTAACACCTGGTACCTCAGAGTTTCACTGGTCCCTTGAAGAGTTTCTGGCACTGTGCTGGTCACCCAGCACTCAGCAACACCCCCATGTTCCTTGGAGAAAGCAAGATAAGCAGGCAGCCCTGGGGACCTCCAGGTCTGAACCTAGCTTCCTCTTCTGTGCCTGAGGGAATAGTGCAGGGAGGACATCCTGCTACCCCAAAGTAATAAATACTGGAGAGAGAGGGGTCAGACATGCTAAGGTGCATCCAATTACTTCAGCTAACTCTAGCCTAATGCTCACACACACTGAAAGAATACTTTAAAGATGAAAATGGCCCTAACTTAAGAAAACATCAGACCCAGGAGTCATGAAAATTGAACGGGTGTCAAAAGCAGCATTAGGATTTCCAAGAAAAGTCAACCAACTATGTTTAAAAAGAAGGATGTTAGCATTAACTAAAACATAGAGTAAGGAAAAGTTGATTTATGTCCGTATAAGTAGTATCACTTTTATTAGCTTTGAGTTGATTTCCCTTTCCCAACAGGGGAGGCTTACCCAGTCAGCCACTTGGATGTCCTCATCAGGCAAACTGCACCGCCTGAGGGTGACTGACTCCAAAGATGGAGGAGGAAGCAGAGTAGACCAGACCTCAGCCATCTACATGGCTGTCAAGATGTGTGCCGGGGTGTGCATCATGCAGCCGTGCTTAATCCACCAGCTCTGGTTCTGAGTGGATTTGGTTAGAGATTCATGAATGCTCACTTCTA
Source organism: Apodemus agrarius (assembly GCA_964023405.1). Lineage (NCBI taxonomy): Eukaryota > Metazoa > Chordata > Mammalia > Rodentia > Muridae > Apodemus > Apodemus agrarius. The sequence goes on along the minus strand of OZ030020.1, from coordinate 5,954,021 downwards.
TATTTGAACCTTTATTTATCATTAATACTCCAGAAGCGAAATAAAAAATAACATTGTAGGGCTCCAAGACATCTTTATACCTCGAAGTGGTGGTTTATATGTGTGGCTTGCTGAATGCGGGGGTGGGGGGCTGTCTTAAGTAATTTTTACAAATTAAGTCATTTAGCATTGCATACTAACCAAGAGGCAGTGTGATGGTTTGTATATGCTCGGCCCGGGGAGTGGTGCTATTAGAAGGTGTGGTCCTGTTACAGTAGGTGTGGCCCTGTTGTGTAGCTCCCCACAGCTGAACAGGTACCTGGAACCTGGAAAGGGATGCTGGGGATGGATGGGAAGGCGGCGAATGAGATGGAGACCAGAACAACCTAATTGCTGATCGAGGTCCAAAGTTTAATGGGTGACTGAGAATTTAAGGTTGGGGGTGAGACTCTTCTCCCCCCCCCCCAAGGTCTGCTCAGTGGGTGCTGGCTCCATTGCTCAGCGGGGTAGCCTGCTTAATTCAGGAAGCTGTAGATCTAGAACAGTGAACTTCACCTTGCTCCGAGTGCTCCACCCCTAGGTGGGGAGTCTTGTGACTAGCACTGAGGTCTCGAAATTCCCGCTCAGAAGGCTGGGGGTGGGGTGGGGAGGGCACACTGTTGGAGTAGGTGTGTCAATGCGGGTGTGGGCTTTATGACCCTCATCCTAGCTGCCTAGAAGTCAGTATTCTGCTAGGAGCCTTCAGATGAAGATGTAGAACTCTCAGTTCCTCCTGCACCATGCCTGCCTGGATGCTGCCATGCTCCTACCTACCTTGATGATAATGGACTGAATCTCTGAACCTGTAATCCAGCCCCAGTTAAATGGCAGGGCGGGGCTGGGCGGGGCAGGGCAGGGCAGTGGCAGCTCAGACTTCCCAGGCTTTCTTGGATGAAATGGATGGGAAGGCAGTGGCGAGAAAGAGACAGAGACCAGGGCTAATTACTGCTCACCACCAAGGCACAGGGAAGCTCTTCACGCCCTGGATTTCATTGCGTAGGCGTGGCTGAAGACTGGTGGCTGGAGACTGGAGGTAGGGGATGGGCTCAAATCCTGACCATGGAGTCAAGTCCCAGTGGTTTTTTTGTTTTTTGGTTTTTGTTTGTTTGGAGGCCCATTCTCATCTCAAAGCCATGGAGGATCAAAGTTTTAGCTACTGACCCCACTACAATCTTGACAAAGTTACTTACTAAGAACAATAGTTTGTAGACTTTTATAAACAGTTGAGTTTCCATTTTGAAAAATTTTAAATTTCTTTTTTCTTGATGCATCTCTCTGGCCAAGACTCTCGCTCTAATAACTGAAGCCAGGACAGTCTTGTTCCACATCCCAGAGTAGGTGAATCTTTTTTTTTTTTTTTTTCAAGACAGGGTTTCTCCGTGTAGTCCTGGCTGTCCTGGAACTCACTCTGTAGACCAGGCTGGCCTCGAACTCAGAAATCCGCCTGCCTCTGCCTCCCAAGTGCTGGGATTAAAGGCGTGCGCACCGCCACCATCGCTGCCATCACCACCCGGCTGAGAGTCAGGTGAATCTTACACTACACTAGGGCCATTACTAGTTTGCTGAGAATTTTGGCTAAGAATAGATTTTAAATCTTATTTAAAAATGTTCTTCATCTGTTGAAAAGTTCTGTAAAACATGACTCTTAATAAAGAAAACTTTATTGAAACAAAACTTTAACCCTTTGTGTGCTTTATGCAGCTGCTTTCTTGCTAAAACAGTATCGAGGCCGCTGCGGCAGAGAATCGAGGACTGTGGGCTGGGTATTTCCTTACTCACTTATGGGCCATTTGCCCTCCTTGCAAATACACATTACACTGGTTTGTGTATGTGTGCATGCTGTGGGTGGGCATACGTGTGTTGAGCTTTCCTTCCATTCTACGAAAAAGCTTCACTTAGTCCCAGAACTGCTTACATATTATCTTTACCTCTTCAGATTATTAATAGTTTAGGGTTATAGCACATAACATCTCCATAGGTGTATATGTTGTACAATATTTAAATCAAGCTATTGAACATACACACGACCTCATCTATAAATCTCAGTACCATGGTTATGCTGCCTTCAATCAATGTATCTGAGAATGATCTGTTTCAACGAACAGTTTGGCAAGGCCTTCAAATTCCACGCCTCTCTTGGAGTTCAGGTGGTTGTAAGTGGTCTCACATGGGTCTTCTGCAGGAGCAATACTTTTGTGGAGGTCCTGAGCCTTCTCTCTGGTTCCTTCTCTCCCCACTGCCACCCCTCTCTCCCAAATATATAACATGGCACTAAAGCCATGTGTTCCAGAGTTTTGTTAAGCTTTTAATTAGAAATTCACTTTTTAGACAGTTACAGGTACCCAAGTGCTGTAATTTGTATTTTGTAAAGTCCCACAAAGGCCTATATGCTAAAAGCTTTGGGCAGGTGTCAGGCCCTTAAGTCCAGTGAGCTTCGTGGGAGGGCTTCAGACTGCTGAGGAATGTTCTCTAAGGTGATGTGAGACTCTGATCTTTTCCCTATTCAGTCACACATTTGCCACAGGCTTCCAGTGACAGGCCCAAGCAATCTGGCTGATGGACGCCTTCCAGGCTAATTTTCACAGGTGCTTCTTATGGGAACAGAAAGCAAATGATTTCCTATCTTTCTCTTAGGTTTTGGTGTCCCCAGAGCTTGGCATTACATCACTTTTTCAAATCTTTAATTCTTAGGATGACCAAGGAGTCCTAGATGCCTCCTCACCAGACGGAGATGGGTTTTAAAGGCTGAACTATTCAACAAGACGGATGGAGAGTTTATGACGTCTCAGTTGGGTTGATAGCGTCTATAACCTCACTGGAGACCAACCACTGGGCGAGGTCCTCTGTGAGAGGTCCTCTGGACTAGGCTGAGGTGAGCGCCCACACTACTGTGGGCAGATCTGTTCCACGAGTCCTGGAGTGTGCGAGAAGGAAGCCAGTGAGACATGAGTGACGACGGGACGGGATGTGACGGTCCCTCCGCCCTCTGCCAGCAGGACTTCCCCAGCTGTGGCCGGCACTCCGGAACTGTGAGCTAAGACACCATCTCTTTTCAAGTTTCCTTGCCCCAGTTTTTGTCTCAGCAAGCACACGCACGACAGCACAGAATCGTTTCATACACTTTATTTTCATCCCTTACAAGAGAATTTGGTATTAGAGGTGTAAGTGGAGCTCTCTGAGCTGAGCCGAGTCACAGAAGTCCGGGCAGGTACTGCGGAAAACCAAGTCTACCATAGAGGAGGGGACATGGCAGAGTCCATGAGAACAACAGGCGTGACGTTACTGAGATGAACACACGGTGACGCCCTCGTCAGGGGACGCGATGTCTCTACACCGTAGGACTGTGACACTAAGTTACCATGATGGGAGCGGCAGAGTACAATTTCAAATGTATTTCAAAATATATTTCTAGTAGCATAAAAACCTTTATAAGGATTATCTCAAAGAATATTTTATCAGAAATATAATTTTGATAATAAATCACAATTAAATAAAGACATGCAAAAGTATGCTTTGCATGTTTGTGTTAATTTAAATATCACCAGTGTGACTATCCTTTGAATATACTTCATTGAGATATTGTGTCCACAAGCTCTCCACGCTGTGCCCGGCACAGGTGAGCCTTCACAGTCTGTCCCCTGTGGAGCCGGTGTGCAGTGGGGTGCCGGGTGGGGCTGCCTCTTCCCCTCCAGCAGGGTGGGGCGGGGCGGAGCGGGGCCACAGAAGGAGTGGGAGCCGCCTGGGAGCTGGCTCTACCTGCTGTACCTGCAGCAGGTGCTCCCCACACGGCCTCCTCCAAGAAATGCCCCAAACCTTTAAGCTCATCTTCTGTAGAACTGTCCTTTGGTACTTCAAGAAAAAACAAACAAAACCAAAACCAGCCCCTAAGGTCACCTTCCGGCCTCAGGCCCAGACGTCCTGCAGGTACCGACGCGCTTGCTTCAGCGCTGCCAGCGTCTTCACCGCTTCCAGTCTGTCGACCCGCGCTTCTTTGCCTATGATTTCCACAAGGGTGTCGTGTACATCCTTCGCCATGTTCTTGGCGTCTCTAAAGACAAACAGCACCCTTTATAAGAGGAATTTTCCTTAATCGAACCCTCTTCGCCACGTGCCCCGTTTTCTCTGATCCCGCCATCTTCGTTTTCTCCTGGCTTCTCAGAATGATTTCCAGATAGCCAGCCTCACTTATCCCAGACCAGGCCCCCGCCCGTGGCGGTCACTCGGAACAGAGCTGACCCCATGGTGCCATGGCTCGGTAGCGCAGTCCGCAGCTGTCCTGCAGGAGGGAGCTGGGCTCCCGCTCCCGTTCAGGCCCCTGCCCCCCTCTCCCTCGAGGTGTACGGTAGACACCCCCCTCCCCATGCTCTCAGAGTCAGGCCCCTTCGCTGAGGGCAGCACGTAGGTCCTGAAGGCAGGGGAGGCATCACACTATGTCACTGTCCCTTGCTAACTGCATGGTAAGACCGACTGAGGTCAGGGAGTGGACCTCATGTCGCCTTCTACATCCCAGTGTCTGGGTGAAGGACCTCCAGCTGCCTGGACTATATAGCCCGTCCTGTCAGTTACCCTTGGGAGGTGTCTAAGGAGTCAGAGCATCTGTCTCCTTCCTCATCTTCTCCTCAGCCACTCCAGAGCACCTGTCCCCCAGGCCCACCTGCCCTCTGCCAAGCCCAGAGCTGCTCTCTGCGGCACCTCACCTGACCTTCAGCTCAGTGCCTCACTCCCCCCTCCCTCACCCCTGTCCTCCCCCTGCCCACTCCACTTGTGATTGATGAGGTGACTCTGCGCCTTTACCTCTGAACATGCCGCTACTGCTCTCTAGGAAAGCTAAGATTCAGTGACTTGGGGCTTTGGCAGAGGAGAACTGAAGAGTCTGGAGATATCCGTGATGTCTCCACGTTCTCAGGCACCAGTTCCCGGGACATTTGTGTGACTGGCTGCGCCTGCTATTTACAAGTCTGACACCTCAGCCCCAGTGTGACCAGAATGCCATCACAAGCACTCGGTCAACAAAGCTAAAGGAGAACATAAACCAACAGTGTGTGAGACTCTGCAGAGCTCTTCACGTGGGAGCCAGAAACCATTAGGGCCACGGAGTCGTCTAGACAGCCAGCATCAGCCTTTGGACAGTAACGCTCTAAACCAAGGTAAAGAATGAAAGGCAGGCGGCATGTGAAGCGGGTGCCAGTCCCCTGGCACATCCCCGGCACAGCCAGCAGTCCACCTTCCCCATCAGTTACAAGGTCAGAAGCCTTGGCTGACCGGGCGTGGTAAGTGCTCCGAGGTTTTAGGATAAAAATAAAATTTCTCATTTCAAAACCTGCTTATCTAGTTGGAAGTTTCAGAGTTGAGTTTCTACAGTCTGTAGCTGTCCCCATGGTGCTGCCTCTGACGCTCACACTAAGGCTCAGAGACTGCAGGAGTGACTCTGGCCTAGAGAAAAGAAAGATTCTAACCTGATGACGTCCCTCTCTGCTGGCCCAGTGCTGAAAATCAAATTCTTCAGCACAACAAAATCCATGTTGAGACATCAGTTTAAGTGATGAAGGTTTCAGATTTTCAGATTCTAAAAGCACTTGCCCAATGCAAGAACCAGTGTTCACTACTGCTCTTCAGAGAAGAGACCCTGGCGATTAACTGTGCCCTAGAATCATTCACTGTGTGCTTACGTGTGACACATGTGAAAGGGATGACTGTTATTGATTACCGGCCCCTCAATCCCTGGACAGGAGCAGCAGCTGGCTTTCCCTATCTGGCTACATACCCACACACGTAAACGTAGCCATCCTCCTGAAGTAGGGTCCTGGCCACCTGCTGGCTGTGACGCTGGAGGTTGTCTTGCACGTACTTTGCGGGGGCCTCCTCGTCCTCAGGGGCAGCGTCTCTTGAGAAGGAGACCTTGAGGTGAGTCAGGACCCCAGCCTTGAGGAAACGCCGGAGCTCCTCCCTGCAGCATCAAGAGCATGGTCAGTGAGACATGGTGCTTTAGAGACGCCAGCCCAGGGTCAGCGCGACAGCTGACCAATCCCATCGGCAGCACCTGTACCTGAACAGATAGTCTCTGTCCTTATGTCTGCAGCCAAAAAACAGCCACGCTGCTCCAAAATTTCCATCTGGGTGTAGTTCTTGGAGTTTTTCTCTAATGTAAAAAGGAAGTGTTTGATATAATGAGCACACAAATAAATATCGTTCACCAGGAAATATCCCCAACACACAGGTCTGTAAAATCTGTCTCTGCATTGTTCAGAGCCACTCATTTAAAATATCAGCAGTTGCTATGTTTGGATATTACCTGGGTTTCCATGCTACAGAACTAGGGACTGACCCTGGACTCTTTTGTTTTTTTCTTTTTGTTTTTCGAGACAGGGTTTCTCTGTGTAGCCCTGGCTGTCCTGAAACTCACTCTGTAGACCAGGCTGGCCTCAAACTCAGAAATCCGCCTGCCTCTGCCTCCCAAGTGCTTGAATCAAAGGCATGCACCACCATGCCCGGTGACCCTGGACTCTTAACCACACCAGGCAGGTGTTGCACCTGAGTTACCAGGCAGCCCTGCAGACTGAGGAACACTCCTCCTTCCCCACGGTGACGCCGGCACCCGTGGTGAGCACGCACCTGTGCTGCAGGAAGCCGATGAACGGAGCCACGCCGGCGCCTGGACCCACCATGAGGATGGGGGCCGCCGGGTCACCCGGGAAGCGGAAGCAGTTTGATGCCCGAGGAGAGATTGGTATCTGGAAGAGTGAGGCGGCTTCAGTGAGTTGATCTCGTGAAGATGCTCGAGCCTCCCCCCTACCCCCCCAAGCGTCATGAGTTACACAGTAGCAGCACTCCTCCACAGAGCCGCCTCTACTGCAGGGGTTTCTCCTGAGCATAGTTTTTTTTAACATGTGGACCGGAAAGCATGAAGCACCCCCAGGATGGTTTCAGGGGACAGTCACTTTCCTTTGAGTCTGTGGCCGCCTGGGCTGCTCCCTGGCCCAGGGGGTGACACCACACTCCCAAGCACACAGACAGCGCTGACTCAGCAGTCAAATCACTGAACAAAGGAATGACTAAGAAGGACACGGAGAGGGAGGGAGACGAGACGGGCCTGGGGCATCCCGGGGGAGGCTGCGGTTAGGGGGGTGGCCAGGGTACACTGCGCACAGTGTAGGAGACAGTCAAAGAATATCTTAAAGCATTTTTAAAAACTGTCTTTAAGCGACAGATGGAGCTGGGACGCAGCAACAGGAGGCTCCACGGCTCCACTGCCACCCCTGTCGTCCTGGGCTCCTCACTACCCTGTGGTCCAGACCAATCACAGCAAAGGCATTATTTTATTTTCTACAGACACTAGCCAGCATCTGCGAGCTTCAGATGTGAGCACAGCGTCCCGTCGGGTGAGGGCTTAGCTGCGCACAGCTGGGTCAGCCTCAGTACCTTAGGGGCCAGCGCGCCACCGCCACCGCAGTCTGCACTCGACCCTTCTGCGCTTGGCTGGAGAAGTGGGGCGGCCAGTGTGGCCAGCCAGCCTGTGCACACGCCCCTCCGAGGTGAGGCCGCTGCAGTGCTCGGCGGAAACTCTACGACGGTAAACACGAAGTGAAGCTTGTCTGGATGGAGTAAGCTGGAGCTGCAAGGACACAGGCATGCTCTGAAGTGTCGCCAGGGACGAGAGACACTTTCTCACGGGGCCGGGGGGGGGGGGGGGAGGGGGGCGGTCAGGTCTGTGGAAAGTGAGCTGCCCCAGGCTCTTCCTTCCAGACTCCCCACTCAGCGTTTACCTCACTGATTGTGTTACCATGCAAACCAGGGGCTAACACACTGCGCATTATTTATTAAGGGGGCAAACTTGAAGGTAAGTGAAGAAAACCCGGTTCAGAATCCCAAGGAGACGCTTCCACACACCTCTACCCATGCCGTGTGACAGGGAACAACGTAAGAAACACAGGGATCGTGCTCCCACAAGCCCCTGCTGCGCTGTCACTGCAGGCAGGCACAGGCCGTGAGACTGGAGCCCCCGCCTGAGGCAGGGGGACATCCGAGGGTCCATGCAGCCCTAACTGGGAATCCCACAGTACAGAGGACCCAGGGAGCTTCAGATCGCAACGGCTCTACAGAGAGGGGAGTTGGCGGCCACGGGCCAGCCGCTGGGGAGCTGGGCGTGCAGCTTTCCCCGACCCTGGACTGAGAATTATGCTAGTGAGCACGCATACCTTGCACACGAGTACGGCCGAGGCTGGAGTTTCGGAAGGTGCTCTAGAATTAAAAACAACAGCAATTAGCTCAGGCCCGCAGACACGGGAACAAAAGAACTCCAGGCCTGTATTAACTTTCTTGTTTAGGTTATTCAAAATAACATGTCCTCATTTGTAATACTCTGCAGGACATAACGCAGCGATACACCGTCCAGCTCTAAAGTGAGGGTCCCTTCCCCCACGCTGGTCTCAGGGTGAGTGCAGTCAGGGCAGAGCATGGACTGCCTGTGGTCGCAGACTCACTGCTTTCCGGTGACTAAGGATCATCTAGAGCCGGGCGTGGTGGCGCACGCCTGTAATCCCAGCACCTGGGAGGCAGAGGCAGGTGGATTTCTGAGTGATTTCACCACTGCCAGGCGACTAATTTGTTTTATTTTTAATTTATCTGGGCAAAAAAATTTGAAAAGTTCCTTCTAAGTTTGGTCTTAATAAAGCAGGAAAACAAAGATTGGTACAGGGCTCATCTTAAGGTTTGATGTGTTAATTTTTCTTAAAGAAAAGTTTTCAATTTTGTCGGTCCTGATGATTCCCTCTAGCTCCTAACCTGTATTCTGGCTGGGCACCAGCCTCTACCACTTCCATTATACCACTAAGCCAGAAAGCACCAGCCAAGCTGGCTTACACAGGATGGGGTAGACTAGCCTCATGTAATGACTTAAAAAAAAATGAGGAGGAAGAGAAAGACAAAGAACAGTAAGAAATCACGGGAAGAGAGAGCAAGGCCTGACTAGTCGCCCTGGCCCTTCGGGACCAGCGAGCTTCGGCATGCACAGGGATGGACGCGCCCTGCATCTACCCAGAGCACATGCTTCCTGCAGCCACATCACGTGCTGACCAGCTTGGATGGGATCCTTCTTTCCCTCCGAATACCACTGTTAGGGACAATGCAGCTAAATTACCTCATTGAAGAAAATAAACTAGAAAAGATGCTAAATTCTAAGTAAAAAAAGTACAATTGGAAAAATAAGTTACTGGAGAGAACGACAGTGACATTAATAGACTCAGATTGGGTGGAAGAGGGACTCCAGCCTCTGAAAGACGCCACTGTCATCTGAAAACAAAACACACCAGGCTCCTGACCGTCACCCTGCAGCCCCATTCCGCCAGGTCCCGGTGTGTCTGCACAGGACTCACTGAGGCAGGAGCAGCCAACCTCAGACAACACCGCGCCCACCCACAGTGCACGGGCGCCAGGGCTGTGGAAGGGAGGGAGGGAGGGAGGGAAGAGGGAAGGGAGGAAGGATGACTCACCCAGCAGGAGGCTGAGTGGAGGCTGGCAGGACGGGAAGGCGAGCAGGAGGTCGAGCAGGCAGACGCTGGCGTCGCGGATGAAGCGGTTGTAGTCGGCGGCTCCCTGCCTGCTGCACAGCTCCTGCAGCCGCCGCTTCTCGCTGGTGCTGCTCGTGTGGTCGGCGAGGGCCCGCACAAACGCCTGAGGAAAGAGGCCGGCTGTGGGCTACTCTGGGGTTACGGCTGGCTCTGTGAGTTCCAGGCCAGGCATGGTGACAACGGTGAGAGCTCGTCTCACATAAACAGATAGACAAATAATTAAGAAAGTAAACAAGCAAATAAATAAAAGATCAGAGAAATGAGAATGAATGAGCTCCAACAGCAGAAAACATTGCAAGGTTTTAAAGCGTATCAGTCCTACTCTAAAGACTTTGCACACATGTCGAAGGACTATCACAGTACAGAAATTCCTACTTTGACATTATTGTTCCCCACAGAAAACCTAGAAAGAGCTCATATATATATTCATGGTCAAGCCAACAAATTATGGTGCACCCACTAAAACTACTCTCCGTCTGTGCACCGGAACCCACAGAGCAGAAGCCCTGCTGGGGCAGAGGGGCCGTTCCGGATAGAAACTGAGGTGCGGATAGAAACTGAGGTGCAAGTACACACCTTGACTGCCCACGCCACCTCCACACAGGCATTCCCAAACAGCACTGTTTGCATAAGAAAGATGTATTTACATATGCTTTGTGAAATTGAAAAACAGGTAAAACTAGAACAAAGCTGAATTAATTAAAGTGAAGAGGTTCTCATCAACCCGAACTTTGTCCGCTCCCCTAGGCCGGCGTGCGGCAGGCACCTCCACGGAGCAGGGCGGAAGCCTGTCTTTAATACCACAGACTCTGTGCTCAGACCATTCAAGTCTAGCAAAGCAGTTTAGAAGATGCTTACGAAGTGTTTAGTTTACAGAATGTTTAGAAAAACCACCAGCCGCCCGCATCTTAGGCACAGTTCCTGGGTAACACTGCCCTCTAGCGGCTTGGTCTATTTCAAAATTCCCCTAATCAGCAAGAAAGGCTGGTAGCCTTCAGTTTCCCCAGGGTGTCCCGTCCAGCAGGCATGAAGCGGCACTGCACAGGTCTGTGGAAGACTCCTCGGCTTCAGCACTGATGTCAGATGAGAAGGCGACTGAGGAGACCTGTTTTCATGGCCTCAGACAGACATCTGAACACGCCATCTTCCATAGCTCTAGGCACCAGTATCAGGCCTCTCTAAAAATCCCCAACAGAGCCCTGTCCACCTTCCAGTCACTAGACAAGGAGACATACCTTTTTAGGAACTGCTCGTATTTCAAGACACCAGGTGAGGATGAACTGGAGAGAACTCCCCTCGGGCACATGCTGGGGCAGGGCGGCTCCTTGCGGGCGAGGCAGGAAGAGCATCAGGCCAGAGAAAAGGCACAACCACACACACGTGTTTAGAACATACTCTGCATGCAGCCAATACAGCTAGCTGCACCAACCCACACTACAGTGCTGCCGACGTGATGACTGGCCAAAGTGAATATGCCAGGAAAAAAATGGCGAATTCATAAAGGAATGATAAATTCAAAATGTACCAAATAAAATTATCTAAAATTAAATAAAATGGCAAAAGCCATTTTCCATTAAAATTAGAAATAACTTTGGGGGTTGGAGAGATGGCTGAGTTACTGAGCATGCTAGCTGCTCTTCTAGGGGAGCCCACTTCCCAAGACCCACACGCCTTTAACTGTAGCTCCAGGGGAATCCAATATCCTTCCCTGGCCTCCAAGTGCACGCACACACACATGCTCATACACACACATACACACACACAGGACAAAATAAAAACAACTCTATTTGAAAAATGGAAACTTTAGGACTGATTGAATAAGTGGAAGATCATATGCAAGTAATACTAATACTTTACTACAATTTCTTTTACATACAGAAAGATTATTTTTATGTAATGAAATGTCAGCATTAGAAATAAACTTGACAGGAACTTTACACAAAGGCTCAGGCCCCTCTGGTGCCCACAAGCCCATCCCCACACTAGTCACCGTGAGAGAGAACAGCGGCAAGGACCTGCCAGCGCCAGGGTTGGCTCGGTTATGTGTGTACGTGTGGTTTTCATGTGCGTGCATGCACAGGCGTGGCATCTGTGCAGCCGGCACACAGGATGCTGGGCGTGTCCACCACCCATCCTACCTTTCTTCTTGGTGTCCGTCTTAATTTTCAAGCTGACACAGTGCGTTCGCTTGTGGGCCAGCTGCAGCCTTTGGAGCAGGCTTTCTACTTCAGCACCACTGTTTGGACAGATCACGTTGAAGGAATCTCCAGGTTGATGGGGAAACTCTATTTTCTAGAGAAGGACCGAGGTGAAACAGAAAAGGAAAATCTTATGCATTAAAAAAATATAAGGTATAGAGTAACAAAAGCTGTTTTCATTATGGCTTTCTTAGTACAGGATCTCACAAACTAATTCTAACCAAAAAAGAGAACCCAATGAATAAGTCTAATTAATCAAGCAAACACTTTTATCAGTAGTTACTCCAGAAAAGACGTGTGTGTGTGTGTGTGTGTGTGTGTGTGTGTGTGTGTACGCGCACGCATGTGCTTGGGAGTGTGCCCTGGGTGTGATGGTGCACACCTTCGATCTCATCACTTGGGCGCCAGAGGCTAGCAGATGTCTTAAATTCTGAGTCCAGCCTCTATAGAGTGAGACATGATCTTTAAAAACCCATACAAAATATAAATGCCAGGAGTAGATAAAGTTCTAGCCAGTAAGTTTGCAGACTGAAGTTCAGATTCTCAGAATCCACATAAATGCTAGTTGGGCGTGTGCCCACTTGTAAATCCAGCCGCAGAAGATGGAGACAGGAAGCCCCTCTAACAGCAAGCCGTTTATGGAGACCAGTCATATGGAGAGCTCTGAGTCTGACAGAGAGAGGTAGCCTCAATGGATGAGATGGAAGAGTATTCCAGGAAGATTCCTAATATAACCATCCGACATACACACACACACACACACACACACACACACACACACTTGCACATTTAACAGATATATGGATTCTGTCACTCAGACACAAAACCACTAGGTTAAGATGCCTGTCATCTCTTTTTTCTACTAGGAAGCTCTACTGAACTCTCACAGAAGACCTAGCGTGCTCTGATTTCACTTCTTGGGACATTCTTCAAGACAAATGGCTGATTTAATGGCTGAAGGCTTGCTCACAGAGTGAGCAGATGCAGACGGGCTCATGGATGGAGTTCAAATGACCACACACCCCACAGGCAAACGACAGGCACAGCCCTGAGCCAACAGGCAAATGTTCTCTACACAGTCACTTTCCTGGAGAGACTCCGAAATCTTTTCAGATCCTCCAAAGAATCAAAACACCTGCCCGGAGAAGTTAGCGCATTCCTACCGTCTAGCCTCAACTTCCCGCCTCGATGGCTGACCTTAGGTGGACAGCTTCCTTCGGTGGGCCCATTAGTCTCTCATGGCTTATGACCACACCAACAGTGCTACATTCTGCACCGTCTGGGCAGTCACGCCTCACCTCTGCTCTAACGTGGGAAGGAGGGAGCCGAGGAGGAAATGACAGATAGGAACAAGTTGGCCAGGCGTCTTGCTGGAGACATCTCCTCCTCCTGGGTGCAGTACCCGGGCAGTCGTGCTGAGAATGGACTCAGCAACAACTTACTGAAATGTCTAGTTCCAACAGTAGAGTGGTCTTTATGGCATCGTTTGTCGTCAGCTGAACAGCTTTTGAAATTGGAACTTGAAAAACTGGATCCACTGATGGCACAGATGATTGGTTTTCCTCCTTGGGAAACAAACGGGATAAAATATAATGAGACGCAATTTCCAAGCTGGAAAGATGGGTTAATCAGTAAAGTACAAACACAAAGACCCCAGAACCACATTAAGAAGTTGCTGAAGGCGGTGGTGGCGCACGTCTTTAATCCCAGCACTCTGGGAGGCAGAGGCAGGCGGATTTCTGAGTTCAAGGCCAGCCTGGTCTACAGAGTGAGTTCCAGGACAGCCAGAGCTACACAGAGAAACCCTGTCTCAAAAAAACCCAAAACAAAACAAAAGAAATTCTGCCAAATAATTTAGCCGGGTGGTGGTGGTGCACGCCTGTAATCCCAGCACTCTGGGAGGCAGAGGCAGGTGGATTTCTGAGTTTGAGGCCAGCCTGGTCTACAGAGTGAGTTCCAGGCAGCCAGGGCTATACAGAGAAACCCTGTCTCGAAAAAACAAAAAACAAAAACAAACAAAAAAAAAAAAACCAAACAAACAAAAAAAAGAAGTTGCTGAGACAGGCGGAGCCCCAGGGTGTACAAGCATCCAGCCAAGGCTACTGGGGAGCGGGCCTGATGTAAGAAGGGTAATCTGAGTTTTAGTTACTTCAGAGGCATTTCTAACTAGTGGCCCCAGTAAGGACAGCACAGGTCTTAGGAAACAGCACAGAAACCTAATTTCTTGTGATATCTTTCAGTTCCTCTTCTACCTTGATCTTATTACATTTAAAAATAGAAATCATTTTAATGAATGCCAGCCAACCATCTTCGCACAACTGGGAAGGCTGGGGGCAAATCAGAGCTGGACGCTGGAGGCCCAGTGGGGGCTCTGCAGTGGGGGCTCTGGAATGGGACCCTCAGAGGGTCTACCATCAGCAGTGGCTCAGCCCTCTGCACTTCAAGGTCACAGCCTGCCTCAGCCACCTCCCCCTTCAGAGCAGCCTAAATCTAATGAGTATAATGACTATAAACCCAGGCCCCATGCCCCAACTCCAGACTAAGGAAAGACCCAGTCAGTCTTCTAAAATCCCAGGAGAGGCTGGTGCCTTTGCTGAGAATGTAGCACACTCAGCTGCTCATTGAGTTTAATCCTGCTTCTATCCCTCTAGCCCAGACACAACTGCCAAGGAAAACACCTCACAGTGTGACTCCTGGGCTCAGTGACATTCAGTGTTAGAACAGTCTAATCAAGTGGCTAAAAGGGAGTGTGGCTCTGGGCATGTGTCTGGGTGAGGAGACCTTCCACACTGCCACAGAGCGCAGGGGTCGTGTCGGTGCAGGGAGGGGGCGTCTGACATCCAAGGCTGGGAGAGTCCGGAATGCGGAGGTTCTGCACCTCGGTGCTGCATGAACTCAGCGCACCTTAGAGAGGACCTGAGCAAGCTGACGACTCAGCAGCTCAAAGTGAGGGCAGCAGGAGCAGCACCACGAGAGGCTTTGTCAGAGACAGAAACGGACTTCTGCATCATCAAGCCATTTGGGACAGAGATGGGCATAGCTTTTCTGGGAGGGTTGGACAGTGCGTGCTTTCTTCGTTGCAGACCTCTGGTGAGAGCAGCCAGACACCACACAGCTCGCCAGGCGTGGCTGCTGCAGGAAGAGGAGGCCCAGCAGAGGAGATGCTGCGCTCGGTCCAGGAGACGTGGCCCTCTGATGTGAAGCACAAACAGCACACCAGGCAAACAGTTCAGCAGCATGTGAAGCCCGGGCAGGAAGTAAACCTCTCACCTGGCCAAGAGACTCCTGAAGACGGACCTCTAGATATTCTGGGGGCAGAGCAGGAATACTCAGAGAGCTCTGGGAGAGTGGGGGAGCCGAGTGCACAAGCGAGGGGTCCAAGTCTTCGGGCCGACCCGGCTGACTCCGGTTTGTCTCATTTTGCCCCTGAGGCTCGGAATCCCTTTGCCCCACGTCCTCTAATCTCAGAAGTTCAACTTGTGACTGGATGTGCAACAACTCCGGCTTCACGGCCATGCTCGAGGGGGCATCTGATGTCCGAGGGAGGGCACCCCTCA
This sequence comes from Apodemus agrarius, assembly GCA_964023405.1. NCBI lineage: Eukaryota > Metazoa > Chordata > Mammalia > Rodentia > Muridae > Apodemus > Apodemus agrarius. The sequence continues at coordinate 5,938,682 of OZ030020.1, read as the reverse complement.
TGTCTTCTTGTCCTCCGAGTGACTTAAAGTGCTTTGTGAGAGCAGCCCAGAGTCCATCAATCCACGGCTCTACCACGAGCTCTAAACTGGAATGGGTACAAAGCAAAGAAACCCAAACGCCTCAGTTGTCTGTTTGCGGATAACAATATATGGCAGCAGTTTGTGAGTTTGGCAGAGGACTAGAAGCAACTGTTAGAAGCACTAAAGAGACTATTAAAACTACAACTAATACATTTTCAAAAGCACAGCACTGCGCTCATTAACAAACACTCTGTACAACGTAGCACGCACACAGAGCCAATGAGCTGAGACGCAAAGGTGTTTGCCCTGGTAACGGGAATGTGATCACTCTCGTAGCTGGCCATGTGCACTTAAGGCTGTTTACAGATGTGTTCAGTCCTGACGCCATCAGCACAGCTCAGATACTCACGCTGTAAATGGCTGTTCAGCAGCTGAAGGCACCACTTACCTTGTCTACTGAACTCACTGATCCTTCTCCTACAAGCCTCATCAAGAAGTCATCCTCAATTAAAAGTAAATGTTTGACTAAATAAAAACGTCCCTTCCCTTTCTACCTGTCTACGAATGTGTCTTTTAATCAGTTATTTACTTCTTTTCTTTTCTTTTTTTTAATTGAATATCACCTTCATTTACATTGCCATGGTAAAACCTTTCCCAATTTCCCCCCTCCCCAATCAGTTAATTTTTTTTAAAGGAAAGTTGGATTGGTCACATTCATGCCTAACTTGCAGAAGCTCAGCGAGGCCTACCAAAGTCTAGCCCGGCTGCAGTGCCCCTGAGATGTGTGGGCAGTGGTGGCTAAGGGGCAAGGCGGTGTCAGAACACTGAAGGAACAAAAAGATCGCTTTTCATCTCAACTGAAGGCACGTCAGATCCTAATCACTAAGGTGTGTGACTATCAGGAGACTCAGGTCTCTTTCTTCCCAGGACTCGGACTGTAAACCCACGGACTCTGCACTGCATTTATCCTGGGGAGTCTTCATGAAAGCAAGCTCAGTGGTTAGTTACATGTAAAGCATCACTCCTGTACTGGAGAAAGATAAGATGATGCTAGCAGTAATGCTGGAGGGCGCTAACGTCCACCCAATACCCACTGTGAAGAGCCACAGTACAAAGGCCACAAGCACCAGGCTGTCTGACCACGCCCTGAAGCTTCGCAGTACACCCTGCCATTATCTGTCACAGGCACAGAAACATGAGTGGCCAAAGCTTTGGTCATCAAGAGGGGATGGAAGATGTCAACCCAGGCATGGGAGTGCAAATGCACGCTCTGCTTCAGTCTGGGGGACATCACACAGCAATGACTCAGTCTGGGGGACATCACACAGTAATGTCTCAGTCTGGGGGACATCACACAGCAATGTCTCAGTCTGGGGGACATCACACAGCAATGTCTCAGTCTGGGGACATCACATAGCAATGACTCAGTCTGGGGGACATCACACAGCAATGACTCAGTCTGGGGGACATCGCACAGCAATGACTCAGTCTGGGGGATATCACACAGCAATGACTCAGTCTGCGGGGACATCACACAAAAACGTCTCAGTCTGGGGGACATCACACAGCAATGTCTCAGTCTAGGGGACATCACATAGCAATGACTCAGTCTGGGGGGACATCACACAGCAATGTCTCAGTTTGGGGGACATCACACAGCAATGTCTCAGTCTGGGGGACATCACACAGCAATGTCTCAGTCTGGGGGACATCACACAGCAATGACTCAGTCTGCGGGGACATCACACAAAAACGTCTCAGTCTGGGGGAGATCACACAGCAATGTCTCAGTCTAGGGGACATCACACAGCAATGTCTCAGTCTGGGGGACATCACACAGCAATGTCTCAGTCTGGGGGACATCACACAGCAATGTCTCAGTCTGGGGGACATCACACAGCAACGTCTCAGTCTGGGGGACATCACACAGTAATGTCTCAGTCTAGGGGACATCACATAGCAATGACTCAGTCTGGGGGACATCACACAGTAATGACTCAGTCTGGGGGACATCACACAGCAATGTCTCAGTCTGGGGGACATCACACAGCAATGTCTCAGTCTGGGGGACATCACACAGCAACGTCTCAGTCTGGGGGAGATCACACAGCAATGTCTCAGTCTAGGGGACATCACACAGCAATGTCTCAGTCTGGGGGACATCACACAGCAATGTCTCAGTCTGGGGGACATCACACAGCAATGTCTCAGTCTGGGGGACATCACACAGCAATGACTCAGTCTGCGGGGACATCACACAAAAACGTCTCAGTCTGGGGGAGATCACACAGCAATGTCTCAGTCTAGGGGACATCACACAGCAATGTCTCAGTCTGGGGGACATCACACAGCAATGTCTCAGTCTGGGGGACATCACACAGCAATGTCTCAGTCTGGGGGACATCACACAGCAACGTCTCAGTCTGGGGGACATCACACAGTAATGTCTCAGTCTGGCGGACATCACATAGCAATGACTCAGTCTAGGGGACATCACACAGCAATGTCTCAGTCTGGGGGACATCACACAGCAATGTCTCAGTCTGGGGGACATCACACAGCAATGTCTCAGTCTGGGGGACATCACATAGCAATGACTCAGTCTAGGGGACATCACATAGCAATGACTCAGTCTAGGGGAGATCACACAGCAATGACTCAGTCTGGGGGACATCACACAGCAATGTCTCAGTCTGGGGGACATCACACAGCAATGTCTCAGTCTGGGGGACATCACACAGCAATGTCTCAGTCTGGGGGACATCACACAGCAATGTCTCAGTCTGGGGGACATCACACAGCAACGTCTCAGTCTGGGGGACATCACACAGTAATGTCTCAGTCTAGGGGACATCACATAGCAATGACTCAGTCTGGGGGACATCACACAGTAATGACTCAGTCTGGGGGACATCACACAGCAATGTCTCAGTCTGGGGGACATCACACAGCAATGTCTCAGTCTGGGGGACATCACACAGCAACGTCTCAGTCTGGGGGAGATCACACAGCAATGTCTCAGTCTAGGGGACATCACACAGCAATGTCTCAGTCTGGGGGACATCACACAGCAATGTCTCAGTCTGGGGGACATCACACAGCAATGTCTCAGTCTGGGGGACATCACACAGCAACGTCTCAGTCTGGGGGACATCACACAGTAATGTCTCAGTCTAGGGGACATCACATAGCAATGACTCAGTCTGGGGGACATCACACAGTAATGACTCAGTGGGGGAGATCACACAGCAATGTCTCAGTCTAGGGGACATCACACAGCAATGTCTCAGTCTGGGGGACATCACACAGCAATGTCTCAGTCTGGGGGACATCACACAGCAATGTCTCAGTCTGGGGGACATCACACAGCAACGTCTCAGTCTGGGGGACATCACACAGTAATGTCTCAGTCTAGGGGACATCACATAGCAATGACTCAGTCTGGGGGACATCACACAGTAATGACTCAGTCTGGGGGACATCACACAGCAATGTCTCAGTCTGGGGGACATCACACAGCAATGTCTCAGTCTGGGGGACATCACACAGCAACGTCTCAGTCTGGGGGAGATCACACAGCAATGTCTCAGTCTAGGGGACATCACACAGCAATGTCTCAGTCTGGGGGACATCACACAGCAATGTCTCAGTCTGGGGGACATCACACAGCAATGTCTCAGTCTGGGGGACATCACACAGCAATGACTCAGTCTGCGGGGACATCACACAAAAACGTCTCAGTCTGGGGGAGATCACACAGCAATGTCTCAGTCTAGGGGACATCACACAGCAATGTCTCAGTCTGGGGGACATCACACAGCAATGTCTCAGTCTGGGGGACATCACACAGCAATGTCTCAGTCTGGGGGACATCACACAGCAACGTCTCAGTCTGGGGGACATCACACAGTAATGTCTCAGTCTGGGGGACATCACATAGCAATGACTCAGTCTAGGGGACATCACACAGCAATGTCTCAGTCTGGGGGACATCACACAGCAATGTCTCAGTCTGGGGGACATCACACAGCAATGTCTCAGTCTGGGGGACATCACATAGCAATGACTCAGTCTAGGGGACATCACATAGCAATGACTCAGTCTAGGGGAGATCACACAGCAATGACTCAGTCTGGGGGACATCACACAGCAATGTCTCAGTCTGGGGGACATCACACAGCAATGTCTCAGTCTGGGGGACATCACACAGCAATGTCTCAGTCTGGGGGACATCACATAGCAATGACTCAGTCTGGGGGACATCACACAGCAATGACTCAGTCTGGGGGACATCGCACAGCAATGACTCAGTCTGGGGGACATCACACAGCAATGTCTTAGTCTGCAGGGACATCACACAGCAATGACTCAGTCTAGGGGACATCACACAGTAATGTCTCAGTCTGCAGGGACATCACACAGCAATGACTCAGTCTGGGGGACATCACACAGCAATGTCTCCCCCTGCACCTTAACCTCAGACACATAAAGCAGTTTGGCTGAATGGTGAAAATGCACAAACTTCTGAAACACACTCAGGAATTTTAACACTTGATCGAATAAGTGACCCAGGAGTCTTTGAAGACATCTGTGTGCAGCATTATAGGAGATGCGCCTAATGGATCAATTCAAGCATTATCCTACAATTAAACATAGCTCATAATTAAAGCTGAAAATGAAGTTGCAGGATGAGCAGGTGACATGTGGAAATTGTCTGCAGCTGAAGGAAATCATGGAAGGCACGGCACCAGGCAGGACGAGAGGAGACATGAGAGGTCCCCACCAGAGAGAGGCAGGACATTACTGATGTCATTATTTCCATAAACAGGCTATTTACTAAGCACGGTGACTGTAAACTCATTCAATTTTTTACCTAGTCAAAACAAAACCACAAGAAAACGTGGCTATAGCAATGACAGTCAATGGTGAGCAGCACACGGTGACAGGACAATGCAGGAGACCTGGGAAGAAACCCGTTAGGACTGGGGAGGCTGTGCACTGGCTTGAGTACCAAGCTGCAAACGTGAAAATGAGAAAAGGACTAATAGTGCAGCCATTTCGATGCAGAGACCGACAAGACGCCAAGGTCAGTGAACTCAGCCTGCAGGGCTCCTCCCACAAGAGATGCAAACAGCGCCCCCGTGTGTGGAGTAGAGAGAAGACACTCTGGTACATAGGTCTATACTGAGATGCATGTAAGCATCTAGGTGCTTCTCTTGTTCCATTAACAGATACTGGGGACTAGAGGGGGGACATGGAAGATGGAGAACTCTGTCCTGGAACTCACTCTGTAGACCAGGCTGGCCTCGAACTCAGAAACCCGCCTGCCTCTGCCTCCCAAGTGCTGGGATTAAAGGCGCGCGCCACCACCGCCCAATTGCCAATGTCTTTTATAAGCTAACCAACTTCCATCATGTGTAGCATTTACTGAAGAAACAGATGTGCGTTGCCCTTACCCTACACAGTCGTCGGCATGCCCAGTATCGTAGAAATGCTGGGCTCCAAGCTCCTGAAGTCGTTTATCAATTACTTTCCCGCCGTTGCAGAAGTATGTGTATTCTGAGTCACCCAAACCTAGAGAACGCAAATACAGACTTGGGGAGAACGAAGGCTGGATGACACTACAGACGGTGACGCAGAATCCCTTACTATCACCCCATACTCTCACATCTCCACCAAGTGTAACGTACAGATCCACGTCTCCTTAGCTGAGCCCAGCAGTGGTAAGGATGCTTGCTTATGTGCCGTGGTGGTTCTGAAGCCACAACCGTACCCAGCAGCTGTGATAGGCTTTGCAACCTACAAAGCCTCAAATACTGATCTTCCCCCAACAGTATTTGCCACACACCCTGGCACGCCTGCAAGACACAGGCTGTGTCGGCCTCTGTCAGATCAATTTAAAGAGCTGCTCCCGTCTTGCATACTGAGGAAGCTAATGCTTCACGTTTGCTTGAAAATTCAAAATTGGAAACTTAAGTTTCTCATTTTAATTGTCCCCATGGCTTGACATCAGAGTGAGCATGTGATGGGAAGACACGTGTGACGGGAAGACACATACATGCGATGGGAACATACATGCGATGGGAACGTGCATGGGCCCACCACTGACTAGAATGGCTGGGTCAGGCTTCAATATGATCTTTGCAGAAAGCTTCAAGAAAATCTGAAACACTAGACATATACCCAACATGTATATCGTGTGGCTGGGGTTGGAATGGAGAATCTAAGCAGTGTGGGTTATCTGTGCTGGATATCCTCCCGAAAACATTTACCAAAGATGAATCACACAGACTCTAGGCCAGAATATGGATCCACTGTCTCTCTAGTCTCACAGTTTTCTATGATAGACCTTCTAATTTTTTTTTTTTTTTTTTTTTTTTTTTTGAGACAGGGTTTCTCTGTGTTGCCCTGGCTGTCCTGGAACTCACTCCGTAGACCAGAAATCCGCCTGCCTATGCATCCCAAGTGCTGGGATTAAATGCGTGCATCACAACCGCCTGTTTTGTTTGTTTGTTTGTTTGTTTAGACCTTCTATTTTTAAGTTATTCTGTATTTTTAATGTATTCTGTATATATAGACACATACATGCGCACACACACACACGTGTGGACCATGGTATAACGTGAGGGTTAAAGGGCAAGTGCAGGACTCTGTCTGTGGGTCTTGAAGACTGAACAGGTCATCAGCCTTGGGGTAAGCTGCTTTCTACTCTGAGCTAACTACTGACAGCAGGTCCTGCTGGTGAAGATCAGAGTCCCTGCCGGCAAGTCAATGTAAAGGAATTATTAAAACGCCCTGGCTGGTTCTAATGTGCTAGGGATTGAAAACCACCATGCTGAAGTTAGGTTCTTAGAGAAAAAAAAAACCCCAAGAATGTTCCCGAAGAACATAACGTGGTTTTGTGACCTGCTGTTATCTTTTTTTTTTTTTTCCAGATAGGGTATCTCTGTATAGCCCTGGGTGTCCTGGAACTCACTCTGTAGACCAGGCTGGCCTTGAACTCAGAAACTCGCCAGCCTCTGCCTCCCAAGTGCTGGGATTAAAGGCGTGCGCCACCACCGCCCGGCTTTTCTTAAACAACGAAATATACCAAGTGCTTTCACCTTCAAAGATTTCTGTTCTAGAAGGTTTGGAGTGAGGCCTAGACATCAGTGAACATTCTGAAATGTTTCTGAAACTGTTCCCTGGCTACTGTAAAGGTTCTACACAGTGTTTGGGGTGTGGCTAAGTGGTAAAGTGCTCCCCTCAGTGCAAGGCCCTGGGTTTAATCCCCAGACACACCCAGGACAGAGCGAGGAGAGGGTCAGAGCACTGCTTTGGAATACAAACTGGAGAATGATTGACATTTCTATATTTTATATAGATTTAATATTTATGTAAAAATAAAAAGACCCACGCAATTATATTTCAAGATTTTGAACGATATATTCATATATCAAAGCAGTAACTGCATATAGTAAAAGTGAAATAGTCAGTTACCCAGTAATCCATACCGCAGGTGAGCAAAAGTGTCTGTGGGTAGCGCCTTGTCGTGTATTTCTTTAACAAACTTGCGGGCTGTGTCAGGTGGCTCTCCTGTACCCGTGGTGGACACAACCATCACCAGAGGGCTGGTTTCGGTTTTCAGATCATACTACAAGACAAGGACGCAGTATGGCAGATTTGTGATTTAACACATTGTCAGGGTCAGGACAAAGCAGCCAGCGGCAATGAGCCCACTTTCCTGTCGTGCATGCTTTCTTCTAACTTTTCTTCTGGCCGAATTATCGTACGCACACACTAGTGAGCAGGCCTGTGACTAGGCACCTCATCACGCTGTCCAGCATGTGTATGCTTCTGATCCCATTACTTAGGAGGCAGAGGCCGGTGGCTCTCTAGAGTTCAATGCCAGCCTGGTCTACAAAGAGGACAGTTCTGCCCCAATAAATAAACACACTTAAAAAAAAAAAATCAAAGAACATAGGAGAAACAGGCGATATCTCAGTGAAGACGGCTGCAGTGTGAGTGAGGTTATGAGGTTTTTAACCTAATTCAAATGTATACTTCTGTGTTTAATCTCAGCTAGCTGGCTGGAGGATCCCAAGTTCAAGTTTTGCCAGAGCTACAATGTGAGTTCAAGGCTCGCTTGGGCAAACCCTCTGTTAACAAAAACAAAACAAACAAACAAAAAACAAACGGGTATCTAGCCTCATTCCACATCAAAGCACAGGAAAGTGCCCAGGAATCGCTGCCCTTACCTTTTCCGACTCGCTGATACAGTGAAGATCCGCAGAAAACCCGTGTGACACAGCCTGCTCACTTATTTCTTCTGCTATGGCCTTTGCCTGCCCTCGCTGTGTAGCATACAGTAACAGAAACCTTCTCATCACCTCAGGTCATCGGCTGTGAGACTGAATGCCACAGAGGGAAGAAAGGGATACCGTTTAATAAAGGGGGTAACCCGCAGGACACCCAAACATCATTTGAAGCAGCCTTCTCTAAACTTGTTTCTTAGCACTAACTTTAAATGAACCACAGTATGAGAGAATTAAGACAGGAGCTATACAAAAGCGACTGACCCTCTTGATTGCACCTGATTGCGTGAAATCCACTCCTGATTTCTAGCTACTTTTGGGTCTTGCAAGTGTCATTCAGAAGTGTCTTACTGTAGGGGTGATCTGCCTTTCTGTTCTTTGGTACTCAGAATTAGGACCACAAGCCTGAATGACGACGGGACTATGCAAAGCTCAAACATGGTGTCACTTACAAGGGTTATTGTTTCTACCGTTTGAAAAAAAAAAAAAAGAAAGAAAAAGAAAAACTATAACTGTACAATATTCCCGGTAAAACTGGGGAATTCGTGTTTCCCGCTAGATCCTAATAAAAGTACTGGTCGGCATCAAAGATCGCATCGTACCCGGGCGTGGAGGCGCACGCCTGTAATCCCAGCACTTGGGAGGCAGAGGCAGGCGGATTTCTGAGTTCGAGGCCAGCCTGGTCTATAGAGTGAGTTCCAGGACAGCCAGGGCTACACAGAGAAACTCTGTCTCGGGAAAAAAAAAATCGCATCGTTGCATAAATCAGTAGTCAGGGTACACGGATTTTACACAGAGACGGCATTTCTAATCCATGCCTTACCCCGGAGAAACAATAAAGGGCTCTGGGATTCCACACTCCGCCATCCTACCCAGTGGCTAACGCTGAGTGGTAGCCCGTCTACATCAAATGATCTTTTCGTGAGTGAACCGACTACAGATTCTAAGCGCTTGTGGCTTATCTGCTGGGGAGCTAGGACACAAAACCTTCTAAGGCTCATTATGAAGCATTGCTACAGAGTTGACAGGACCAATGGGTGACTCGCAACGCGACACCAGCGGGCTCACGAGGCTTTGGGAAAGGTGGCGGAGCAAGCTCTTCCCCACTGCACAGCGCGAGCCCCGCTCGGTCCGGGAAACATGCCCACTGCGCGGGCGCGAGTCCGGGCTCCCCGCCGCTCCTGCCTTCATCCCCCGCCGCCGAATACCTCCAGGCGCGAATTCCCACGCGGGACCCCGTTTTCTTCCGACAGGCACCGTCCGGGAACACTGCGCACGCGCGCACCGCACAGCGCACACGCTCCCCACGACCGCCAATAGAAACGCGGGCGGACCTGGGCCAATCGCTGAGCGCCGGATGTGGGCGGTGCCTTAGTGCGGCGCATGCGCAGGAATGTCCTACAGGTGAGAGTGTCCTGGCACGGACGTTCCGGGAGCTAGGAAGTTCCGTGTCTGTCCTGTCTCGTTCCGGCTGCGGCTCGGAGCCGCTCGGTAAGTTCCGCGGGTTAGAACCGCCGGCTCTGCCACTCGCGCTCCAGCGTGCTCCGTGAGCTCCTGCCGCGCGGCGCCTGCCTCTGCCGTTGCCCTGCTCCGCTTGCTTTCCTGTGATTGCTTTAACCAGTGCATGAGCCCCAGCCCAGCTTCTCAGCGCGAATCGCCATGCTTTGCCCGGCTCGTCCCCGGAGTTCGAATCTTGTCGCTGCTCCTCCTCTCTCGCAGATATCAACACTGACTTCACCTTCCCCCAACACGTGAGTGTCGAGATTTGGACGCTGGAATTTGAATTCCAGCTCTTTCTCTCGCTCCCAGCGTTTAACTGGGCGCAGTGGTTTCCCTGTGTTGCAGTTTCTTAGCTGGAAAAGCGGCAGCCAGACGAACCTAGCCCATAGGCAGGACTTAGAGTAAGGGCTGGGCAGCGATCGCGGTTATGATTGGGAGCCAGCATCTCACCCAGACGCAGTGAGGCCACAGTGACATCAAGTCAGCCCTGATGCTTCAGTGTACCTGATAACACCAATGTGTCCACGGGGCACAGAAATTTCAGAATGAGCCAGAGTGTAGCTAAGTCAGTGAGTTCTGATGAATCAGAAAACAGGCTCTTTGAAAACTGAAGAGACGTGGGCCTGAGAGCCTGAGCAGTAACCAGTGTGTATGATTTTGGAGCCTTGGGAGCTATTTAATTAGCAACCAAATTTACTTCCTTTACGTTGTCCATACAATGTGGTCCTTTAAAGCTTTCAAAAGGTACGTTGTAGTAAAACATTAATCTGAGATCCTTACATACACATATGACTCAAGGAGTTTAGATTTAAGGCATAGTTCATTAAAAAAAAAACAACAAACAACCTTTGTGATACTGCCTGGAAAGGGGTGTGAGTGCCTTCTACAGGTGGCCTGGCTAGTTATGGTGAGACTGTTGGCTGTCAACCAGTTAGGTGTGGAGGGCAGGACCAAGGAGAGTGCGGACCCCCTTCCCAGGTTTTCTCTTGTTTCCTGGCTCCATAGGAAAAGGTTCTTGCTTTATAATCTTTGTTCTGGGATACTCATTCTCAGTTTCATAAGCGTTGATGTTAAGACGGCTTTCTCAGCATTTGACCATGTTTTTGATTCTGTTTTTCTTTTTTCTTCTTATGCTAAGTCGCCTGTTGTGAACCCTATGGCATGGCGTTCATCACCCTGCGGAGGGCCTTTTGTCATACGTCCGTTTTTTGGATACCCGGAGCTGTGGTTGCTCTGAAAATTCACCCTGCGAATCACGTCCAAAAGGTAGTCACAGCTCGCCTCCGAGTGTGGTTCTGTCCCCTACAACCTCAGCTGTTCAGGGTCAGATTCCATCACGCATACTGTAAAAACTTCCACTCCGAAAACGGAAATGACCTTCCTCCAGCCGGAGAGCCATGGTTCCCTCAAGCCCAGGACTGGAACCAGCCGGAACCGAGTCTTAAAACTGAGGATGAAGAGGCGCCTTTCAGGAGACTCAGCAGCTTGGCCTCCTGTGAGGAGGTGCTGAGTTTCCTAGGCACTCTGGACACCCTGCCTGTGGCTCTGGCGTCAGCAGCTCTGCTCAGGATCTGGGAGATAGAGAAGAGAGATGGCGAGCCGAGGCTGCCAAAAGCAGTGCTGGAGGACCGCGTCTTCCAGGCTCTGTGCCTCCGGTGTGAGCGGGCTCCCTCACACCTGACCGACGCTGCTTTGGTGACGGCTCTGCAGTCTCTGGTTATGTTGCCTCCTGTAGGTCCTCAGAGTAGCCTGATGCCGAGCCTCCTGGCAGAATGCCAGCGGCGTCTCCGAAGAGGCGGCCTGGAAGTCCACCATCTCTGTGTTCTTGGGGAAAGTCTGGCTAGGCTTCAAGGTGCAAGCTGTGAGACCCTGGAACTGGTTATGTGTCAACTGCAAAGGGAAAGTTTGGAAACATTTGCTCCAGAGGATATCGTATCTGTTTACAGAATTCTGCAGGCGTGTCCTGAAGAGGTAGACAAACACCAGGCGTTTTTGAACACAGTAAACAGCTTCTCCGTTTCAGTAGTTCCCTACCTGAGCCCTAAATCCATTAGCCATCTTCTCGCTGCCTTAGTGGCCCTGGACCAGACTCACGCACGTCCACTGCTTATAAAACTGGGCAAGTACGTTGTGAGGCACATCCCCCGCTTTACGAACGACGAGCTCAGGAAAGTCTTGGAGGCGTTTGTTTACTTCGGACACAGTGACAGGTTTTTCACAGAGGCCTTAGAGCAACATGTGGCCGCCCTGTGCTTCTCGCTGGACCCCGCCGTCGCCAGCTCCGTGATGGAGTACTGCAGCAGGAAGCGGATTCTTTCCAAGCCCATCTTCGATGTAGTCGCAGAGATTTTTGTTTGCCAGTCGGAAAAGTTCTCACCTAGTCAGATTTGTGAATTAATCGAGCCATTTGGAAAACTCAGTTATCTGCCCCCAAATGCGCCTGCCCTGTTCAGGACGGTAGAAAAGGTGCTTTTGGCCCGTTTCCATCACTTTCCTCCCAAGACGCTGCTGCGGCTTCTCCATTCGTGCGCGCTGATCGAGCGCCATCCCGCCAACTTTATGTCAAGAATATTCAGCCCCTTTTTCCTTCAACGGCTGCAAGGTGAGGCGGTTAAGAAATTAACTGTAATGACTGGGGATGTGCTCGGGCACTGTTTACCCTGACTCAGAGCTCTAGTGTCTAGTTCAGGAGCGACTGGCTTGTTTTATGGTCATAATCCCTCACTCACACGCCAGCATTCCAACTCAGCACTTTTTTTTTCCAGGTAAAGAGTCATATGTGGACAGATTGAGCCTGGCACAACTGACCCAACTTTTCCTATCCTCCGTCCTGGAGTGTCCGTTCTATAAGGTGAGAATACAGACGTGAGTGGTGTGGCTTTCCGTCCCCGGAATGCTCATCTTTTGTGTTCTCTGACATCTTAAGTTTCCTTTGAAGTTGTCCCAAACAGCAGAACTTTGTCTTAGGCTGGACTGGTGCCAGACGTCTCATGGCCCCAGCCCCTTTCCACCTTCTTGTCCTAGAAGAGGGGTTTCTGGCCATGTAGCTCCTTAGACTTCATCAGACACGAGAGGTTCACTACTCCAGATTTCCCAGCAGGCCTCGCACCTCAGGTCACTCTGGACTGCACAGAGGCAGGGTCACTTCTGAGTGTCCCCTTAGCCACGTCCAGCCTGTCGCTCTAGTTCAACTGGTGCTTGCTTTTTACACACGGCCTTTTCTCAAAACTCACAAAGCTTGCGTAGAATTAGAGATGGCGTCCCCAGGCCTGGCTCTCACATCTGCCCAGTTGTGCTCACACAGCAGAGTGTCTGATTTGGAGAGTAACGTCCATGAATGAAAACCAGGACTCTAGTGTTTGAAGCTGCTTGGACTGCTCCACTGTCCATCTACTGCACCCTTGAAAGGAAGCGTAGTGTAAACAGCAGCTTCCCTGCCCAGTTAGGTAAGCCGTGTGCACGCCCTGTGTGCTGCATCCCCGTTTGAAGCCACGGGGCTGACAAAGGAGACGCAGTTTGTTTCTGTCCAGAGCGTGGTAGCCATTCTCGACTCCCAGATGTGGAGTGTAGACCATGACTGTGAATCTCGTGGCATTGTTAGAGCTTTCCACGCAAAGCATTTCAGGTTTTTGCTGGTTTGTCTCTGTCATCAATGCTGTAATAAACATTCTTGTGTGTCTTATTATTCTAGAGTCTTTTAAAAAACCTGTGAACTAGATTCTTCTTCTTCTTTTTTTTTTTTTTTTGGATTTTTCGAGACAGGGTTTCTCTGTGTAGCCCTGGCTGTCCTGGAACTCACTCTGTAGACCAGGCTGGCCTCGAACTCAGAAATCCACCTGCCTCTGCCTCCCAAGTGCTGGGATTACAGGCGTGCGCCACCACGCCCAGCAAATCTTAGGGGTGGGGGGTTCCCGAGTGAATTGTGGATGAAGGCGGACATTTCCCCCGGCAGGGATCATATCGTTTGTCCCCAACAGTAGGTGACGGGGACAGCCGTGACCTTCACGCCTCAGCTGCAGTGTGGTGGGTCCTTTGAAACCTTGTCATTTCTCCCCTGAGAGGGTCTGCCCTGCCAAGTGTTTAAATTGCATTTGAATGAGCAGTAATGGCCTTGAGCATGCTTTCAAATGTTTATAGTTAATTTAGATCTCCTGCAAGTTGTCTTTCTTCAGCTTTAATTCAGTATGAGGCACGTTATAACTGTTGTACATGTTTTCTTTTTTCTTTAATTTTCATTATTTTTTTAAAGCAATATTAACGATTTTGCTATGCAAAAGTTATAAAAACTTTTGCACACAGATCTCTGTAACTTTTGCACACAGATCTCTGTAACTTTTGCACACAGATCTCTGTAACTTTTGCACACAGATCTCTAACTTTTGCACACAGATCTCTGTAACTTGCACACAGATCTCTGTAACTTTTGCACACAGATCTCTGTAACTTTTGCACACAGATCTCTGTAACTTTTGCACACAGATCTCTGTAACTTTTGCACACAGATCTCTGTAACTTTTGCACACAGATCTCTGTAACTTTTGAGTTTTCTATCTCAGTAATATCTCATCTCTGTTCTGCCACACTCTTTTTTTTTTTTCCCCCGAGACAGAGTTTCTCTGTGTAGACCAGGCTGGCCTTGAACTCAGAAATCCGCCTGCCTCTGCCTCCCAAGTGCTGGGATTAAAGGCGTGTGCCACCACGCCCAGCTCTGCCACACGTTTGACTCAGCTTTTAAAATGGCATTTCTGATCTTAGCATACTTAAAATTTAGGCATTTGTATGTGTACTTTAATTTTAAAGATTATGTTCTTTGTGTTGGAATCTGTATCTTTGGCCACTGCACTGAGACATAGAAACAGATAAGCCCCTCCCTTCCATGCTTTGGTCACGGTGTTTATCCCAGCGAAGGAGCAGCAGACTAGAGCACTGTGGCGGCGAGAACAGCACCGAGAGCCACGTGCTGGAGGCGGCCACGGCATCTGTGATCCCAGCACGCGGGAGGGAGGGGCAGCGGAGCTCTCGGGGCCAGCACAGTCCGCTACACTGAGACATCCTTGTTCAACAGACTGACCACAACTGTACTGGAGAGTGATTATGACCTTTGAGCATTCCAGAGGATCTTTTAACCTGAGTGCTCCCGTGTGTGTTTTCCTCAGTTAAAAAAAGCGTGAGCTCTAGCAGCCATCTTGTGTATTGTCACTTTGAGAAAATGATGTGGCCATGTCTTAGAAACATACCATGTATATAAAGTAATTTTAGGTCAGTCTTTTATCCCAGTAGCTGTCAACTCAGTCTGTGGCCTTATATCTTTTTCTTTTTTATGTTTGCATGTATGAATTTTAGGGCCCCAAACTTCTTCCTAAATATCAAGTGAAGTCATTCCTCACTCCGTGCTGCTCCCTGGAGACGCCCATGGATCTCCACCTGTATAAGTCTGTGGTGATTGGACTGATTGATCTCTTAGGATCAAGACTATATTTTGCTTCAAAGGTGTTGACGCCCTATTATTATACCATAGGTAAGTAGCGAGGGGGCTTGTTTGGTCAGAAGCATCCTGTCCATGTGGAACTGTATGTGGACTTAGTAGCCAGACATCTGTGAGATGTGGGACCGAGCCTTCCCTCACCTGACGGCGAGCAGGAGAGGCCAGCAGCGTTGCGGTAGAGCCAGGACTCCGAGTTTCATACCTTAGCCACGTGGTAGCGGGTTGTCCTGGGCAGAGCACCTTAACATTTTTCTGCTTGATCCCTCCTCTGCTGAATTAGAGAAGGAACAACAACCCGCAAGACTGAAGGGGTAGGTAGAGGCACAAGACTGATGGGGTAGGTAGAGGCACAAGATCGATGGAGTAGGTCACAAGTACTCAGTGGCGTTCTGGCTGCTGCTGTAGCCCAGGCCTGGGCTCTCTGTGGCACCATCAGCATGCGGAGGTAACTCAGTACATGTTGGAAGAGTTTTCAGTGAGTTCCTCAGCTCACTGGTGTTCTAGCCACACTCGAGGTAGACACACGCGGCTTGTTAGATGATTAAATTAGACCGCCCTCGGACAGATCCTCACCTGCTGCAGAGTCCTGTTGCACAGCGCTTGGGGAGGAGGCCGTTTCTTCCCATTGGTCCCTCTGCCTGAACTGTTCTCTCAGATTGTTGAGTTAAAGAGAATTATCACAAAAGACGAGTCACATCTCACGTGGCTCTGACGGGGCTCTTTTCACAGAGTGGATGGTGGTATCTGAGGGAAGGGAACAGGTGTGCGCATGCCCGTGAGCCACATGCCAGATGTGGGGTGCTCTTTTACATGCTGGATTGGTTGATTTTGTGTGTCAGCGTGACGTAAGCTAGAGTCATCCGAGAGGAAGAGCCACAGCTGAGGAAATGCCACCATGAGATCAGCCGTAAGGCACTTTCTCATTAAGTGATCAGTTGAGGGGGGCCCAGCCCATTGTGGGTGGCATGCTGGTAGCCGTGGACTCTGTAAGAAAGGAGGCTGAGCAAGCCATGGAAATCAAGCTAGTAAGGAGAACCTCTCATGGCCTCTGCATCAGCCCCTGCCTCCAAGTTCCTGCCATGTTTAAATTCCTGTCCTGACCTCCTTTGGTGATGAACAGCAGTGTGGAAGTGTAAGCTGAATAACCCTTTCCTCCCCCACTTGCTTCTTGGTCATGGTGTTTTGTCCCAGCAGTAGAAACCCTGACTGAGATGTGGGAAGAGAGCAGACCTCTGGCAGGGAGGAGTCTGCAACTCCCTCGCGGGGTCAGCTTAACTTTTTGGGTTTTCTTTACTATGATCTGTATTGAAGGATTCAGGCCCCTTGTTGCACGGGTAATCAGCCAGAGTACATGTTCTCGGCATTTCGTAGATTGCTTGGTACAGCACTCTCTTTCAGATTAATTGGGAGTTCAGAGCTGGCGTGCGGATTCTGTGAGGCCAATTAAATAACCGTTCTCACTCTTGGTTGTGGCGATTACTTTGCAGCCTCGGCCCTCTGATAAAGGCAATATGGAAGAAATGAACCAGCACAAGGAACACGGGAAGATAGTGTTGTTGAGGGTATCACACGAGGAATTTTTCCTTTCTTTTGCCAGATGTTGAAATTAAGTTAGATGAAGATGGATTTGTATTGCCGTTTACAGTGGATGAGGATATCCACAAAAGGTAAAGAGCATTGCGGGGCGGCAAACTGGTGCTGTTCTTAAGATAGACAGGCGTGGCTCTGGAAATTAAAGTACTGACCTTCACGGAGACCAGCAGTAGGCACAGAGCCTGCATGGGCCTACATATGTGTTACAGCTTCTAGCTCAGTATTTCTGTGGGATTCCCCACTGTAAGGACAAGTGGGACTTTCTTGCCTGCTTTTGGGACTCTCCCTCCTGTTGGGTTACTGTGTCCAGCTTTGATAGACTTTGTCGTATTTTGTCACGTTTGGTTGTTGTCTCTTAGAAGCCTGTTCTTTTCTAATGAGACAGAAAGGGAGTGGATCCAGAAGATAGGACCTGGAAGGAGTGGGGGAGGGGAGGCCACCAGGAGGACTGTGGTGAGGAAGGAATCTGTTTCCAGTAAAAGGGAGAACAGTGAAAATAAAGGCTGAACCTGTCAGTTTTGGAAACATCCTTTCGTTTAGTAAGCAGTAATAGGATTAAATGTTTCTTTTTTCAACAAACTAAAGGGACCGTCTTCATGATTCATTTACAAATAATAGTGGCGCACAGGGCTCAACAGTACTCCCGGGCAAGCGTACTTTGACTGGTTTCATAAATGACAGTGACCTTTGCTTTCTCAGGGTGGCACTGTGTATTGATGGGCCACAGCGGTTTTGCTTGGGCAGTAAGCACTTACTTGGAAAAGAGGACATTAAACAAAGACACCTGCGGTTGCTTGGTTTCCAGGTTGTTCAGGTATGGTATCACCTCTCTTTGTTTTTGTTTTTCCTTCAAAATGCAATGTCTATTACCAAAATTTGCTTTTTTGATTATGTACATGGACACACAGTACAACTCTAAAGACTTTACCAGAGTGAACTGCGACCCATGAGCAGAAGGGGGAGGGGCAGACGAGTGTGTGACAGGCCTGGCTCGCATGGCGGTCGATGGTGGCCTTGCTGTTGTCTGTCAGTCTTGTAGGAACGCCCCTTGCAGCGCTGCCTCAAGCTCTGCTCTGCCCATTCTGTGTACAAGAGGCCCACGCTGGGTGTTGATTGCAGCTGTGATGTGAGCGCGGACGGGGGTGGCTCCTCCCACGCCCTTCCGACATCGTCCGCTCGTGGATTTTACAGGCCCAGCCTCTCATTTACTTTAAGAGCAAGTGGCTTGACACTCCAGCAGACCACAAATGTTCTCTCTAGTTCATATCTTAGGAGTTTGTGATTCAGTTTAAATTCTTGACTCACGTTTTGGAGTTAGAACTTTTAAAGCTTGCTGTTTTCCAAAGTGGTACATATCAACATGCTTCTTAACTCTACCTTCAGAATTACCATTACTGGGATAGCTTTTGCTTCAGTTTCTGTCTGATTTATGGGTACATTTAGCAAGGTGGCTCCGTGTCTTCATCTACCCTTAGTATTTCCAGCATGTTTTCAGTAGGGGTGCCATAAGGACTGCTGGGGGACTGGATAAGCGTGGATATGCCTTCCCAGTTCTCTTAGTACTTGCTAACTCCTGTCTACCTTTCTGGTGGCTTTCCCAGGGAAGCCTGCTCATTCCCACACTAATTTCTAAGAGCTAGCCATGTAGTGTGTGCTCGGACACCATTGCTTCTTTATTGCTTGCAGCCTAAACTAGAGACTTTGGTGTCTCAGTACCCAGGCCTTGCATTATCCATCCATTCTGCACACACAGACCCTTTATGCACACGGCCTACTTAGGACCATGCATCACCCAGTCTGCACACAGTTAAGATGTGTCTGCAGGCCCCTCAGACACATGCTCAGCTACCTAGCCCGTGCTCCCAGCTCTGGAGCCGCGGCCCTCCCCAGCCCTCCTAACTCCCCTTTCCCCATCCCTCTCTGCTCTCTTCCCCTGCCCTGTCCCTCTCCACTTCCCCCATCTCAAGCCCCCCATTCTCTGCACTTCCTCCCTCTGCCCTGGGGCTCCCACAGCTGGGCTGGCTCTGGCTTTAGTGAACTCACGGGCCTCCAGCTCGCATTCCCTTCTCGTCCTCTCAGGACTGAACTCTGCACTCAGCCTTCGTGTCCCCGTGGGCCCGTCGGGGCCAGCATTGCTCTAGGACCTGGGGACTCCATCCCTCCTCTGAGGGAGGAGGGTGTAAGAACCAAGGCGGGACAGCAGAGGCGCCAGCACCTGTAATGGCAGTTTTCCTTTCGCAGGTTCCCTATCATGAGCTGGAGCTGCTTACGTCAAGGCTTGAATTGGTGGACTATTTACAAAGGAAGCTGTTTTCTCAAAGCTCCACTGTCCACTGGTAACAGAGGAAACTGGCTTCAGGATTCACAGTGAAAAAGATTATATTGTAAGACAGACGGTTTAATCTGTGAATTAAGCACTGTTTGGAAATTATGTTTACAGATTTGGGATCTGAAAAGGGTCTGTGGTTTTTCTTATACCATGTATATGTATAATGGTGGTAAATTCAAAATTAATTTAATACTAGTATCATAGATGCCTTCACCGCATCAAGCAGGATCATTCAAATGCAATAAAGCAATATAACAAGTAATGTTGGTTGTCCATCTTGTTTTTAAGAGTTATCTGCTAATAAAATATGCTTTTTAGACGTGCGTGTTCTCTATTTCTAATAAGGGTAAGGAAGAAGTCTTACCTTTCACTTCCTTCTTTGGTGGGAGTGGTGTTTGGTGAGGGGTGGAAGCAGGAAGGCAGAGCTGTGTAGGATGGGGCTGGGGTGCCTGGAGGGAGGGCGGGCGAGAGGGAGCGAGCTGCACTGTTCCCACACCTTGGTGGCCCCTTGGGACAGGTTTGAGGCAAGCTAGAAAGCTGGGCTTGTGACCGCGCACAGGGACAGTGCAGCTTACCATCCTGACTGTGCTGAGCATCCTCTGTCATAGTCCTGTGTCTCTGGTGCCTTCCACTTTAGGCAGAGCCGAGGACGCTGTTCCAGCATGGTCTTGGGAAGCAATAGCCTAGTAAGAATCGTTCGAGAGTCCTGATGCCTGCCTGGCTTCATCTCCACTTCCTCACGTGCTGGTCATGGACTTGAGCGTCAAGGCCTGAGGAAAAGGCCTGTGGTGCTGGGACATCCCTCTGTCCTGTGGGATCTGAGCCATGCATAAGATGTCCTCTGTAGCCCGTACAATCTGAGCTATGAGGACATCCTTCTGGCCTGCAGGATCTGAGTCACATGGGACACTGATGTAGAGAATAGCCTCAGTTGACAGTCTTCTGGGAAGAGAGAACTTGGGCTGTCCAGGACAGACTTGCCTGCGGGGGGCATTTTCTTACCTCCTGGTTGATGCAGAAGGGCCCAGTCCAGTGGGCAACGCCATTCCTGCACCCTAGAGAAAAGCTGGCTGAGCAGAGAACCAGGGCACGAGCGAGCGAGTCAGCATCTTTGTCCTCCTCTGTTTCAGTTCCTGCCCTTCTCAGTGATGGGCTGTAACCTATAAAATGTTTTCTTACCCCAACTGGCTTTGTTCATGGGTTTATTAAAGCAATAGAAAGCAAATCAGGACAAGTTTTGTTTTATGCTCCTAGGGATTCTGCAATAGTACTGCAAAGTGTGTGGGTCGCAGTGGTGAAATAGTGTCAGACCTCACAGTTTGAAGCTGGGAGCGCAGTCATGGTGTCCTGACGCAGATATGCACCTTGGAAGACTCAGGAGAGAATGCTCTTTGGATTCATGCACTTTGTAGTGCCCTGGGGGGCCTTAGTCTGTTCCTGGCGCCGACACATCACCTACTTCCCATCGGTGTGTTTGCGGGTGCGGGTGTGTATTTGTGTTGTTGCCTTTTTAAATGGCTGTCCTCCACAGGGGTGCCCGGGTCCTTGCCCCTTCACATGACTGTCTTCTCTTTGAAGCGTGTCTGCAGAGAAGCTATGTTAAGGCTCACCACAGGAAAGGTAAACCTGTAAAGACTACACAAGTCAAATCACACACATAGCAGGGGCACCCACACAGAGCGTTGGTGGCACTCTGGAAGTTCGTGTGGAACCCGTAGGCCCAGAGTGATCTGTAGGCTGCTGTGAGGTCTGGAGCACAGGGACCCTGGCTGCCATGCTTGGTACAAAGCGGAGGGATGTTCCCAGGAAAGACTTCACCCTGGCTCTGCTTGAACTTTAATCCTGAGAGCGTTTGTGTTATAGAAATAGGATAATAAATAGTTGCTGGCTTCACCTCCCGGCGTGAATCTGGCACCGTCACGTCTAGGTCTCTCTACGTTTGAATCTCCATGCCTCTGAATCTTGTGTCTGTTTGCCACGACCACAAGCATATCCAGGCAGTAGTTCTTAGTAGCAGATATTTAACAATTTCAAATAAGATCTAATTATATTTTAAAAAGTGGTGAAAAAGAAAATAGGTGAAAATTGTGATAGGCAGGTGGACTCTGGAAGCGGCAGTGATATTCTCTGAGGCTGTCACTAGGGGGCAGCAGAGTTCATGGCATTGATTGAGCTAAAGGAGAAAGTGTGTGTGTGTGTGTGTGTGTGTGTGTGTGTGTGTGTGTGTGTGTGACAGACAGGGGGAGGGAGGGAAGGAGATTGAGAGGAGAGAGAGAGAGAGAGAGAGAGAGAGAGAGAGAGAGAGAGAGAGAGAGAGAGAGTGAATCTCAGATGACAGTCAATCTCAGGGTTTCAGGACATGCAATTTCCAGGTCCCAGCCCAACCTCATGGACTGCTCCAGCCTCTCCCGCTTCTCAGTTGTCCTGGTCCTTTCTCCGGATCCCTGGAATTACTTCCTAAATAACACCTGGGCATCCAATCCTCAGTTAGACTCAAACTTAGAGGAAACCCAAGCTAAAGCAACATTCTCAACATTGAATTTCATCTTACCTACGTTACATCCCGATCGCTGCCCTCCTCCCACAATCCTTCCTCCATTCCCCTCCCCTTCTCCTCTGAGCGGGTGCGGGCCCTGGGTATGCCCCACCCCCACCTACCCTGGCTCTTCAAGTCTCTTCGGGGCTAGGCGCTTCCTCTCCCACTGAGGCCAGACAAGGCCGCCCAGCTGGAAGACCATCCCACGGACAGGCAACAGCTTTTGGGACAGCCTCCTCTCCAGTTGTGTGTTTGGGACCCACACAAAGGCCAAGCTGCACATCTGATACACATGTGCAGGGAGGCCTGGGTCCACTCTGTGTACGTTCAGTCTCTGAGAGACCCAAAGGTCCAGGTTAGTTGACTCTGTTGGTCTTCCTGTGAATTTCCTATCCCCTTTGGGACTGCAATCCTTCCTCTTATTCCTTTATAAGAGTCCCCAAGCTCCATCCACCATTTGGCTGTGGGTGTCTGCATCTGACTGAGTCAGCTGCTGGGTGGAGCCTCTCAGAGGACAACGTGCTCCTGTCTGTGAGCATAACAGAGCATCATTCATAGTGTCGGGATTGGCTAAGGCAGCAGTTTTTATTTGTCATCAAGTACTTGCTGAGCACCTCCTGAGCCATCCAAGATTAAAAAAAAAAAAGATGCCAGTGGCCGTGCCCTGGAGAGCGTTCAGTGGGATAAAATCGCAAACTCTTTGCCTGGTCAACTTTGGCCAGAGTTCTGAGTCTCCTGTTGTTTAGCAGCTTCCAGTGGGTTTAAACGGTCCATTCTGAGGGGTCTCTTTATAGACCTGGAAGTTTTAAGTTGAAATATTCCCTCCAGGAAAGAAGGGGAAATGCTCATGAACTCAGGACCGAAACAACTGCCAAGTCTCACAAAATTCCTGAAACTAGCAAGATACACAGGGCATCTCGCTAAGGTTATGAAGACTGCAAAAGGGTGCTTGCTGGCGGAGGAAGAGTGCGCTGAGCTGCCTGGAGAGGGTTCTCTACCCTGTGGAGACGTCTCTAAGTCACACGGAGGTCTCGAGTTTGAGCTTTTGTAATTTGACACCTGGGCTGGGCTTTTTGTTGACACAGATTATTTCAGTTGTATTTGCTTCTGTAAGTAACCCTTCTTGGACACGCCTGTAAGTAACCACAGTAAACACATTTATTCTCCGAGCTATACTTTGATGTGGCTGTTGCTTTGGTTCACTGACCCAGGTGAAGAGCTGTTTGTACTCCACCCCACATGGCATCTCAGGCAATCGCCTTTTTTCTTGCACAATTCAGTTTTGGCAAAAGAACCAAAAGTTAGTGTAACAAGACCCCCAATTCCCAACTCCTACCCATGCTCAGCCTTCTTCACTCGGTCTGCACTGTCCGCAATCCTCCATGGGCCCTGGCCGCCTGGTCTGTATTCAGGGGGTGTTCTGCCAGGTAGGTTTGGCCAGATCCCCTATACCCTCACTTTTTCCTCTTTTAATCTGTATCACCAAACTTCCTCTTTAACTCCAAGTTCTCTTTTGCCCAGGCTGCCTGGTGAGATGCCCTGTGCATCTTGTTAGTTTCAGGAACTTGGTGAGACTTGGTAGTTGAGCCTGATCTTGAACTCAGGCTGAAAGACCCAGTGCAGTAGTCCCTACACCCGGGAACAGCCATAGCCCCAAACAAAGCCCGTCCTCTATGCATGCTCACCCCCCTTCCTTGCTGTGATAAAATACTCTGATCAGAAGCAACTCAGGGGAGGAAAGGTGAGATTTGGTTTACACTTCAGGCCACAGTTCATCCTTGAGAGAATGTAGGCTAGGAACTCAAAGCAGAAACCATAGAAGAATGCTGCTGGCCAGACTGCCTGCAGGTTCATGCTTAGCTATAAGAAGAAAACCAGTCCGGGACCACCTTGCCAGGGACTGGTACACGTACAGTAGGCTGGCTGCTCCTGCAGCAATGGGACAATCTAAAGGGGGTAATCCTTCACTGAGATTCCTTTTTCAGATGACTCCGGGCTGTGTGGCCCTGACAGGAAAAGCTAACTGGAGATCGTGTCTAACTAAAGTGCTGCCAGTCGAGGTTTTTGTTTACTACTAACAAAATGTTGCCAAATGAAATGTCATCTAGCAGAATCATGTCTGAAAGATTGTGAAAGGGATTTCTATAATGGGATAATTTCAGTCTGGGCTAGGCTATGGTTCTCACCATATTTTGTGTCAACCCCTTCTACCTGTCCAAGTGTATGTACTTTGTCATCTATACAAGGCTTACAAAAGGCTCAGCTGACCTCTCCCTCTGTCTTTGGAAAGGCTGGGAGAGCTGAGAAAGGTTGAGGGTGGATTACAGAGGGTATTTTATTTTATTTTGTTTTACAGATGCTTTCTTTTTTCCCCCCAAAGATTTATTTATTTATATGAGTACAATGTAGCTGTCTTCGGACACACCAGAAGAAGGCTTCAGATCTCATTACGGATGGTTGTGAGCCACCATGTGGTTGCTGGGAGTTGAACCAGGACCTCTGGAAGAGCAGTCAGCGCTTTTAACCGCTGAGCCATCTCTCCAGCCCTTACTGATACTTCCATGGGGATGATAACGTGAACAGGCTCCTCTTGTGACTTCCGTTCATGGGAGAAAGGTGATAGCTTTCTTTTCTATGCATCTCCGAGTTCCAGGGATATAGATGATCACCTCAGTAAGTGGTTTTCAGAGAGACTAAAAGCCCTTGAGTCTTAGGCTGATGGTGGGAAAGTTCCTGCCTTTTTTTTTTTTTTTTTCCTTTTCTGACTCATGGTCTACTCAGGCAATAAAGGAGGGAGCGGGATTCCTGGAGCTGAGGAGGGGCCTTAAATCCTATGAACTTGACTATGTCACTCTCCTCTGCCTGGCCCACATATGAAATGCAGCTACACATGAGGCGCGTGTACAGTTCATACTGTGCCTTTAGCCTTTCTAGTATTGCAATACACACGTGACCCTCGTTTTTCTGTGGGATCGCGCTCTCCTGGACCTCTGTAGCCTTTCTTGTCTTTGTCATCTGACTTCTCCAGGTGATAAGCTCCCTATGACCCAGGGCTGGTTGTTTCGGGGCTGTACTGTCTGAGCTTGACACATAGTAGCTTTCTGTCATGGTCTGCAAAGCTAAAGAATGCCCTGAGACTTACAAACTGTGCTGGGAATCAGATGGTAGAGGACTGGGTGTGGTCCCTTAGGCGGCTCCTACCTGGAAAGCCACAGACAACCCTACTAGGTCTCTCTCAGGGTGTGGTGAAAAGAACCTAGAAGGAGGCGTCAAGGAATGTCCCAACATTCGTCACTAAGCGGATGCTGAGACCGAGGCGCAGTTGCCAGGCAACAGCCGAGCGCAGACGCCTGGAGGGACGCAGAAGCCTCACAACCTGATGGAGGGACCGGCCAAGAAGGAGCAGCGGGCGATGGATCCCGGTGGCGTGAAGAAGGAGGGAAAGGTGGAGGAGGAGGCGGGAGAAGAGGGAGAAAAGAAGGAAGAGGAAGAAGACGAGGAGGAAATCACCGCTGAAACCCTGCGGGGCAAACCCCGAACACTGCCCATCTCAGCGATATCAGCTTTCAGCTACGTCCCGCCAAGGCACCAGGGCCCCAAGGAGCTCAGCTACTTCGGTCGCGAGGGCCAGGTGAGCAGGACCAACAGAGAGAGAGAGAGAGAGAGAGAGAGAGAGAGAGAGAGAGAGAGAGAGAGAGAGAGAGAGAGAGTTAGCGAGCGAGAGAGGGGGGAGAGGGAGAGGGAGAGAGGGAGAGAGGGGGACGGGGAGAGGGAGAGGGGGAGAGAAAAGGGGAGGAGAGAGAGGGAGGGAGAGAGGAAGAGGAGGGGAGGGGAAGAGGGGGAGGGGAGGGGAGAGGAGGGGAGGGGAGAGGGGAGGAGGAAAGGGGAGAGGGGAGGGGAGGGGGGAAGGAGGGGAGGGGAGAGGGAGAGTTATGAGGACTGGAGGCGGGGACGGCACCATCAGGGAGGGGTCTGAGGGCGGTAAGGAACGTGATGAGGGCGGGTCTTCAGTGCCAGGGAGAACCTGGGGCGGGGCCACATTACTGGAGCTGACCAGACCGTGATTGGGCAGGGCTTCAGGTGTGGTAGTAATAATGTGCCTAGAGGTTGGAAGGACTGGGTGCTTCGGATAGGGCCAAGGGCAGCTAGCCAAGGTACGAGGGGTGGGGTCACACTACTAGTGGCATCGGAGGTGGTGCAGCTGTAGGCAGAGCCTGGTGCCCAGTGCAAACTGCACTGAGCTGCAAAGTCCAGAGGAATTGTACGGGGTGCAGAACTGGACAGCATGGAAGCCTCCGGGTTTACAGATGTGGAACTGGTCTCGGGGTTGGCTGGGGTTAGATGCCGGAGTCTGGGTCAGGGCCCCGTGCTACTCCTCGTGAGGGTAATCTGATACATTGATACTAGTGAGGCAGGCACGGTTAGCAGACAAGAGAGAGGCCTTGGGCAGAGGTACAAGGACACCAAGAATATGGCCGTCACGACCATGGGTGTAGACACCCCAGGAAGTGAGGACGGGCAGATGTGCGCTTGATGCAAGTGAAATGCGCCATAAGAGTGGTGCTTGGGCCGAGGTGTGCGCATAAAGGGGTCAGGCAGCCACAGCCATTCCTGGGGAGTTGGCCAGAGGTGCCCTCTGGGAACAGTGGAGAAGCCACTGTTTGTCCTAATTGAATATTGTCAGAACACCGAATTGTGCTTTCTACCCATGCTGTGTTGGTGGGTCAGCGGAGTGCCGGGCTGCTCTCCTTACTGTGGCTCAGCTCCCTGGGGTCGGTCTGTACCAGGTCTGGGGTAGCAGTGGAAACAAGCGCTGGCCCTAGTTACAATGGCTGTAAGGCGCAGGGTGTGGGGAACCTCCTGCCTCTCGATGGCAGAAATAATAACAGTGTCGAAGTTAGAAGTTAGGGTTGCCGTTGCTGTCAGGAAACACCAGGACCAAAAGCAAAGTTGGAACGGAATTTATCTCCCTCACACTCCTGTGGAACAGTTCATCATACAAAAGCAGGGGACGGAACTCCAGCATGGCGGGACCCTGGAGGCAGGAGCTGGTGCAGAGGTCACAGAGGGTGTGCTCGCTGGCTTGCTCCCCCTGGCATGCTCAGCTTGCTTTCTTATCGAACCCAGGACCACCAGCCCAGGGCGGCACCTCCCAGAAGGGGCTGGGCCCTCATCCATCAACCACTAATTAAGAAAATGACGTGCAGGCTTCCCTGCAGCCCAGTCTGTGGGTGCACTTTATTGATTGAGGTTCTCTCCTCTCACATGACTTCCTCACACAGAGCCGTGCCTCAGTCTCCCGTGGGGGGCTCTCTTCCAGCTTCTCCACATCTTGGCTCTCACTAAGCCGCCCTCTTCCCTCCCCAGGCTCATTGCAGACCCGTGTCCCTGTTCCCAACTCCTCCAAGTCCCCCGCAGTTCCTGGGTACACAGGAGGATAGCTCTCAACTCTTGGCAGCAGAGTCTGGGTGCACAGGCGTTTGAGAACCCTGTCCCAGCCCCGGCCATTTCTCACCTGGAGCGGAGACCCACATCTTAGACTGCATCTTGCCTCCCCAGAGCAGCGGCTCGTCATCGAGGAGTAAACACAGCCTAAGTGGCAGCGCAGACCCTCAGGCTACCAACACAACCAGCTGCTGGATTAGAAAGGCTAAGCTCTAGGTCCACTGTGAAGCTAACCTGAAGCGGCGTCTTGGGTTAATTATGGGATGGAAGGACCGTGGCCATGGCTTTGTCTCAGGGGCTATTTACGAGCACAAGCTGCTCATATGGGTATTTTATGCATACCCACATGGACAGACATGGCCGAAGGTATTTTATGCATACCCACATGGGCAGACACGGTCGAAGGTTCTTTCTTGTACTAGTTAAAAATAAATTCTGTTTGAGTAAGGGCTGTAAAACTTCCCAACATGGTGACCAAGCCGTTCTCTGGGTCACATGAGATAAACTGGGGTGTCAGAAACTCTGATAAGGGGTAGCTCCAGGAAACTTTCCTTTATGCAAAGTAGAGTGCCTTTTGATAAAAAGCAAATCAGCGATGAAATCCCAGTCACTGTTAATACTTTCAGAACCCAATTATAAAACCTGATTTCCTTTAAAATATATTTTAGTTTTCTATACTAGCAGTTCAAAAACTAAGATATCCACTTTTACACATAAACAGACACACAAACACATAGAGACATACAGACACACACAAAGACACACACACATACAGACACACACAGACACACACATAGAGACACAGACATATTGACACATACATAGATACACACAGACATACATACATACAGACACCCAGACATACAGATACACACAGACATACAGACTGCAAAAACTGAGATATGAGCTTTTACACACAGGCACACAAAGAGACACACACACACACACACAAAGACACACTCATAGATATACATAGACACAAATAGAGAAACAGACATACCGACATATACATAGACACACACATAGAGACACACAGACATACAGATACTCACAGGCACATACAGACACACATAGACACAGACACACACAGCCACAGACACAAACACAGACACACAGACACAGACACACAGAGATATACACACAAAGACATGCACACACTCACAGACACACATAGACACACACAGACATACACAGAAACACACACACAGAGATATATAGACACACAGACACACACACATAGAGACACACAGGCATATACACACAGATACACACAGATAAACACACAGATACACACAGATACACACACATATACACATAGACACACAGACACATAGATATATACATAGACACACAGACACACATAGATACACACACAGATACACATAGACACACAGACACACAGATATATACATAGTTACACAGATACACACACACACAATTTAGTTAACTAGTGTGGCATGAGATGCAGTAGTGCAGTTTAAACACAACTAGCGGTTGTTCTTTAGCTATAGATCCTGATTAGTTTCTTTCCAGCAATCGCCCATCCCAGCAGTCCATCCCTTAAGGACCCAAGCCGCCGTCTCTGTCACACACAAACGCGGAGGACCACAGTAAAGACGAGCACACGACAAGTGTCCCTGATCGATCTTCTGACGCCCCCACCCCAGGGACCCCACCACATCCATGCTTTGCAGGCTGCAAACTTATGTAAAACCTCGGTAATGTGGCTGACTCAGAGGGCAAATTTGTCCTCTCAAGCTGCCTTCTAAAATGTGACCAGCTCGGTCCCGCTCCCTAGGGGGCTCCAGCAGCCCATGTTTCCTAAGCAGCTTCCAGAGGATGCAGAGCAGACTCAGTTCAATGGCGTTTTTAAATTACTTTTTCCTCCTTCTGTTGTGCACGGCATTTCTGCCCCCGACATGGAAAAGCCGAGTCAGAGGAGAATGCCCTTTTATGAAGGTTTTGATTAAATCCCTCAAAGTATAACAGTGACATTAAAAAGAAATCGCCTAAGTGGCTTTAGAATGTGTTTGCCGGCGTGCTAGGGTGGATTGTAGGAAGCTGTTTTGAGGAAAGCTGTGTTCCACAGGCCCCGCTCTGGCTTTGCTGGGATTAACCAGAATCCCTTCTGCATGTGCGGAATCGCTGACGTGGAGGCGAGGGCTGATGGTGTCCTTATGTGCCGTAAGCTTTGCCTCCCTGCCTGCAGAATGTCCTTCGTCCAGGGCAGTAAGAGCCTCCAGTGGGTGGGGGCTCGTGCAGTCTGTCCAGAGCTGCACAGCAGAGAGTCCTAAGGACCGTGGCCAGGGTCCAATACACCCTCAGTCCCACACGTATGGTGCCCTGTCACCTTAGACATCAGACATGCTTAATCACGTGTGCGTGGGCATTGTTAAGTGGCTGTAAAGAAAGAGAAACCATTCCGTGGCCATGCTCCCGGGAGGATCTAGGGGTCTTGTCTGGCTGTCCTATAGATTCACGGCCATGCTACTGGGGTGCAGAGCTCCCTCCGGTAGCCCACCCCTCCCTCCCCTTTCTCTCTTTCCTTGGCACCCATTCCTATCTAACCTCCTAAACCTTTCAGGTGCTTACCCTGCCTTGTTCTTCCCCTAGTGAATTATCGGCTGCCCCGGGGTAGGGCGGGGATCAATTTCTGTCTTGCTGTCTAGCTCTACAGCCATCAAAACAGAGCCGGGCAGACCCTGGGTATTCCGGACACACCTGCTGTGTGGTAGGTGGGAGAGGGATGGATATACGGAACGGAAGGCCCAAGCCACTGTTCCAGGAAATGCGCTTGGTAAACCAGGGGTTTCTGTTTGGTGTGTGTGTGGTTTAGTACACTACCCACGAGGCGATCAGGGTTGATCACACCTGCCTCTCACCCTGAGCTAGCAGCAAGCCTGCTGTCCAGTGACCTGTCCCCAGGAATGGCACGTCCTAGAGTGTGAGCCTCCCTCCATAGCATGTGGAATCTTGTACACAGAGGGGCCCAGCCTCTCTCGGGAACTCAGCCTCGAGGGAGGAGTGAGGAAGAGGAGACTAGCGTGTCTTTGTGCACGGAGAACGTTCTTACCAGCAGCACTGCCCACAAACAGGCGCGGCGTGTCTTTTGGCCACGTGCCTCTACGTGCAATGACATGGGTCTGATTCTGTGTTCACACACAGAGGATCATGCAAACGTGTACGTTTTGCAGTTTTCTCCTTGGTGTGCATGCAGGGCGTACATGTCTATGTGTGTGCATGCATATGGAGACCAGAGGATGACCTTGGGTGTTGACAGGGTCTCTCTCACTGACGTGGAGATTGCCAAGGAAGTGAGAGTGGGTGGTCAGTGGCCTCCGAGGGTCTGCCTGTCTCTACCTTCGCTCTGGAATGGTAACTGTGAGCCGCTGTGCCCAGCCTTTTGTTTTTTTTTTTCTTTTTTTTTTTTTTAACTGCAGGGTCTGGGGTTCTGTTTAGGTCGTCATGACTACTTTGAGGGGCTGGAAAGATGGCTCAGTGGTTAAGAGTACTGAATGCCCTTTCAGAGGTCCTGAGTTCAAATCCCAGCAATCACATGTTGGCTCACAACCATCCTTAACGAGATCTGATGCCCTCTTCTGGAATGTCTTAAGACAGCTGCAGTGTACTTAGATGTAATGAACAAAGAGAGCACTTTGATGACTAAGCCTGCTAGGATTCTGTCTAAGCTCCACCCCACAATTACCTGGCAACAGCCAGGTAGGCCTGGCCCACTATAAAAAGGGCTGCTCAGCTCCTCCTCTCTCTCTTACCGCTCTCTTCTCTCTCTCTTCTCTCTCTCTCTCTCTCTCTCTCTCTCTCTCTCTCTCTCTCTCTTTCTCTCTCTCTCAGCCTCTCTCTTGCCCCTCTTGGGCTCTCCTCCCTTCCCCCCTTTCCACATGGTCATGGCTGGCCTCTGCTTCTTTACTCTTTCCCTCTCTCTACCTTTCTCTGCTTCTACTACCCTCTTAACTCCCCTCCCCATGCCCTGAATAAACTCTATTCTATACTATACTGGTGTGTGTGTCTGGTCCCTTAGGGGGAAGGGATGCCTTGGCATGGGCCCGCTGAGGCACTCCCTTCCCCCCACACCGCCGCAGAACATATTCTTTTAACCTCTTTCTCTTGTTATGGTCACAACAAAGCCTCCTTCTCCTCCTTCCTTTCCTAACTCCCCCTTCTATTTTTCTTTTCCTTTTAAAAGTCCCTCCTCCCTCCCCCTCTCTCTCTCTCTCTCTCTCTCTCTCTCTCTCTCTCTCTCTCTCTCTCTCTCAGATTTGATAATGCAGCCCAGCTGGCCTGGAGCTCTCTAAGGAGCCCAGGGCTAGTCTAGACTTGCAGTTATAGCGCCTCTGCTTCCGGTGTTGGCATTGTAGGCCGCTCTTCTCAGCTCAGCCGGCCCATGTGGCCATGTGTGCTCCCGTGTTTTATGTCACAGTTTGATGAGGTGATATACCAAACCAACCTTTCATCTCCCTAACAAGATTCCAAGGTTCTCAGCATAAATGAGTAATGAAGAAAATAATTTTTGTTTGCTTGTTGAGTGTCTTTTGTTTATTTTTGTGGGCTTTTTTACTTTTTTGGTAGGGAAAGAATGAAAATCGAAAGGAGAAAAGTTTACCTAGCTCGAACTTCTGAGGACTAAAGTTCTCAGCAGCCGACCTTGGCCTTGTGGAGTCTATGCCATTTGGCTGCGCCATCTCAGGGCCTGGGGAAGACGTGGCAGGGTAAGTGGTTACATCTGACGCCAGGAAACAGACCCTTGCAGGTCCCCGACCCCTTCGAGGCTGCGCTGTCAGTGACCTAAGAACCTCCTGCTGGGCTCTGGCTCTTCGAAATCGTGCCGCCATCTTATCCCACCGCCGCCTGGGGACCAAGCCCCAGCACGTGGGTTCTTAGAGACACAAAGTGCATTCGAGCCCTGGCAGAAGTGACTAGATGTAAGCAGACGACAGAGGCTTAGCCAGGATCACGCGGAGTTTGCTCTTACTAACGCGCAGGGCTTATTTTTACCATCATGTCTGACCTCTGCGCTCGGTGGGCTGCCCTCATCTGGCAGCAGTGAGAACATTTATTTTTAATGTAATTTCATTTGTAAATGTTTTTATTTGCCTATGCTTTGTTTGCATGCATGTCTGTATGCCTGGTGCACACAGAGGCCAGAAGGGGGTATCATCCCCCTGGATGGAGCTAGATTATATGTGGGTGCCAGTCGTGCAGGGGCTGGGAACCAAATCCAAACCCTTTGCAGAGAGAACTGTTCTTAACCGTGGAGCCAACTCTCACACAGTGAGACCCCCACAGTGGGAATATTTACACCAACGGAATCAGCAATCACTACTAATGAGGTAGATTCTTTTCTCTGCAGTGAGTGGTTAGCTTCCTATAAGGACAACATTGGGCTGAAGACAGTATAAGTGTAATATGACGGACATTGATTGTGATATGACAGACATTGTAATACGACAGACATTGATTCTTTTCTCGTGTTGTTTCTCATGTGTCATCCGTCCCTCCCCTCATCCCGTCTCTATCCTCCTATTCCTCCCATCTATCTTCCTCCTCCTCCTCCTGGTCCCCACCCTTGTTCTCTTCCTTCTCCTCCTTCCCTTCATCTTTTCTTCCCTCTTCTTGTCCTCCTCTTCTGTGTCCTTCTCCTCCCCCTACCTTTCCACCTCTTTCTCTTCCTCCACCACTACCTTCTCCTCTCCCTCCTCTCCTTCACCATCTCCTCCATCTCCTCCTTCACCATCTCCTCCATCTCCTCCTTCACCATCTCCTCCATCTCCTCCTTCACCATCTCCTCCATTTCCTCCTTCACCATCTCCTCCTTCACCATCTCCTCCATCTCCTCCTTCACCACCTCTTCCATCTCCTCTTCCTCCTCCTCTTCATGACTCACCTGAGTAGAATTAATCAAGTCATATGCACACTGGTGTTGGGAGCATTGGGCCAAATGCCTATAGTCCTACTCCGAAGAAAACTGACTCATACTCTCTCAGCAGCAGGTGATGACCTGCCGGAGTCTTCCCAGTCAGGGATGGGGTCACATAGCCTCTTTCCCAGTGCGTGTTGGAGTGTTGACTGGCTTATTCTTGTTCAGGCCTGGCTTCTCTCTCAGTGGTTCCACGTTTCTGGAGCCCGGTCATCTCCAGGACGTTGGAGTCATTAATCGAATTCCCTGACTTCTCCACACACAGAGATTGAGCCTGTGCACCTAGAGATGGCATGCCTTGGCACCTTGGCACCTTCCTAGCACCTACTTTCCTACTGTAGGAAAACAGAAAACTGATTCTTCCATTGTTCTCAAATAGAAGCGTGTGTGTGAGCATATAGCATCATTTTCATTGCAATTACATAGAAATATGTGGCATGGGCCTTCAAGGACAGCATTTGGGAGGCAAAGACAGGTGGATCTCTGAGTTCTAGGCCAGCCTGTTCTACAGAGTGAGTTCCAGGACAGCCAGGACTACACAGAGAAACCCTGAAACTACACCTTGAAAAAAACAAATAATAAAAAGAAATCACACACAAGCAGCCTTAACTAAATCAAGTGGGATACACACACACACACACACACACACACACACACACACGGAAGTGCAAGAGGTTCGTTCATCTTGTACAAGTGTGGGAGGAAGCTGAGAAAGGGTCATGGGTGAATATGATCTCAGTACATTGTCATATACATGTATGCAAAGGCATATGTCAGATTGTCAAAAAGATTATGAAGAAACACATATCTCTTTTATTGTTGTTTCCACAAAATTTTAGTGATTCAATCCAATAAAAATGAACATGTTTATATTTAATGCCATATGAAAAGAAGGAGAAAAGAAAGGGCATAGGTCCCAGTTTATTCTAAACCTCACACTTGTTGTTTGTGTGAGAGTGTACCTTCTGGAAAGAGGAGAGCTTGTGGGTGGGGGAAGGTGCAGGATGTAATAAAACCCTACAACCTGGGGTGGAGGTTGGGCCCTGCAGGCCATAGGAGGCAGATGCCTCCCTCAGCTACCCATGTGGATCAGTCAGGACAAGGCCAGTTTTGCTGTAGCAACAAACAACCCCACAGAGCTCAGCAACTTGATTTCTCATGCAAAAGGTCCAGTGGGCTGGGCAGCACCCTTGCACAGTTAAGTCACTCAGCAGCCACCTCAGGGGCTGTTCCCACACCATGCAGCCTGGCTCTGGGTGCCGGCTCTTCCATACTTCTAGCTGAGGCATCATGTGACACTTCAGATCACAGACCATTGGGCACACGTGGTCATGTGTCTTCACTAAAGGAGCAGGAGCAGGAGGAGGAGCAGGAGGAGGAGCAAGAGCAGAAGGAGGAGCAGGAGGAGCTGGAGGAGGAGCAGGAGCAGGAGGAGGGGCAGGAAGAAGAGCAGGAGGAGGAGCAGGAGGAGCAGGAAGAAGAGCAGGAGGAGGGGCAGGAGGGGCAGGAGGGGCGGAGGAGCAGGAGGATCAGGAGGAGGATCAGGAGGGGCAGGAGGAGCAGGAGGAGGAGGAGCAGCAAGAGCAGTAGGAGGAGCAGGAGCAGCAGTAGGAGGAGGAGCAGCAGCAGGAGGAGGAGCAGGAGGAGGAGCAAGGGCAGTTCCTTGGGTCTTCAGGAGTAGAGTAAAATTGTGTGTTGGCAATGCTGTCCACTCAGGGGGTCAGCAGACTCAGTTTCCCAGAGGAGCGTGCTCCTCAGGCTCCTGCCCTGCTTCAGTAGCCTCCGATTTAGGCTGATTTTGGCTTCCCAGTTGTTCCAAACACGGTCGCTTTTACAGCGTGTGCCGGGCATCAGCACAGCACAAAGTGGCCAGGGCTTGCTGGCTTAGAGCAATGGGAACTCACCTTCAGTCCCGGAGAGCGGAAGCCTGGTGCCCTTGTGGGCTCAGAGGGAAACACCTTTGTTTCTCTTGATAGCCATCTTCCTGCCCTCTTCGGACTGTCTTTCCTGATAGATGTCTCTGCGTTTCAAATGCCCGCTCCGTGAGAGCACCCGTCACATTGCGTGGTGCTGTCTTATGCTAGTGCGATGTCACCTTACTAAGTACATCTTCAGCAACCCTGCTTCGGAGCAGGGTGGCAATCTGCAGTCTCTGGTTTAAGACTTCCATGCGCGCGCTCCTGGAGGACAGCCCACCCCGCAGCGCCTGAGAGGCTGCTCTGCAGAGTTCTAGCTGGAGGAGCTAGCTGTGTGATGGCCAGGGATGGCAAGGCGTGTCCACAAGCTCAGCGCACACACGGTCTTCCAACGTCCACACGATCCGTGCAAACAAGAGCTTCGCAGCCCTTCTTTTAAGCCACCGCACTTTTCCAAGCTCCGTCTAGTTATTATGTTAGCATTCTATTATACTTTACATATTTGTGTGTGTGTGTGTGTGTGTGTGTGTGTGTGTGTGTGTTTGTCCACATGCTCACTCAGACCGTAATCTCACTTAGAGTGAGATCCCTTCATTTCTGTCCTGGAGCCTAAAATGACCCCTTACTGTTATTTTTAGCTCATTTTCCATCTGTAAGACCCGAAAGAAAAAAACGGGGGCACCCCAGCACCCCACGCCTCGGAAGCTGTCACCCTAATCACTCACGAGAAACAGTCTTGATGCAAAAAGCAAGAGGATTTTAATTCCAGAGCTCTGGGGGTCACAGTCTTACCATGCAGGGTAAAAGAGTGTGAGCCACGTGTGTAGAATCGGGCAGCTTTTATAGGCTTACAACAGAACCCGCCTACCACAGGCCACTCCATAGCTCCTAAGCCAATCAGTTTAAATTATCCGAGCCCGCGCTGAGAACCAGTCAGTTTCCTATAGAAGCCAGGATGGGACCTGGTTAAGTCATTTCCGCTTACATGGCTGCCTCGCACAGGGTGGTGCCAGGGTTACGCACAGCGTCACATGTGTATTCCACGGGTGCACAGCATCACGTCCATACGGGGCTGGCGCAGTGGTGTCCGCCCTTGCCTCAGCTTCTCCGCAGGAGGGGAGGCGGGAAAGGATGCTAGGGACCTTTCCAGCCTGCAGCCTTTATCCTTTCACATCACTATAATGAAATACCCAAGGCCATAGCCTTGTATCTCATAAAGAAAAATATTTATTTAGGTCACGGTTCTCGAGTTTCTAGAAACCCCTGGTACTCACGGTCTCACTGGCTGAGCATCCTGGAGCCGTCAGGGCACACTGAGAGGCCGGGAGCGTGCATACATGTGCTCTGTGCAGTGGTGCGCGGCCTGCTGAGAGGCTGGCCCTTTACACACACATGTTCACACGTGTTTCTTTGGCCCCTGTCTCACTCAGTATAGAGCCACCAGACTGCCCTGATAACCCCACCTCAAGTCAACCATCTTGGAAGGTACCACCTCTTGCAATAGATTCAGATCAAGTCCAGCCCTCTTAACAGTGGATATCGAATTTCCACAGCTGAATTAATCCCCAATTAATCTTCTGTTCCAGAAGGGACAGACCCCGTGAAACTTGGGAGTGGAAGACACAGGCGCTGTCGGGCAGATGACATCCACACTCAACTGGCTAGCGCCTGCTCAGTGTTGGGAACTGGGAAGCACGGAAGGTGATCTGAGGGCAGGACAGCAGACGCCACGGGTAGCGCACAGCGGCGCCACGGGTAGCGCACAGCGGCACCACGGTTAAGCAAAGCTCAAATGCAAGCAGACAGAGGCAGAGGTCGCAAGCTAATATTTTCCGTTTTGCACTTTTTTTTAAAAAGCTAAATCCTAGGGAGAGACAGGCGAATCTGAGAGACTTTAATTGTGCAGCACCAAGTCTGTGTTGTGATAGCATCTCAGTCCCGATTGGTTTTTTATTAAAATCATCTTGCTTCGAGCCACAAAGGAATACAAGCACAAAAGATGAGAGCTCAGGAACGAGGACACATTTTGGCTCCGCTCAGACCTCGGAGACCGAGAGTGGTTTGCTCTGTGAGGCTGCCGGTCTGCTAGTAATTCTTTTCCCTTTTAGTCTTTTTCTTCAGTGGTAGAAAAATCCGTTGTTTTCCCTCTGGAACATTTTGAATATGCGCTACACTTGCGGCAGGGCTGGGTGGGGTGGGGAGGGCGGGCTGGATGGGGCTGGGGCCACTTGGGCGCTCATCAGCCCTGCGCTCAGAAGCAGTGAACTTCCTAATCCAGATCAAGATGGCCCAGGCGCTCGCAACACCCTGGAATTGGGAGGCAGCACGGGCTCTTAGCTGCTCCTATTTAGAGTTTTAGGAGACCTCGTTAGAATGAAAAGCAATAGACTGTTTTTCCTTTTTCCTGGGAAGTTGCGTATTGCAATAGGTTTCCGTGGTGTGTGGAGCATTTGTAACAAGTTCGCTTTCTTGCATCTGTTCTTCTGTCCTCGGGTCGTCTTCTCGGATAAGCTCCGCCCCCTAGCAGGACCCACTCCACTCAGGAGGGTTGGCCAGGCTGAAAGCACACAAGAAACACAGCACAGGCAGGTCCCGGCGATTTGTTTCCTGTCTGTTGGTGCTTCCCCTCTTCCGGTGTGGCTCCCTTTTCCCGAGCAGGCTACACACCCGGTGGGAGCACTGCTGGCCGTGGGAGGGGGAACACTGTCCATTTCTACTTGTGCATATGGTCCTCAGCGGGCTACTTGATCACAAGGGTTCATCCTTCATGCAGTCAGCCGCTGCTCCTACCCTACAGATAGCACAGCCATAGCCAGGGCAGGAGCTTCCAGATAGGCCGCAGAACACTGAGATCAGACCATACGCCCAACCACTGTGCACCGTGCGATTGCTTAAGGGATGACCCAGACCATACGCCCAACCACCGTGCACC
Organism: Apodemus agrarius; assembly: GCA_964023405.1. Taxonomy (NCBI): domain Eukaryota; kingdom Metazoa; phylum Chordata; class Mammalia; order Rodentia; family Muridae; genus Apodemus; species Apodemus agrarius. The sequence continues at coordinate 5,900,696 of OZ030020.1, read as the reverse complement.
GTGCGATTGCTTAAGGGATGACCCGGCATTTAAAAGCGCTTGCTGCTCTTCCAAGGGACCTGCATTCAGTTTCCACCACCCACATCAAGTGGCTCACAGGCGCCTCCATCTGTCCATCACTCCATCTCCATGAGATCCGATGCCCTCTGCTGGCCGACAGACGGCACGGCACACCGCGCCTTTCCATACAGGGATTCATTCACTAAGTACACACATACACACTACAGTGGGCTTTCAGGTTAGCGTTGTCTTGCTGCGGGGGTCTCCTCAGCTCCGCCAATAGCTGTAAGCCTCAAAAGGCCTGGGTCTTTATGTCCTCCCTTGAAGAGGGACGGGCCCACCACTCCTGCAGAGTGGGTGTCAAGCCAGAACTTCCTCTGTGCGACCCACAGGCGGTTTCTGTTTCTCCCAGAAAGCACTGCGCCGGCTGGCGGCCCACCAGCTTCCAGCAGCAGCAGATCTGCACTGAGTATTCAAGACTGAGATTTCTTTGTCATGACTTAAAATGGGATTTTAAAGAAACTAAGATTTATTTGATAAGCAAATGCCTACTTTTATAGAGTCAGAGTGATTGATGTTTTCTTTGTGACATTTTCCTCATTGCTTTTATGCGTGGGAGGTCCCTCTTGGGCTTTCTTTTGCTCTTATTTTCCCAATTCCTCTAGAATTTACTTTTGTCTACAGCGTGATGTGAAGATACAAGGAACGAGTCTGTTTTACAGCACCGAATGCTGAATTTAATCAATTCTCCGCGGAGTTAGTGTTTCTCACACCCCTGTCTAGATCATGTGTTACCTGCTCAGGAGACACAACACCCAGGCAGGTGGTGCAAACACATTAATGACAGCTGGGATGCAGAGAGAGAAGCCACAGCCTCCAGTGACCGCCTGGGCACGGCTGGATTTAGTGAAGCTAGGATTTTGTCAGTGGGGGAAAGTTCCCTGCATATCTGGTAGAATTCTTCAAAATCTTGGAACTGCGATTCTTAACACACTGTCTCTTTCGCTGGATACATCAGGTACTACCAGGTGTGGGCTGTCCCCCAAAGTCCACCCAGCGATCAGTCCCTCACTGCTGGATGCTGCATTGCTAGCTGTGACCGTCACTGCCAGAAATGCTGGGTTCCTGCGGTCTGTAAACAGGGTCACTTGTGGTTTCCAGTCCACTCAAAATGGGTGTGCATCTGTCCTTGCCACACGTCAGTCTGTCTCTATTCCACAGAGGAAAGCAGTCCAGTACCATGGTTAGGAAAAACAAACAAACAAACAAACAAACAAACAAACACATCCAAACCAACCACCCCAGCACAAGCGAGACAGCGGGTGATTGGTTCCAATCCCACGGATAAACCAAGTCTGGGTTCATTGTTGATGGAATCAGGACATCTAGAGCAACAAACACAAGTCTGATGCTTGAGATGATGGTTAAATACCACCTAACCCTTGGATTACTTAGCACTGGGCACCACACAAGCAGATTGGCTAAGACAAGGTTGAGGAAGAGACGTGGAGATCTGTAGAACGTAGTTATAACAGGTCATCTTCCAGAATTTCTAAGCTGTGTGTATGGACATCTATGTATGTATAAATGCTCGCGTATGTTGCATGTGTAGGCATATTACACATACTCATGGATATCAGTTTCAAAGTTCTATAGCTGTACATCGGGTTTAAGAGAAATATTTTTGTCTCTCAGGAGGTAGTTTTGCATATAGGCAATTTGACCACCGGCCGGCAGCTTGAAGGATGACTCCTGCTTGGCTGTACTGTCCTAGCATCTGTTACTGCCGAGGTTTGAGAGCACAATAAGGCTATAATATTAGACACTTTGAGACCAGGTCTTGAGGGTGGTGCCCTCACAAACAGGCTTCGTGCCTCCAGAGAGACTAGAGTAAGCCTCTGCGGTCTTTCTCCCTTGTGATGGGGCAGCAAGACGGTGCCATGTATGAAGCTGAAAACAGCTCTCCACAGGCTCCGACCCTGCCCACATCTGGATCGTGGACGTCCGGCCTCTAAACTGAGAAATGTATTTTGTTTACGAACTTTTTTTTTTTTTTTTAACTTTGGTTTGGTTTACATGTTTTTTTTTGTGTAGCCCTGGCTGTCCTGGAACTCACTCTGTAGACCAGGCTGGCCTCGAACTCAGAAATCTACCTGCCTCTCCCTCCCAAGTGCTGGGATTAAAGGTGTGCGCCACCACTGCCCGGTGTTTATGAACTTCTTGGTCCACACTATTTCCTCATGGCAACTCGAGCCATGGCCGAGGTTTGAACTCTTGCAGCAGTGCCGGAGGGGACAGACTTGGAGAAATTTCTCGAGGAGGAACACCAGAGAGCTGAAAAGAGGCACTGCTGAACATCTGTGGTCTGCGTTGGGGTGGGGTCCGAGCTCTTCTCTGCTCCAGCTCACAGCTGGGTCTGCCATGTGGGGTGTCCCTCCTCAGGGCCCACTCTCCAGTGCCCACTGCAGAGTCTTGGTTTCAGATACCAGTGCCTCATCCTTCAAACACACCTGTGACTGTCTCTGTTTATTCCCAGACAGGGGTTGTCTCCCTCTATGACTGTGTTTTTAAGAGGAGACTAGATTATAACCAGAAATTACATCGAGATGACAGAGAACACGCAAAGAACGTGGGGCTTCATATTAATAAAGAGGTAAGATATGTTAATGATGTTAATACCATCAAAACCATGTGCACGTGAACGAACCCAGGCAGACACACATACAGGGTGAGTATATGTGCACAAATACATGTTTACATATGTGCATATGCAAATATATATAAGCTACACACATGTATTATGTGTGTCCACGTGCATACACGTGTATATATTGAATGTGTAAATATATGTACGTGTGTGTGCCTCATTACACATTTTTAACTTCCTTACATACATATATACACACATACAGGGTGAATAAATGCATATACATAGATATTGGTTACACACATGTATTATGTGTGTCCATGTGCATACATGTGTATATATTGAATGTGTAAATATATATGTGTGTGTATCTCATTACACATTTTTAAATCTTTATCTGTATGAAATGCAAGAACATGCAGAGATCTATGCACATATATACATGTATTTCATATATGTACATGTATGAACACAGGCTTGTACATGTTTATATTTGCATGTATGTACATGTGCTAATGCATGTATATGTGACCACACGCAAACATTTGACTGTGTTCTGATGCCCTATGGAGCTTTATTTATATGGCTGGCATCTGTTTTATTGTGCTGAGAGGTTAAGATGCTTCTGTTCTGTGACTCCGTTTTTGCATTAGTTTTTCTGATTTGTTCTAGGGAATTGGACAATTTAAGGAGGGTAAGATTAGGAAGCTCTTTTCAACAGATAGGAGTCCTTCCTTGCCTGCCCACTGGTCCCTGGCTACAACAGCTTTTCTAGGGACACTGGTCTTCATGTCCCCACCATATGGGGTACAGCTCTGCTTTGATCTCCCCAGTGTTTCCAAAAGAAGGTGGCTGGCGGTAATGGTGATTCTGTCAGGTCCCAGGGAGGAGAATGAGGGCTGGGGGGTGCTTTCTATCCTGGACCCAACTGGGGTTCATCCTGGTCTGTGTCAGCAATTTCTGCTTTTTGACCTGCCCCTCAGTCCACACTGAGAATGGCAGTCTTTTTAAAGGTCGGGGGCTGAGAATGCAGAGACTATTAGACAAAGCATTGCGTGGAGATTATAACACGAAAGCTTCTAGCGAGGTTTGTGTAGAGCCACTGGCTTTTTTCCCCTGTGACTATAATTAAGATCTCCAAGGCTGGAGATTGGTACAGGGGCCGAGTGCTTGTTTTGTGTGTGAGTGAATCCACTAACTCCTGCCACCTTGCCCCTCTGAGCACTCTCGAGTTGGAGTTAAGTGATAAAGGCACAGGATATCACTTATTTCACCATCATGGACTATTTGAATTTGCTTGTGTTGGTGCATTCTGCACGGGCATTGGAATTCTTGTTTTCTGATGAGCAGAAGGTGGCTCTGATGACGCCTTGTTTGATGCTCTCCTCTGGAGGGAGCATAGAGGATCTAAGGAGCAAGCCCTGTCCTTGTAGAGCTGACATTCTGACAAAGAGAGAAGAGTAAGAGGCAAGAGACAAAGAAACAACCTGGTTTCGTGTTGACGGACAACATGCCCAGAGAGCGCTTTAAAGTACAGAGGTAGTGAGAGGGCTGAGGAGGTTCTGGGGAGAAGGGCCGGGAAAGACTTCCTGTACCATCCCGGAACTTGAGTGATCGGAGCTCTGTCAGTGAAGTGGACAAGCAGGGTGAGTGGGGGGAGCAAACTCTCGAAGCTCCAGACTGTTGTTCTCTATGCAGGGGTGAAGAGCGGCTGGCAGAGGGCAGGGGAGGGGAAGGAAAGGGGAGAGACAGGACCTGAAGTCAGACCACAAGTAGGATCTGGTTCTGCATCTTACGTCTCCTCCAGATAGCAGGGAAGTAGAGGGTCGTGGCTGCGGGACTGGAGTCTGGCTTTGCCGGCACCACTGAGACGCGGCCTGGGTGAGACATCCGATGGACGGGACGCTGTACTGATGCATTGTGGGTAGAAAGGCTTCTGTGCTCGCGATGGTGTCTGCGAATTTCATCTTCGCAGGAACAGGAAAGGACTGTGCCAGTGCTGATGTCCTCGGTCTATGGGAAACGCATCAATCAGCCCGTGGAGCCGCTAAACAGAGACTATATCCGTGTGAACCACGTGAAGACCGACTTCTACAGGAAGAACGACATTGCCAGCATGAAGGGGCCCGGCTTCGGGCACATCACTCCGGCCTGAAGCAGTTGTGTGGTCTGAAGGGCACTCTGAGGTTCCCTGTCAGCAAGTGAGGTCGTGCATGAACCCATTTGCCTGTTCATGTCATGGTCCTGGCTCAGAGTCTGGACAAACTCATGTTGAAAGCTTTAGTGTAAGGATTTTCACTGGACTTATTGGAAATGACACTGACTGATTCATTCTGAGACCCCGAATAAAATAAAATAAAAGCTTGCGTCCCGTTGGTCGCAGCTGTGTTTGTTGTGTGTGCTGGCAGCTCGATACTTTGCAAGGATTCCTTGGGGAAAGGGTTCACAGGAGCATCCTGCTGGTCCTTCTCTGTCACTCAGGGAAACCTCCCTGCCCATGTTGCAAACGACCCTTTTCTGTTCCTCTGAGAGGAACAAAAATGGCCGTAGACATGACTGAACTCTAGACGGGACATGCTGTTTTCTTGAGGCCACAGATAAACTGCACAACGGAGCATAAAAGCCCCCGCCCATCCATCCATCCCGCCATCCACCCATCCCGCCATCCACCCATCCCGCCACCCTTCCAGGAGAAGCTGTTACAGATGCGGGGCGCAGGCCGGACTCTGCGAAGCATTTTCCTTCTGTGGTCCGATGTTTTATCATCTTTAGGGGAAATTTCCAAACCTTGACAAGTTTTCATGCAAGTCAGAAAACTACCAGAGCACAGCCATGTGCGGGGTTCACCGTCCCGAGCACTGAAGCTGTTCTTACCCTCGTTCTTCACACTGAGGTTTGAACCCAGCCAGGGCCTTGCACACTGTGCCACTGCGATCCCTCTCCAGCCCATGGCTTTCACTTTGAACAGCAGTTTCCTCTTCTGGAAGCAGCTGATTTTTGATTTTTTTGTTTTGTTTTGTTTTTTTGAAACAGGGTTTCTCTGTGTAGCCCTGGCTGTCCTGGAACTCACTCTGTAGACCAGACTGGCCTCGAACTCCGAAATCCGCCTGCCTCTGCCTCCCAAGTGCTGGGATTACAGGAGTGCACCACCACCGCCCGGCCGAAGCAGCTGATTTTAACCTAGGTTAGAAGTATTTATTTTGCAAGAGTATCTGGCACACACTCTAAGATTTTAATGAATGTATCTTTTGGAAGAAAGCATCTCTCATTTACCTCCATTGAATTTCGCAGACCTAAGCAGTTAATGGGCAGGTGATATGATTTTGGTGCTCAACCACTGGCTTTATTGTTTTGAATCTGCAAGGGTGTTTCTCTAAGGACACATGGTTCAGAATTGCTGGCCGTTTCAAGGATGAGTAATTCCTAAATATTTATATTCTGAATTTTTCGCCGTTGTTGCTCTTCCCCCCCCCCCCAAATAAATGACAACAGTATGTGTGAGGTGCTCTTGGGCACACTAAACTACACTTGTAATAGTATAAAAGTATGAAAAACATCTGGGTCATGGACGTTTTTAAAGTATTACTCATTTATTCTTATAGCTAAAAACTATTAGTAGATGAAATAACTTCATATCAAACTAAGTTATTTTCATTACTTCAGGGTGGATCCTATACCCTTAACCTACTGTTTGTTTTTATTTCTTTTCCTTTATTATTATTATTATTATTATTATTATTATTATTTTGGTGGTAGGGTGGAGGAATTGGAGATAAGGTCTTGTAGAGCTCTGGTCAGCCTCAAACTGATGATGGGGCTGAGGCTGGCCTGGAGAATCTTCACCTGTTTCCCTCTTTTAAGGGAGAGGCTGAGGTAGAAGGTGTGCATAACCCCACCCAGAAGCGACTCGCTTCAACAAAGGGCTAGACTCAGTCAAGGTTTCATACCGAGTAAAGAAACTTAAATGGATTTCTGTTGGCTGCTCAACTCCAAGTAATGAATACCAGGTAGGGACATCTTAACGGGGATTTTTCAAAAAAGATTTATTTTAACTTACGTGTATGTGCATACGTCGGCATGTGGGTGTGCGCACAGCTGCTGGTGCCTGCTGAGGTCTGAAGAGAGTGTCGGATCCCACGAAGCTGGAGCTGTGGCAGCTGTGAGCCCCAGATGTGCATGCTGGGAAGTGAGCCTGAGACCTCTGCAGTAGAGTGTGCAGCACCGGTGCTGAGCCTTGTCTCTGGCTCGGAGGATATCCCTGCATTAATAGACTGTGTGTCCACTTATCATATGCCCACCACTACGTGGTGCTGGCTCCTGCATGTGGACACTGCTAAAGAAGCAACGGAAGGCAGAGCTCTGATGGCCGCTGGCTCCTCAGTGAGGAGGCAGAGAGCACACTGGAGCTCCGACTGAGCGCATTTGAGCCAGTGGCAAACAGTGACATCAAAGCACAGGAGTTAGGGGACTGGACCGGCGTTTGTCAGGAGAGGCTTTCTGTAATGCTGAAAGGTGAGGGTGCTTGTGAGGGAACTCCACGACTCCTCTGACTTACGTGTTTCTAAGGATATTTTTATCAAGGTCAAGGGACTGGGATCGAGAGTGGCTGCTTGCGATTTGATGAGACAGTTTCTTTACCCAAGCAGTGCCTGGGCCACAGAGCAGCCACTAGACCAGGGACAGCAGGCTGGATGTCTCCGCACCTGTCTCCTCATTTATAAATTGAAGAGGAGGGAGTCTCAAATTGGAAGTGATCTGAATCACTTGGAGATTTTTAAAACATAACACATGAAAGAAAAGTCCCTTTGGGAATTTGTAAGTGTGGTCTAGGCCAGCTTTCTCCCTTGGTGGTTCAGGTCCGGGTTATGCTGGCTGAGATTCCACCCGGAGAGGCTGGTGTGAGGCCGGAGCTGTGAAAGGCACAGGCAGAGAAGGCCCTCAGCTGCTGTCACATTTTACCGACGCTTCAGACAGGTGGTTTGGCTCTGGCTTCTGCCCTTCCAAGTTCTTTTACCCACAAGGCCCAGGCCAGGGTCTTGCTGTGGGCGGGGCTGTTTGAGAAAACTTGATGAATTGCTCAAGTGGGTATTTACTGGGGCGTGGTGGCCCAGAAGCATCTAGAGTATGAGATGCCAAGGAGGAGAGCCACAACGGACACTTCTGCCGATGGCTGGATCCACCGGAACCTCCAGCATGCCAGCCTAGAATCTGGTCAGTGGGAAGAGGGATGGCCTAACACCACCTCTCTCCCTTCAGGTGCCATTCGGAGATTTAACATTATTACAGGATCGAAAACCACCTGAGGCAGGTGATTGAGGCAGAACATTGAAAAGGCCATGGTGTATTCACACGTGGGTGGTGAGGGACAGTTCTGAGTCTTGGACTGACAGTGGTGTGCGTGCCATGCACGCTGGCAGGAGCACGCTGGCGGGAGCACGCTGGCGGGAGCACGCTGGCGGGAGCACGCCGCCTACTGCCAAGCTCCCAGGCATTAGCTCATTTAATCACAACAGGATCCCATGAGCTTGTATGGGAGAAAATACTCCTTAGAGGAGTTGAGAGGTGCATTCCAAGGCGTGTAGCGAGTAAAACTCAGAGCCAGGAGCCAGACCGGAAGCCTGCGCTTCACGTCTGGATTTACACCAATCAGCTGTTTCCTAGTGGCCTATCTGGATTCTCTGCCTCCTACAGAAGCCTTCCCCCAACTAAAAAAGGAAACCAGCCTGTTATTTACATTTTTTTGTTTTAAGCGCTCTCTCTCTCTCTCTCTCTCTCTCTCTCTCTCTCTCTCTCATTATTTGGCAAAGTATAATTTCTTTATGTTAGAAAACAAAAAGAAAAAGAAAAGACAAACTCAAGCAACTTTAGAGTTGGATTTTAGCACACACACTTGGTCTGCGTCATCTTAAGCCTCCTCAGACACCACAGGCAGCCCAAAAGCGTGACAGCCCGGGCCACGGTGGAGGTCGGTTATGTCGCTGGTTCCAGGCCCTTACGTTGGTTGCATCCGAAAGCTCTGGCAAGGTAATGCTCTACAAGAGTTCTCAGTAGGCAGAAAGGGCTCCGAGGCTCCAGCTGGCTTTCTATGATTAACTGGTTCTCGACAGATAGCAAAAAATGAAAACCAGACCATCAGACATGCTGAGCACAGGCTCTCTCCTCCCATAAAACCACACCATAATTTACTGCATCGGAGACTTTGACACTATCTCCATTATCCAAGAGTCTATCTCAGTCCCAGCTTCTAGGCTGTCTCTGAAAAGAGAGATGGAAAACATATTTTCCTTCTGGACTAAATCACAGGAGGATTAAAAAAAAAAAAAGAAAAAAAAGGAAAAGAAAAGATCCAGGCACTATACATCAAAGTACATAAAACTTTTAATGAATTAACCTTACAAAAGACAAATGGCGTCAAAACATCAGACGAGTTTGGTACAAAACTGGTCCTAGGCTGTGAGGACTAATTCTGGTGATGGGTGGCAACGTGCCGCCGCCACAAGACGACAGAGCAAGGTGACCAAAGCCCCAAGTCTCAGCCGAGACCCACGGGCGACCACCGGCGACGAGACACACGGCTGGGTGAGCACAGACTCCATGTTGGGTGGCGGGATCAGCGTATGCACAAATACTGTGTGTTTGAATATCAGACTAGGGATGCAGGTACGAGCTACCGAATTTTCCAGAGAAGAACATGCACCAGAAGATAATATACACCCCCCCAGTTTTATTGCCTTAAGAATGTGTGTTCGCTTCACCTCTCCCTCCATCACTTCTTTCAGTGCTCTCCTTCCAGGGCACGGTTCCTTCTCCTCCTCCTCAGGAACAAGCACAGTGCGAGTGGCAGGACGATCTGGGTACACAGACACCAAACAGTAGGCCACTGGGTCACAGGAACTAGTCTGCGAGGGCTCCGGAGGGTGGGGCAGAGCGTGTACATTGAGACGAGGGGCAAGGGCTGCAGTCAGAAAGTGCGCGGTACCTTCCCGCAAGTGCGCGCCGCTTGTCAGGAAGAGACAGCTGCTCAGGAGGCCACGTTGCTCTGCGAGAGGGACCTTGACATCTCGGTGTTTACGAAGTACGTCTTCAGGTCCCCCTTCCCCTTCACATTGATGATACCTCGGCACGTGCATGTGTAGCCAAGCGTCTGCAGGACGAGGCTTGTCTCCTCAGTCACCTACAGGCCACAGAGACAAAAGGGATTACATCCCAAGTCAATGCAACCCGCTTCACACAGGGTCAAAAAATCTGCCTGTTTCTGCGTCAAGAATTCCATTCCTGTGCAGAAAATGTGGCACATTTACACAGTGAGGTGCTACTCAGCTATTAAAAACAATGAATTCATGAAATTCTTAGGCAAGTGGATAGAATTAAAAAATAGTATCCTGAGTGAGGTAACCCAGTCGCAAAAGGACACACATGGTATGCACTCACTGATAAGTGGATATTAGCCCAAAAGCTCAGACTACCCAAGAAACAATTTACAGAGCACATGAAGCTCAAGAAGAAGGAAGACCAAAGTGTGGGTGCTTCAGTGCTTCTTAGAAAGGGGAACAAAATACTCAAGGGAGGAAATATGGAGACAAAGTGTGGAGCAGAGACCGAAGGAAAGGCCACCCAGAGACTGCTCCACCTGGGGATCCACCCATATACAGATACCAAACCCAGACACTATTGTGGATGTCAAGAAGTGCTTGCTGACAGGAGCCTCATATAGCTATTTCCTCTGCCAGAGCCTGACAAAGAGGCAGAAGCTCATAGCCAACCATTGGACTGAGCACGGGGTCCCCAATGGAGGAGTTAGAGAAAAGACTGAAGGAGCTGGAGGGGTTTACAACCCATAGGAAGAACAATATCAACCAACCCCCCTCCCCCAGAGCTCCCAGGGACTAAACCACCAACCAAAGAGTACACATGGAGGGACCCATGGCTCCAGCCACATATGTAGCAGAGGATGGCCTTGTTGGACATCAATGGGAGGAGAGACCCTTGGTCCTGGGAAGACTTGATGCCCCAGTGTAGGGGAATGCCAGGGCAGGGAGGTGGGTGAGTGGGTGGGTGGGGGAGCATCCTCATAGAAGCTGTGGGGGGGGATGGGATAGGGGGTTTCCAGATGAGAAACTGGGAAAGGGAACATTTGAAATGTAAATAAAAGTATCCAAGAAAAAATAGAAAAGAATTCTATTTCTGAGAAATTAATAGAAAAAGAAATGTACCAGAGAATATTAGAGTCAATAATGCTTAATTTACTGCTGGTATGAAACAAACAAACAAACAAACAAACAAAAACAAACAAACTGAAAAGAGCCAAAAATGCCAAGTAATGTTCAAGGCTTAGACACCTTTGGCTTGTGGGGGAGGGATAACTAATGTTAAACTTGGAAAGCCTCATGGAGATACTACCGTAGACACTTCCTAAAGTGCATTCCTACTTTGTGGTTTAAATGAGTTACCCTATAGTTTGGGGGGTGGGGCAGGGGTGATGGCAACACCCCGTTCAACGCTATAGGTTATCAAGTGGAAGCCTGATCTCAAGTATGGCTACCTCTTTTTGAGTTAGTGGCGAGGCGGGTCCTGTAGAAAGACATTACAGGCTACTGCCACTGCTCCTGGATGCCTTCCAGAACCTGACGGTAACACCCTGTTAGTGAAGACACCACATACTGAGTCACCGGGCATGGGGGACTCGGTACAGACCTGGAAGCCTCATCCCTACCGGTTAGCTTTCATCGTCCTGGAGGATTGTAGGCATGATCCTAGTGGAGAGAACCAACCAACAATCTTATTTACTGACGGACCTGCCATTGACAATGACTAGCCTGGGAAGGTACACCTACTAGCACATAAGCCACAAGAATCCACACACGGTGCCACTAAACTGGGTCAAATACCTGCGGCTGGAAAGGTCATAGCTCTAGGGGACAACTTAATACTGTCTGTCTGCTGCATGGGTGTGGTGTAAATTGCCCCCCCCCAAGCTCTTATGAGTCTACCTAAAACTTAGTGGATCTCTCAACGTTAATCAGAAAAGCTTTGTTTTTCACTCAATGACAACTGACAGAGACGGGAAACTGGCAGCATGCAGAGAGTGAGAGATCGTGACCTTCTCAGCTCTGCGTGGTCTCTCTGCGTGGTCTCTCTGCCGTGCCCTTTGCCCACAAGGCTCAGGGGTCACCACAGAAGAGTGGATGAGAAGGCTGTCCTGACCAGGCACTGTGGCTAAGTAGAGTGAAACCGTGTTCTCTGGACACAAGGGGCAGCTTCATATGAGCGTGACTGTGCTGTGTCTGCATGTAGAGTATCTGGGTAGGGCCAGCCACACAGCATTCAGAACGGAAGACCGGGCTAGGGTGTTCACCCCTAGCTGAGGTGGCAACTGAGAGCTGCTCGGGGAAGGACAGCCAGTTTCCTTCAGGGCTGTGGTCCCCGAGGGGCCGTCTGCGCACCCGTCGACGGCCTTATACTCATGCGCACAGTAGTGGCATGAGGTGGACTCCATGGGTTTTCAAAATGAATGGGTTCATGAAGCTGGAAGAGCATGATTTATGAAATTTTCCATCATAAGAAGATGACATTTCCATCGCCTTTGGAGCGAGAGCAGGCAGCACCCTAGAAGGAAGCCTGTCTGGTACTCACACCAGTTTCTGAGTCAGCACAAGCAGCAGCCAGCAAATCTTCTCAGTCTCCACAGAGATCTGCCCTAGTTCCTCCTTAGGCAGTCTGTGGAGATGCTCCACCTGTCTGAGATGCCCCACCTGTCTGAGATGCCCCACCTGTCTGAGATGCTCCACCTGTCTGAGATGCTTCACCTGTCTGAGATGCTCCACATGAGATGCTCCACATGTCTGAGATGTTCTACCTGAGCTGCTTCACCTCTCTGAGGTGCTCCACCTAAGCTACTCCACCTGTCTGAGATGCTCCACCTGTCTGAGATGCTCCACCTGAAATGCTTCCCCTCTCTGAGATGTTCCACATGAAATGCTCCACCTGTCTGAGATGCTCCACCTGTCTGAGATGCTCCACCTGTTTGAGATGCTCCACCTGTCTGAGATGCTCCACCTGAAATGCTTCCCCTCTCTGAGATGTTCCACATGAAATGCTCCACCTGTCTGAGATGCTCCACCTGTCTGAGATGCTCCACCTGTCTGAGATGCTCCACCTGTCTGAGATGCTCCACCTGTCTGAGATGCTCCACCTGAGATGCTTCCCCTCTCTGAGATGCTCCACATGAGATGCTTCACCTGTCAGATGCTCCACCTGAGCTGCTTCACCTCTCTGAGGTACTCCACCTGAGATGCTCCACCTGTCTGAGATGCTCCACCTGTCTGAGATGCTCCACCTGTCTGAGATGCTCCACCTGTCTGAGATGCACTAGATCACATGGAGTGTTAGTACAGAAGTCCTGAAGAGTCACACAGGACACTGACATGTTGCACAGTGACTGGTAACACACATACTCATGTACACAATTAAAAATAAAAAATGAATTAAGAGGCAGACTCTATTCCCTTATGTCGTACAGTATTTCTTTTTTTTTTTTTTGTAGGTTTTGAAAAAGTCTTAAAATTTGACATATTTGTGAAATATTAGCATTTAAGTCTACTACAAGGGAGTTCAGTAGAGAGGACGTTGACTTTGGGAAACCCTATCAGCTGATTTTCTACTTTTTTTTAGATTAATTTTCACCTTTTATTTATCCCTTTCCACCCTTCTTTTTTTTAAATTTTCTATATTCTATGTTTACATTCCAAAGGCTTTCCCCTTTCCCAGTTCCCCCCCCCTCCCTATAGTGCGTACAGTAGTTCTTATTTCAACTATCCGGATGGCCAGCAGCCTCCCACATTCCCTTCTATGCCGTCCCATGTCATTCATTTTCTTCTAAAAACCTACAAGAGGCTGTCTTCCCCCTCTGTGGGCCACTCTCCAGCCATGCCCACACCTAGCTTCCATCTTTCTCCTTAGTGACTTCATAACACCTTTGTTCATTGCCTCTGTCCTGTGGGCATTGACCATACTCACCAAAGACCAGTATTCAAAAAAGGGACAAAGAAAAGAAAACCTAAAAGGTACAGAACAAAGCAGGCAGAGCAGCACCGCCGTGCTCTCTGCAGGTGGTTACCAGCATCCACTCAAAGAGCCTTCTGGGAAGGAAAAGCCTGGGGCCTCGTCAGGGACTGGAAATCCCTCCCACCTCTTTTTGGGTAGCTTTGGAGGCCAGGTCTCCACACAAGGCTAGAGATAGGAATTTAGAACAAAGTTCTTGACCTTTGTATACCTTAATTTGAGTGACATTTCTATTTCTAGTGTTGCTTGGGGCTTGGGAAAGAGAAAGCGCAGGTCCAAAGCTTCTACAGAACAAAGGTGCTGTAATATATCCCAAGCCTCCATTGAAGAGGTAACTTTAAAATCATTTAGGAGCCAGACTAGAGATCAGAATCCCCAAATACTTCAGTGTATCTGGTTTTTAGCCAAGATAGGACCAAGGACATTTCTGGCATATGACCAAATACATGAACACACACACACACACACACACACACGCACGCACGCACGCACGCACGCACGCACGCACGCACGCACAGGCACACGCACAGGCACACGCGCACGCACGCACGCACACACACACACACACACTCAGAGTTAAGCTCCCTAAGTTCCTACTTATGTCTATCTGTTGTCATCCCTCTCCAGTCTCTGAAAAGAAAACCCTAATTGCCATCAGAGAGTCAGGTGACAACTAGAGATTATAATTCCTGATGAATAGGATCATGGGCTGTGGCTGTTGGGGTACCCCCTTCTGTGGGCCTATTTAAGAGACCTTGAATATACAGCAGATGTGGCATTTGTCTGACAGCCGGGCCGGGTAGAGAGGAAGTCGTTGACTAGTGCCTAGATAGGGATACGAGGGGGAAGGTCCCCACAGTGTTGGAGAGCAAGCGTCAGTCAGCTTCCCTTGTCTGTCAGCTCGCTTTCCGTCCTGCTCCAAAGCGCGTCCTGTTTTGTGATGCGGTCATTCTTGTGACCACACAGCTGTGATGACCATGGTGCACTCCTTGTCTCTAACGAACCACTGCTCCACAGCGTGAGGACTCTGGGCGACTGCTGTGTTCCCTGCTCTAGACGCAGTACAAAGCTCAGCCCGGGAGTGGAACCAGGAATGGAATGAGCTAAAGTACCAACCCTAGGGGACACTGATGCCTTCTGGGTAGCCTCCTTCCCATCTTTTGTACCTTCTGTCTTGACTGGTTGACCACCGTTCAACTATAGACCTGGAAGAATCCCATCACACTTCCTAGGACAGAGTTTTTCTCATGATCTTTATAGCGATCCTCTTCCCCCTCCCCCTCCCCTAGGATGTGATTAGTGCGTTTTTAATTAGAGCTACTGTAGCCATGGCTGAAATCGATTAAATGAGCAGTGGGAATGTTAACATGAAATGGTTTTATTTTTTCAGTTGTTGCTTTAATTTGTCAGATATTGTCTTTCTTTCCCTTGGGTGGGCTGTAGAGATTGGGGGTCATTTAGAGCTCTTGGGATATCTCGCTAGGATGATTTGATTCTGTTCTTTCTGTCAGTCTTACCTTCAGTCCTCCCACTTCCCAGTCTTCATCCTTTCTACACTTTCCCTCCCAGGAAGTCAGGGCCACTTCCTGAGCTGTAGGACCTCCTTTGCAAAGTCTCTCTCTATGTGATGGGGTCAGAAAAGGGGATAGTTCATAAGGCATCTCCTGGGCTCCTGGTATGGGGGGCACCTTCCCTCTGGGGCACTCAGGGCTACGGGTGAGCACTGCAGGTCAGCTCTGGTCAGAGGCTTTGTTTTTGAAGGCTCATGCCTTCTCATCAGTAGTCTGGTTGGTGTCATTTCTAATAGTTAATGCAAACACTAAGATTTTTCCCTATAGTAGGGTTTAAATAAACTCTGTTTTCCTATTTAAATTTTTGTTGCAATGTGTTATTATTTATTATCACCGTCATCACTATTATAATCAGTGACAGTTCCCAAGAGAGCCGAGGGCGGTTGAGAAGCGACCGTGTTACCTGTATTTTGTCCAGGACGCCGGTGCTGTCCATCCTGCTGGCGACGTTGACTGTGTTGCCCCAGATGTCATATTGCGGCTTCTGAGCCCCTATGACGCCGGCTATTACAGGCCCATGGTTGATACCTGCAACACATCAGAGCCTGGTTAGCAGGACTCGGACTGCAGTGACTCTCTTAAGTCAGACGTCATCCACACCATGCACGAAGCATCAATACGACACAAATCTCAACCAAATCCATGAACTATAAGACTTCAGAGTCCAGAGCGACTCCAACCTTATCATCTCAGGATGCTACAGTGCCCGTGCCTGTCAGTGTTCCCTTTAGAGCCTGGCCCGTGTTTGCAGTGCTGTTGACCCTCCTGTGTGGTAAGACCTGCGTGCTTTGAGACACTCAGCGTTACGACAAATTGTTTTCTTGGAGTCGATGAGGAATTTCAGGTGAAAAATCATTGTGAGATTCTTCCAGAGTTCACAATTATGTGAGTTTCATCTTGTCTGTTTTCTCTGTGGCGCAGCTCAGACTGACTTTGAATCTCAGATCTTCCTATTAAGTGCTGATATTAGAGGTGTGAGCTATCATTCCAAATATAGTTAATGTTCATTTCCAAATAATCACATTTTAATTCTGTACCCTGACTGGATGAACTCAGTGTATGGGACCTCCCTTTTGCCCACATGACAAACACAGTGGCCACCACAGGCACACTAACGCAGCATCTCTGACTTCCATGAACTGCCCTTCATGCCTCCTCTAACAGTCCTGACAACTCCAGGAGCTGGGCCAGGCCACCATTATTACCGTTTTGTGGGTAAGGAAACAGAGGTAGGTGCCATCATAGAGGCAGAAGGTGGGGTGCAAGCCAGGAGTGGCTTCTGGGACCCTCAACAACACACCTCTTGCCTCTACCTGTGCATGTAGGTTTTACCTGCATGGTCTTGCTGTTTCTGAATGTGTTTGGGATGGTGATGCTTTTTGCTACCCTGTTTTCCAGTGGATTCCCTTGAACTGCTAGAGAGAGCTTCTACTCAGGTCACACTAAAAACAAAACAACTAACGTGTGTGATAAAAAGAGCCTGTTAGAACTCAACTTTGGGGATTTTAAAAAAATCACTGGTGTGTTATACACACAATACATTGGAATTTAGAAGCAGGGGATCTGTGAGCCTTGAGCTCATAGGAGAGTGGGCTGATTGAGGTTGCCCAGAGTGAGGAAGAGACACACTTGGCCAACTTCCAGGCATCTTGTGTTTTGGTTCCGTTGGGTCTGGGTCCTCTGGTTTGTTCTTCAGAGTGAGGGTTGCCATCCTGCTGGGATGGAAGCCTCTCCCCCCACCCTCCCGCCCCCTAAGTCTCTATGAAGACCAAACACAAATGTAGAGAAATTTACAGCACACTCTTCCTGGCCTGGCTGGCCCAGTTCTGGCTGAGTCACAAAAGATTTGTGGGAATCTTGGAGTCTGCGGGCTTTATGCATTACTTCCCCAGATAAATACGGCCCCTTCCTCTATCCACCACTGTCCTTAAAGGCGACCGTGATTCTGCCGAGGTCCCCTTTTAATCAGCTGAGATTGTGAAGCCTGATTATTGCTTGATTGGGGTCAGAGTGTGTCTTGCCTTGGGGAGGGGCACAGGGACAGCACCTACTATCAGAAGCCAATGGACCAAGAGTCAGATCAAGGACTCTAACTGACAGAGACCTGGGATTGCCTCAGCTCACTTCAAAGTCTATGTTGATTTCTTCCCTGGGTAACTCAGTTCAAGCACACAGACCTTTAAGTGTTTTGGGGTGAAGTGGAGGAAGTCCATTGGAATAGCTACTGCGACTCCCTGGCTACTCTCTTACATTTTCTCCTACATCTACCCTCTCACCTAGAAGCATGACCACAACAGTATTAACAAGGGTATTCCTGAGAGACGTAGATCCTGACTGCAGACCTGCCTAGTGATAGATTTTAGGGAGGGATTTTTTTTTATAGTGGGAAGCTAGGCTCAGAAACAAAATCCCAATGCTAGTCCATAAAATCCCACAGGTATGAGAGGTGATGAATACATTCCTCTCTGCTTTTGTGGTATACTCAGCAAAATTTAACTTCTGATGTAGACATCCGGCTCTGCCCCAAGGGTCAGAGCATGCAGGCGTCAGGTCAAGATGCTGGCCTGGGATTCTATCTCCTCACCTGCCAGCATTTCTTCTGGATGTTTATAGATTTCTGTTTGGGGATGGGTGGGCCTGAATTGGTTATGGCTGGCAACAGGCTATCTCTACTTGGTACACAGTGAGTGTGCACAGCTTATGTCTGTGATTCTGTGGCCTGGCATGCAGAAGAGGTTGCATCTAGAGTGAACCTTGCTTGTGATGGATCCATTGCTTTTTGTGCTAATTTTAGTCCATGTTCCCAGTGTGAACTGCCACCTCGATAGTGTTCTGTGCTGGCGTCAGACAAGGAGCACCTCTTAGGGGTGCCTGAAGGCTTGGGCAAGGAGGACTCAAAGGCAAACAAAACACCAGTTTAGCAGACTGCAGGACTGATGTGGAGGCTGACTGGAGAGATTTAAGTCGCTTAATCATCAGAAGAAAGCAGGCACTCAACAAACACCCACTGAGAGAGTGCCTTTATTATTCTCCCCAAGACTAATCAGCAGCGACTGGTCTCAAACCGCATCGCCACTCATCTCCTGGGTCCACACTGCTTCGCTGCATGCTTCCTAAGTTTATCGGTGGAAGAGGGAAGGTCTGTGTGGTTGGAGGATCCAAGAGTGCAGGGTCTCTGCTCTTCCAGCAGACGTACTTGAGTACAAAGCAGAGGCCAGCATAGCGTGGCTTTGCTTCTCCTCTCCAGCGAGCAACGTTAGAAAGTACCGAGGTCCCGCCGGACTTACCCGCTTCAGTGCAGCCTGCGCCTCTGTGGTCTAATGCTCTTTCTGCAGAGCTCAGTCTTTGCTCCTGGGCATCCCTGAGCCCCTCTTTCTGGTCATTTTGCTCACTGCTTTCTGTCAGCCTTGCCTTTTTTTTTTCTTCTGTGACCCTGAAGTTATCATTTGTGGATTTCACCAGCTCTGCAGTGAAGCTGCCCAAGCTTCATGTATGTTTGGAAACCATGCAATATATGGAAACATAGAATGTTTGGAAACGGTAATGGGTCACACGGAAAGCTCGGTGCTCAGGCGGTGATGTTAAGGTGATGGGGCCTTTGGAGGGGTGATTAGGTTATTAGGAGGTGATTACGTCACTGTGAGCGTTAGCTTAGCTCTCATGGATGCAGACCGTTGCAAAGAGTAAGTGTAACCTGCCAGCCTCTCTGGCCTCCCAACTTGCCATGTGACCCCTCGCACATATACAACCACCATAAGGTCATTGCCCCGTGCTGTGATGTAACCATGAGGCCCGCACCATAGGTCAAACGGACCATTAGCACCCGACCTTGCACCATCAGCCCCAAAACTATGAGCTGCACCAACCTGATTTTTTTTTAAAAAATGAAAGTATCCAGAGATTCCATTATAGCAACGGAGCAGTAGCGTCAGGGTCTGAGGACACCATTTCCCAGGCTGTCAAGAAACTATATAAAGAAAGCTCTGGTCTAGGATCCAAGAGAAGTGTGATGTGGATGGCTGGCTGTCAGGCAGAGCCCTGGTCCCCTCGGCTCCCTGACTTCTGTGTTTGCAGAGTCTGGATAGAGTCTTACCCACACAGAGGTGACAGAATACGGATTACAACGTGCTCGGGCGCTCACAAGCACCAGTGCGTGTGAAGAAGAGCGTCTCGTTTGTCATCAGGAGACTTTTTAGAATTCACGTTACATATATATAGAGAAGGAAGAATATAACTTCAAATATCTAGATATTTCCACCCCCCCTCCAAAGTAGAAATCTGTATGCAAAAAAAGTTATAAGCCACACAGATGGAGCTCGACACAGGGACTGCTTGTCTGTGGACTAACAGAAGAAGCAAAATGTGTTGCCAAGAAAACAAAAAAAAAATTGTCAAAGAAGTTCCTACAAATCACAAATTCCTGCAGACATCGTGCATATATTACGGGCCAGCTGTGTGCTAAGTCGACGGCTTCAAACGCTGAATTTTTAAATGTAAGACTTTGGAAAAGGCAAGTCATGAAACATGCTAAATATCAACTTAAAGCTTGTTAAAAAAACTTCTCAGAAATCGAGAAGTTTCTTTTTTCCTCAGTAATAAGAACTTAAGATTTGTTTTTCTTTTTGAAAAAAAAAAAACTAAAAATCTCCCTGAGATGGAAGGAAATTGGAAAAACCACCTGGGACACACATTTTGTGCTCTTCAAGGCTGGGACCCTGTGAATGCAGGACTGGATGTTCGTGTCTGGTTTCTGAGACAGAGTCTCACGTAGCCTCGGCTGTTCTGGAACTGCTACGTAGCTGAGGATGGTTGTGAATCTTCTGCTTCTAACCCTCACCAGTGCTAGAATTACATGCCCCTATGCCGCCACCCCCACACTGAGATGCTCTCTCTCTATTCAAAGGCATCTCTTATCTCTGGCACAGGTTGAAAAGCTAGTTGATGGAAGGTCATTGGTAACAGCAAAGCAATGTCACCCTCCAATCCGTAAGGCACAGCGCGTGAACAGGTCTGTGCCAGGTAGACCTGTGGCTGACAGGAAGCTCTGGAGAGTAAGATACAGCCAGGTCAGCCGAAGGGAGTGTCTCTTTCCAGATTATACAAAAGTGATTCTGGGGCTCACAGTTTCTCCACACCCTTCCGTATGCAGCCAGGCCCACTGCACTAGTGCCTGCTCAGGTTCACAAGCACCAGGGTCCCCGCTGATTCTTGGGGTGGTTTGAATATGCTTGGCCCAGGGAGTGGCACTATTAGGAGGTGCGGCCTTGTTGGAGTAGGTGTGTCACTGTGGGGGTGGGCTCTGGGAGGCAGTAGTCTGCTCCTGGCTTCCTTTGGGTGAAGATCTAGGGACACGCCTATCTAGATGCTGCTACCCTTCCTGCCTTGAGGATCATGAACGGAACCTCTGAACCTGTAAGCCAGCCTGGATAAATGGTCTCCTTTAGAGAAGTTGCCTTGGCCATGGTGTCTGTTCACAGCAGTAGAACCCTAACCAAGACACTTCCCGAGGCGTTGCTCCCCCGCCCAGACACTGACGGTTGCTCCGATCTCCGTGCACTACGTACCCACTCGCAGTTTGAAGTCGTTGAAGGAGTGCTTATTAATGGCATCCAGCTTCCCCACCAGGGCGTATGCAAACTCCACCATGGTGCCTATGTGCATGTACTGACGCTCGGGCTCCTGAAAGAGAGCAGAGGCGTCCGTACAGGGTTAGAACCACGGAATGACATCGTCACTCAGTCGAGAGCCTGGGCCCATCCTGAAGGAAGGACTCACACCTTTGTGGGAGTTAAACCTCACTGAAGGAAATATTTTATCTGAATCTACTGTTGGGGTCAACGCATGACATTAACCTGTGGAACCCACTGGACTAGCATCGCAGGCATCTTCCGGAGAAAGCTCCGTGGCTCAGAGGTGTGGCCCACCTCAGATCTCCTCCGTTTGACATGTAAGGCAGCAGTAGCAGTGAACTTCGAGGGCAGCTAAATCCTCACTGTCCACATACCCAACCTTACGAGGCTGGCCAGCCCAGGGGCCCTGCTGCTCGCCTGGCTCTGGGTTCTACTGCTTCAGTGGGGGCTCCATGGATACGAGAGGGCCTGCTTCGACGACAGAGGTTGGCTCTCACCATTTGGAGTAAGCCCACCGTTCCCCGACGGCAGCTGCTACCCCACGGCAGCTCCCCTAGGCTCTGGGAACACACTCCTTCCTTTTGCCTGTTCAGGACCCAAGGTGGGCATGCTGAGGGGCAAGTCTTGTGAGGAAGTCTAACCTTAGACACTCAGAATGTGATCTCATATCTTTGGAAATCTAAAGGCCATGTAGCGAGGTTACTAGATTGAGCCTTAACCTACGGGATGGACACTCCTGTAAGAGTAGATTGAGATCATATATATATATATATATATATGTGTGTGTGTGTGTGTGTGTGTGTGTGTATGTATGTATACACACACACACACACAACTTTTTCTTGCTGTGACTTTAACACACATCTATACCAAATGACAGACCATTTTCTCTATAATACAAAAGATGGCCTTGGGCATCTCTCCTTAGATGAGGAAGAGGAAAGCCAATCCTTAGAGCTTCTATAGGGGCGAGGTAGAGGAACAGGAAGACAGCAGGCATAAACCTTTCATTCAAGATAACAGGAAGTGGAGACAACCGGGGTAGCAGCTGACAGGAAGGGGACAATGGCGTGAGGGTGACTTGGTGAATCGGCCCAGCACTTCAGTGTGGACTTGGGAGAGGTGCCTCCCTGAAGCAGGTTCCCACCATGGCTCTACTGATTGAGCTGATAACCCTGTGTTCTGGGAGCTTTCCTGGCCATCACATAGTGCTTATTTGCACTGCTGGGTCTACCCACTGGGGACCAATGGCATCCTCTATCTCTAGTGGAATTGACCCATCCCCCCAAATGTCTCTGGATATTGACAAATGTCCCCTGGGGGAAGGGATGGTGGGTCAGAGAAAGGGTTATTCTAAGCTGAGAACTACTGAAGTAAATAATATAAATGTGAAAGGACAAGAGAGATTAAGGTTCTCACGAAGGGAGAAAGAGTGCTTCAGTTCGTCAGCTGAACATCACTCTAGAGAAAGCAAACAAACGAAGCAGTACTGTTACCATTGTCTTAGGGTCATTGTCTTAGGGTCCATGGATGGAACGCCATGACTGTATGTTACCCTTGTCTTAGGGTCCATGGATGGAACGCCATGACTGTATGTTACCCTTGTCTTAGGGTCACTTCTGCTGTGACGGAACACCATGGCTATAGCAACTTGGGGAGAAAGGGTGTATTTGGTTTATACTTCCACATCACTGTTCATCTTAGAAGAAAGTCAGAATTGGAAACAAGGCAGAAACCCGGAGGCAGGGGCTGATGCAGAGACCATGGAGGGGTGCTGCTGGCTGACTTGCTCCTTGCGGCTTGCTCAGGCCTGCTCTCTTGCAGAATCCCGCACCACGAGTTCAGGGATAACACCAACCACAATGGGCTTGGTTCTCCACATCAATCACTAATGAAGACCTACCCTACAGCCAGATCTTTTTTTTTTTTTTTTCCCCGAGGCAGGGTTTCTTTGTGTAGCCCTGGCTGTCCTGGAACTCACTCTGTAGACCAGGCTGGCCTCGAACTCAGAAATCCGCCTGCCTCTGCCTCCCAAGGCTGGGACTACAGGCATGCGCCACCACCGCCCGGCTCAGCCAGATCTTATAAAGGCATTTTCTCAATTGCTCCCACCTTTGCAAATAACTCCAGTCTATGTTAAGTTGACACAAATTCATCCAGCATAACTATAAATCCTTACAAAAGAGTCTGGTAGAGATGGCAGTGTTAAATTATCATCATCATCATCATCATCATCATCATCATCATCATCATTGTGTTATCTAGGGAAGATTCATTCTCTGCTTCGTGCTCTCAGGAACTCTGGCCATACCTGCCAGCTTTCTGCAAGGACATCTTACCCACTGCCCACAGTGAGCAGAGAGACCTGTATGCTGTTATCCTCAGCTTGTGCCGGCGAAGGTGTTCTGTGAACACTGCCTGGGTCAGACAAAAGCAGACTCAATGCTGCGTTCTCCAGTCAATGGATATATATGTGATTTTTGGGTGAGTCAATTAACTTCTCTGAGCTTTGATTTTCTTACTTAGAAAGTAAGACAGAGACTAAGATGGAACAGCTGTCTAATTGGACTCACAACAGGTTGGAAATCACGCCTGGTACTGAGGACTCAGCTAACTATCTAGGGCTAGTGAAGTCATGGATGTTAGAGGTGAACTGACGACAAGGACCAGCATAATCCCTAACTGTACTATAAATAAAGCACACTATAGACAGTTATCCTTATGTCCTCAGCTAAGGGCAGCTGTCGTCCCTCACCAAAGCAGCTTCTCTTTGTGACAGACAATCACGGAAAACCACAATTGACCACAGTACAGAAAATGACTGATCCTGGGGTACCAGGCCAGCAGAAGCATCTACAGTACAACACTGAAGAAGATGGGGAAGAAATATTGTGACCAGGAAGTCACCGTGAATTCATGTTTCCTAAATGACAGGGACGCTTCACCCATGATCCCTCGACAATATGGCTGCCTCAACAAGATGAGCTATCACCGATGACAGCTACTGTGGACGTCTCATGGGGCCGCATGCCTACACAGAGAAATACAGGTAGCCAACGACTACAGAAAGAGAGAGAACTAGCCCTGCCCAGGGAGGAGACCTTTAAACGACTTCTCTAATACAAACTGGTCAGCCCTGAAATCATATACACGTAAGGAACACTAAATAGATTCGGCAGCTTGTATTTCAAAATTTATTTATGTGTATTTATATGCGTATATATACACACACACACATATATACATATAGGTATATATATATACATACACATACACAAACATGTAAATACACATCTATATGCATATAATAAATATGTAAATATGTATGATATGCATGAAATAAATATGTAAATATGTATGACATGCATGTAATAAATATGTAAATGTGTATGATATACATTAAATAAATATGCAAATATGTACGATATGCATGAAATAAATATGCAAATATGTACGATATGCATGAAATAAATATGCAAATATGATATACATGAAATAAATATGTACTATATGCACATAATAAATATAAATAATAAATATAAATAACAAACAATAAATAATGCATATAAATAAATATATAAAATAAATATGTAAATAATGTGCATGTAAATAATATGTATGATATGCATGTAATAAATATGTAAATATATACATATATTCACAAATATGTAAATATATATTCATGTAAGCTCTGTTCCTATTGGGCCTGTTGCTGGGCAGCACCTAACAGAGGTATGGTGGCAGACGCGGCTTACCTCCTTTTGGCTGGAAATGAAGATCAAGAGAAGGGTGCCGGGTCCTAATATCTCCTTCAAGGGTAGTTTTCAATGGCTCTAACTGTCTCCTAAAGGTATCGCCATTCTTCAGTGCTCCAACAGGCAGAGAGCAAGGCCTTACCAGGGGACATGTATCAACACCTAGGCAGGGAGCTGGCTACCTTGGGGTGGCCTGATTTGGGACTTTTCCTCTCTCTGTGTAGAGAGTCTCTCACACTTTTGAATGACTTTGACAGTGGTCGAAGTGTCTGGCAAGTCATGAGTCCTTGAGAGTCTCAGCTGCACAGCTGAGAGGGATGGCTCATTTCCCCCTTCTGTTTTCAGGTCCCTAGTAACAGCACAGAAGCAGAAAGAAGTTTGTTTTCCTATCATATATTGTGAAAGCTATGGTGTTTCTTCAAGAACACACAGCCTCCACCCTCACTTAAGCGAAGAGTGAAACTGCCCTTCACCCTTCCCAGGAAGTGGGGCTACCAGCTCCGGTGGGCCCTTGGCCTCTGTAACTTGGCACTGGGAGATCTCAGCAGAAACGGAGATGCTTCTCTTTCTACCGGTGGGGTTCTGCTGGCATTTCCTGTACTCTCTGCATCTCGTGTTGAAACTGCTGCATCAACTCTTCATTTCTACACTTTAATCGGAACAGCAGTCATCAACAAGGCCCTCGGACTAGGCTCAGGGTGAAAAGAAATCACCTGTTGTTAACAACAGGCACTTCAGATTCCTAGCAGCTGTACTGGGTGGCTCCTAACTTGGGCTTTGAAGAAGTGGTGACAGTTGAATCTCCGGTTCACTGCTCTGCCAGCAAGCTCTAGTTAAGGGTGCCCTGTATGAGCGAGTTCAGAGTTTTCAGGGGCTCACGTGGAGCCTGAGGCTGAATTGGGCTGGCCTGTGATGGACAGCGTAGAAACATGAGCCTTTGAGATTCTGGGTGGAGCTGGAGGTCCATCTCCCGATGCTAACTGGTCCTAACCAAGCCTGAAGCCTAAGTCCTGATACCTGTTTTATTCACATTTAGTAAGCAAATGAATTAATTTAGATACTATTTGGATGGAATCTCTTAAAATTAAAATCATTAAGAAAACATGGATGCCACGGTTCAATGCAGAACCGACATCTGGTGCTTGCACCCTGGTGAGACAGGAAGCTCCTTTCTCTCTTGCTAGGCTCTCCCCTCCCAGGTTTGCTCCAACCCTGGATGTTACATCCTTCCAAAGGGGTGTTGTGCTGTAAGCAATTTGGACTACAACAGGAGGACAGAGGCATGGGATTAAATGAGCTTTCTTCCTTGTGTATTGTCTTTGATTTCCTGGTAGAATCGGTGAGGAAGATACTAAAACCACTAAGAATTATCACCAGTGATAATACAGAAGGTCACTGACCACGGATAAGGAAGGGGCTTCCTCTGCAGGCAGCGGGACCTACAGAGCTCTTCAGGGGTGGAGCCAGGGAGGCGGGTAGAACAGCGGAGCGCCAATCAGGGAAGGGCAAACGGAGGGAAGCAGCTGCTCCCGCTCCTGCTGTTCCTTGTCATCAGAACCAAACCTGGGCGGGAGCCACCATTCTTCAGTGAAATGGTCTTTAAAAAGGCGACACTCTGCAGGTCATAAAACTACCCTTGACACACCATTCGGCTACTGCGGGTTGGGGTTCTAAAAGCCCTGGAAAGGACCCAACGTAGTTTGTCAGGATGAGGCTTTGAGAAGCCTGAGGTCACAGGGGTAAAAGCGAGGGCCACAGGGGTGGGCCAGCTCCCAGTTTGAACCGTGGTAGACTTCCTCAGAGGACTTTTGGTGACCAGGGCACGGGTCACAGAACAGTGGGAGTAGTCTAGACTGCTTGCGGATTCTTTGTCTCTCTTGACAAACACCGGCTTTTCTTAAGAACAACAGTCGGCTCTTAAAGGTGATACCATCTTCGAGACATTGTCTTAGTGCTTAAAATAAGGATTCCCTGTTCCATTTTAAAGAGCAAATGAAGGCGAGCCTCTGCTGGTACTAAAGCCTGGCCTGGCTGAGTGCTGACAGGACTCTTTGTGTTTAATTTGCGGGTAGATAAATCAGGAAGTTGTTCTGCCAATAGACAATGCCGAAGCAATTATAAAAGAAAGCAAATTTCCAAATGGCCATAATTCACATAATTTTGCCTCCTTTTGGACTTAAGAAAATCCAATTAACTCTTGAGAAGGTCTACATATTCTGCAAATCGAATGTTTGGCTGTGAAGAGTAAATATTGGGTCACATAAATATATTTTGCTTATAACTTTATTTTTTTCTTTTCTATATTCTTTGTTTACATTCCAAATGATTTTCCCTTTCCAGGCTCCCCATTCCCCATAGTCCCATAAGTCCTCTTCCCTCTGCCAGTTCCCCAGTCAACCCCCTCCCACTCCTCTGTCCTGGTAATCCCCTACAATGCTGCATCAAGCCTTTCCAGGACCTTCTTCTTGGGAATGATTTGATATGTGGGTTGTGTTTTGGGTATTCTGAGCTTCTGGGCTAATATCCACTTATCAGTGACTGCATTCCATGCGTGTTCTTTTGTGAATGAGTTACCTCACTTAGGATGATATTTTCCAGTTCCAACCATTTGCCTAAGAATTTCATGAATTCATTGTTTTTAAGCTTATAACTTTAGGTACAAACTATTAAGCACATTTTTAGAGATTCGGCATTCTCTTTTTTCCGTTTTTCTTTTTTTAGAAAAGATAACTAACATTAATATTGACATTTTTTTACCTCATAAAATGCAATGGATTTCCTTTTTAGAAAGCCATCATTGTATGACCTGTCAAAATTCTAATTAAGAATTGTAACCACAAATGGCCTCTACTGGATAGACATTTCTTGCATGGATATAATATTTCATTTATGCCCCCAATAGCTCTTATCTCGGTTCAGCCAGTGAGGACAAGGACATCATCATGGGAGACAGAGTCTGCGTTACCATTATTAGCTCTTTTTTTTTTTTTTTTTTTTTTTTTTTTTAGACAGGGTTTCTCTGTGTAGCTCTGGCTGTCCTGGAACTCACTCTGTAGACCAGGCTGGCCTCGAACTCAGAAATCCGCCTGCCTCTGCCTCCCAAGTGCTGGGATTATAGGCGTGCGCCACCACCACCCGGCCATTATTAGCTCTTTTATTGGACACGAAGATCATGGCGTATATGAAATATTTTGAATAGTAATAGTAAATGTCATCTTCCCAAAAGCCTTACGAAAGAAGGGGTGGATATTGGTTCATGTATAAGGAGACAAATGCAAAATCCAGCTGTTTTCTGTTTATGCTGGAAACCATCGCTGGTGGACTGCTGCCTGCTCAGAAGGCAGAATTCTAGATCAGGCACAAGAGAACGTGTTCAGAGATACAGTTCATGAGGGAAGAGGGATGGGGCTCTGAGCAGAGTGAGCTGCTAAAGCAGGATAGAAGCAGAGATGCCTAAAGGTGTTCACATTCATGTTCAGGTATGAACACAGCGGGTGGAGCGCATCAAGCAAGGGCAGATGAGGAGGAAGGCAAAGCAATGTGAGTGGCAGCTGTATTCCAGACAGACAGACAGACAGACAGACAGACAGACAGACAGAGAGGCGTGCAAGCTACATTTGGACACTGGTCTGTAGTTCTTGTTCTCTTTACAGCCTTGGTCAAGTCTGTGACTGCTCCTTGCCAGTTTCTCTATCTGCGGGATGTTCCAGAGAGTTTATCACTTAATATTTGGCTTGTTACAGCCATCACCAGATATCCAAAACGTATGCTCTGGATTTCCTGGCCTCCATCTGTGTTGCTCAGCTGTGTCAGGCCAAGAGGACCAAGATGGATAGTTTCTGACAGTGCTATGCTGTGCATCTTTGGAGCCTGAGGAAAGGAAGAGGGCCTGTCCACACATCAGGATTTCATGCTACATTTAGTAGCTAAGGTTTTCTAGG
This sequence comes from Apodemus agrarius, assembly GCA_964023405.1. Taxonomy (NCBI): domain Eukaryota; kingdom Metazoa; phylum Chordata; class Mammalia; order Rodentia; family Muridae; genus Apodemus; species Apodemus agrarius. The sequence goes on along the minus strand of OZ030020.1, from coordinate 5,872,091 downwards.
TCATTAAAGGCATGGACAGAGTCTGTTCCTTTCTATTAAAACAGAAAGTTAAAAACTTATAATGAGCTCTGCTTTGATTATAAATGAGATACTTACATTAAACAATGTTGCATTTTAAAACCTCTGTTTTACTTCAGCACATTACTGTGATATGAAAAAAAAACCCCAAAACTATTAAAAATATGCAAGAGCATGCACAGGGCTTTTGCCTCAGGCTCTAAGCCTGGCTTGGGAGGTTACTACCGAAGAGTCCATGCATGAGAATTTCTTAGGTTTCTTTTACTGTTTCTTCTCCTTTTCCTTAATGATCAATTAGTGTAGTCGTTGAAATATTTCTTGGAAAGACATCAACCAGAGTGGAGGACAGATGATCCCTGAGTCAGGATAATTTGAAAGTTACTTCTTGTGCTGCTGTGGTGGTGTGAAGGAGACTAACCCCCACGAACCACATGCCTGAATGCTTGATCTCCAGTGGGTGGAAACATTTGAGAAGGATTAGGAGGTGTGGCCTTGTCGGAGGAGGCGTGCTGCTGAGGGTCACCTTTGACCTTTGAAGGCGAGTGCCATTGAGTTGGTGCTCTCTCTTTCTCTGCCTCATGGTTGTTGTCTCAACATAAAAGACTTCAGCTCCTGCTCCAGCACCATACCTGCCAGCCTTCTGCCATGCTTCCCACACGGTGGTCATGGATTAACTCTTTAAAGCTGTAAATCAGCCCCACGTGGCCTTGGTCATGGAATTTCCTCACAGTTAGTAACTAATTCAGTTGGTTAGTTTTCCGTTTGTGTTTGTTTGCTTTGTCAACATGACTCTTTATTTGGGAAGAGGAACTCTCAGTTGAAAAAAAAAAGTGCCTCCATCAGATTGGCCTGTAGGCAAGTGTGTGAGGGTGTGAGGGCATCTTCTTGGCTGATCTGGGAGGGCGCGTTGTGTATGGTGCTACCCTTGAGCAGGTGGGCCTGGGTGGCGTAAGAAGGTGGGCTGGGCGAGCCAGTCAGCAGAACTCCACCAGGGCCTGTGTACCACTGAGTGCCTCCAGGCTCCTGCCTTGTTCATGACCTGATGTTCCTGGACGACAGTCGGACTACAGACTTCAAGATCAAATAAGCCATTTCCTTCCCATGTTACTTTTGGTCATGGCATCTCACCACAGCCATAGAAACTCCAACCATAAGACACCTCTTGACTCAGAATTAGTCTTTCTATTCTTTGATCATGGATGCTAGGATGGGAACAGACCTCCCTGTTACTTCTGGGGGATTTGCTAAGGCTCAGGTTGTATGTCCTTTCTTCCAATGGAAGTGGACGTGCGCTGAGAATGTGGGGTTCAGCCCTTCCTATCTCTGAATTCCACCTGCTTTCAGGAAACTGTGTTTCTAGTGTGTTCCATGCAATACCCAGCAGAGAGAAGGCTTCATGGAAAACTACACTGAGATGCTTAGGACATCTACTCTCCTGACCAGGTGGTACGGTCTTACTGATCTCTTCTAACAATTCAACGAGTAACACACACATGTCTACACTAACATAGAAATGGAACACTGCAAGAGAAGAGTCTCAGCTCCTGGTTGACTGAAAATACTCAAAGGCCCTGGGCCTAGGGGAAAAGGTACTAGTATTATTTTGCTAAGTCAGTAAAATGACTCCAAATGACACACTGCTGTACCCATAGGAAGAGCATTTCTCAACATTCATCAGAAAAGCTTCTTTTTGCAGTAGATGAGGACTAACAAAGAGACCCAGAACTGGACAATGTGAAGAGAGGGAGAGACTTCAGATCATTCAGTCTTAAATATGTCCATCTGTCTGAGCTCAATCAACTATTGATTGCTTCATCTTCTCTACAGAATCAGAGTTCAGAGGACTCTAAGGAGTCTCCAGACCTCTTGCCTCCTTTTCCCTACTAGGACCATGAACAGTCAGCTACAGGCAGTACACACAATAGGGTTCTGGCAGTTTTGGTTACAGGACAATGCCTCCACACAGCCATACATTGTAAGGTAGTTGACATCTGTGTACCTACCTGGGTGTGCTCCTGGCTGGGTACAGCACTCAGACCTGTGGCTGCCATGTATGTGCTACCAATGGTCTTGATCTTTTCGACACCACTGAACTTTGGCTTGGAAAGCAGCTGCAGAGCAAAGACAATCACTCAGTCACTCAGCTGGGTGCTGATCGGAAGCCTAGGTGCTACAGAACCATTCTAGGATCCTAGACCACAAAAAAAGGGCAAGCCATCCTCCCACCTTGAGCACTCAGGGAGCAAACATTTTTATATATTTCATAAGCGTATCACCTCGGAGAGAGGAAGATAACACAATGACATGCTTGGGAAACACACAAATTGTCAAACTCAGGTAAAGAATCCGAGTAAATTATGATGCAAGAGACAGTGGCAGGAAATAAATCCCCAGCTCCATGGATGAAAGGCACCAGTACAACACTGATTCGGTGTGTAAGGTCTTCCCTTCACGTGTTGGTGTTGCAACGATCAGAGCTGAGGACAGCCTTTGACAGCTGAGTGCTGGAGGTGAGGAGAATAAAGACCTCACCCCTCCCTCCATTGGCCCCAATCTAACATTTCTCAGCATCAGCTGCTCCTGCGTTCACCCATCTCCTGGCATGGTGGGAAGGCTAAGGCTAGGCAGAAGCCATGGAAGGATAGTAGGGATGGGAGGAGACTCCTTCAGGAGGGCAGGCTCAAATGAACAACAGCAACCAAAGACCAGGGGCAAGCTTCCTCAGTCCTCTGCTGGTCAGAGAATAACCTCCCAGGCTTGAAGACAAAGAGATTATGTGAGGAAATCCTGGTGCCACACATGCACACAGCCACTGTCACTCATTTGTCAGTGTTGGGAAGACTCTATCTTGCTGTGGGCAGGCTGCAGCTAACACGCCACTGCCTTTCACTAGACATGTGTCTTTGATTGTCACGAGTCCTCTATGAGCATCCACGGGGGACTCACAGTGGAGATGGGTTAGGGAGAGCACACAGGACCCAACAGATACTTGGAACTGCATAGCTCCGAGACCATCATGTTATACAACGTCCTCACTGATCCCAACGCTGCATTGCCGAATCGGGGTGAACATACTCTCACAGCTGACAAATGTCCTCTGTTTTGTATAATATCGATAGGAATGGTGCAGCTGCAATAGCCTTGAAATCACATGTGTGGATTTTTCTTTCTTATCAGAAAATAGGGCATATTATTCTCTATTAGAGAGAACATCACAAGTTGAATAATGATACCTATTTCAAAGTCTAAACTATATTTCATGTCCACTCTGGAAAATGATGTATTACCCACACATATTGCTTTGTCAACTATAAAGTCTGCCAATCATAAACACCTCACTTTGGCATCTGCCAGAGACCTTGACAGTGATGTCAACAATTTACTTCTATAAATAGATTGATTATATTTTAATATGCAAAGGGTTGGGCAATTGTTTTGCCTGAAGCTTAAGCCTTTCTTGAAAGTCGTCCTAGTGAATTCCTGCAGATTTAATAGTTGCTCCCTGCAGTTATATTAACTTCAAAATAAAATGTATTTTCTCATTTTCTCCCCCCAAATCATCCAGTGAGTAAGGTATAGATTATGACTTGAGTCCAAGCTACCAAGAGGTAGGTGGAAAGACAAGTCTGAACTAATTTCAACTGTGTAGGAAGCACACACACTGTGGGGGTGGGGCACCCCTGCTCTTCAGGTGAGTCTTAGCACTTACGTCATCAAAGTCAGCAATGATCTCATTCAGGAGCCGGAGGCACTCCAAGCCTTCCTTGTTCACATCTGACTCTGTGTAGAACTCCTTGAAGTCCGGGATGGAGGCAAACATGACGCAGACACAGTCGTAGGACTGGTGGTATAGCTCCTGTGTGAGAAAGAGAGGACTTGAGCACCTGGTGGCCTTCAGGAAACCCCCCTCAGATGTGTGGTCTTGTGGAGATGGCGATGTTCCTGGAGAATGGGAGCTCTCCCTTCCAGCCCCTCAGGCCGCATCGGCCGCTCAGTGCACCCTCCACTCAGGGCTGTCGGCCATCTGCCTTGAAGGAACCCTCTTCATTCATCCTGGAAGATGTTATTGATACATGCCCCACTGACCCGTAACTATCCCAATCCTGAGCCCTTCAATAGCTTCCATTGAGACAGAAAAACCTTCAAAACAAAGATACAAGTTCCCTCAGCCACCAGCTCTCAGGAGTGCTTGTGGGAAACCTGTCCTCTCTACCTCTGACAGTTTTCATCTTCCGAATGCTACATTAGGACAAAGTGACATTCAGGCAACTGAAGGGAAGTAAAATGCATTCCTCAAAGAACAGTAATGTATTACAATAGTGTTATGGCCCCATCCTTTGGATGCAAGTCTGTGTTTTCCTTTTTAGGCTCTTGCAAGGAAGCGGTTTCCTTTAATTGCAGCAGAAAGAATGAATGAACCACCCCACCAGGCCACTTACCCACATGGCATGAAATCCTGACTCTATCTATTTGGAATATCTTTCCACTTCAAGAAGAGAGAGACTCCTGGTTCTTTGTATAAAGACAGTAAAACTGCAGCATCCAGCACACGTAATTTCAATTGTATAGTGACGTCTTCACATTCAATGGCTTCAGAAACAAGGGCTATGGGGGGCTCATCCCAGGTGTGGAGGCCTGTCCATAGCACGGCTTGGTGCTGCCGTGTTTGCAGTGCAGTGTCGAAGGGATGACTTTGCCAGGAAGTGTGAGGGAAATTTGTTTAAATCAGATAGACACTGTCTGAGTGGACGCTGCATCAAGGGGCTGGTCCTGCCTGTGTGCCCGGCAGGGAGAAGGAGCAACTCTCTAAGAACACTGTGCGCTCCGCTCCGCCAGAACCCAGGCCCATCCTTTGGCAGGGTGCACGTTCAAACAGCACTGTAACTCCAGGTTTGAGTGCCTCGTGGAGGGACTAGTTTTTACCTCCGTAATAAACACTTCAGGGCACAGCAACCCAAAGGGAGGTCATAACAGCTTCAAGGCAAAGCAGGTTTGCACCAAGCTCCTACTCCCAGGAGCTCTCATTGTAGAGGGCTTTCAGCTACTGTGTCCAGATTGGTGAACACTGCAAGAACAATAGCATCAAGGATCTCCTTTCTTCTCTGCGCTCAGTGTGGTTGAGACGGCCTGCAGTGCAAACGTCGCTTGGCAAAGCTGTTCAGTGAAGTGAGCTTCATTTCCTTTGTAGACAACTTGAAGCACCTGAGACTGCCGAGGCCAGGTTCCAAGAATGCGGGCTTTAGCTCAGCAAGCAGGGCGCCAGCGAGGAGAGAGCAGCCAGGAGCCCATCTTGGCTGATAGCATTTAATAAAAGTAGTAAAAGATGCACTGATTCTTTTCTTAAGGATAAGGGTACATGTACCCCACCCACTGGCATCAGTCAGGGGGTCCCCTAGGAATGAAGTATAGATGGGGTAACAGCCACCACATACTGAACACCCATTTTATGACAGCATGGCTCCCTTCTTCTTCTTCTTCTTCTTCTTCTTCTTCTTCTTCTTCTTCTTCTTCTTCTTCTTCTTCTCCTTCTCCTTCTCCTTCTCCTTCTCCTTCTCCTTCTCCTTCTCCTTCTCCTTCTCCTTCTCCTTCTCCTTCTCCTTCTCCTTCTCCTTCTCCTTCTCCTTCTCCTTCTCCTTCTCCTTCTCCTTCTCCTTCTCCTTCTCCTTCTCCTTCTCCTCCTCCTCCTCCTCCTCCTCCTCCTCCTCCTCCTCCTCCTCCTCCTCCTTCTCCTCCTCCTCCTGCTCCTCCTGCTCCTCCTCCTCCTCCTCCTCCTTCTTTTTTAAAGATATTTGCTTTATTTACATTTCAGTGGTATCCCCTTTCCTCATTACCCTTCCCTAAACCCCCTATCCCATTCCCCCTCCCCCTCCCCCTGATTACGACCCCTACCAATTTCCTGACTTGCATTCCCCTATTCTGGGGCATCGATCCTTCATGGGACCAATGGCCTCTCCTCTCATTGATGTCTGAAAAGGCCATCCTTTGCTACATATGCAGCTGGAGCCCTGGGTCCCTCCATGTGCACTCTTTGGTTGGTGGTTTAGTCCCTGGGCTCTGAGGGTACTGGTTGGGCTCTGGGGGTACTGGTTGGTACATATTATTGTTCCTAGCATGGCCACTTCTATGCACATGGTACTTTCACTAATACACATGACTGCCTACAGATAAGGAAACTGAGGCACAGAGCAATTGCATTAGTTCTGTAAAGCTGAAATTACTCAGGTTGATCATGGAGCCTACCCTCATAAAGGTTAGATTGATACTTTATATAAAATCTACCAGCTGACTGTAGAGTGGCTATGCTCTCTGCAACCGGGCACCTAGTACTGTGGATCCTGTGACTTCACATTTATCTCTCCCCTACCCCCTGGGGTCTTGAAGCTGTCTGAGAGTGGGACAAGATGGGACATATCATCGTATTGGATTAAATCTGCATATTGTCTCATGCTGTGGTTCTTAGGTAAGAAAATCAGCTCTGGGGTTTCTAAGAATGTGGCCTTAACACTGAGCAGATGAGATTAAGTCCCTTAAGGATGGACTCTGAGCATCCACTTTGAAAAGCTTAGGGGATGTTCTGCTGTGTGACCCCCGATGACCAGCTGGGGTCAGGAGCAAGTGGGACTCAGAGGGGTTGAGGAACCCAAAAAGGCTTTCGGCTGGCTTGAGAGATGAGTTAGGACCAACCCCTGCATTCGTGGCAGGCCATACGCGAAAGGAGAGCCTGAGTGGGTGCTGATCATCGCCTCTTCTGACAAAGCAGTCATCTGGAGTCGTTGTTAGAGAAATGCCAGGGGTCAGCAGAGACACCGTGCCTCTGCTTCTGAGATTCAGGACTCCTAGACGACTATACCCGAAACCAAGGCACCTCCGTGGGTCTCCAGGTTCCTTGGCGCTGAGGAAACCTGAAGGCTTGGAGGCATAATCTGAACTCATGGACAGCTCTCAGCCTTTGCACCGGGCATGGGGCCAGAGCAGACCACACTCTGACTGGTGGGTGTCCTAAGCTTGGGATGTGTCTCTCCAGAGGAGCAGGGCACTGGATGGAGACAGGAGCATGACTCTTGAGAAGATCCAGCTGTTCAACCAGGAATGGGTGACTCACACAGCTCTCACAGAGCACCACCAGACTCAGATATGTACACATATGACAACGCCATTGAAATGCCAGGACTGGAAGTATTGTCACCAAGAAATCACTTCTGTGCCCATCGTCTCTGCTAATTTGTAAATGTACCACCCTCTCCCCTGATGCTGAGCTAAAGCCTGAAATAACCTTAAGGGTCTTCTTGTCACTCAGGGTAATTCAAAGTTCTTTCATCAATAATTAAAATGTTCCAACTGAAGAGTGATCGGAAGTCTGGACCAGTTGATCTGTGTGGTGAGGAGCTGGGCACAGTAGGATCTTACACACTCTGACACTTCCTTTGCCAGCCAAACTCTGCTAGCTGTGTTCTTTTCCAAATCACCCAGGATGGTGAACATGGGGCGGAAAGACGGTTGGGGTACAGGCCAGTTTTCCATTGACTGTGTCACCCTGGGCAGCGACACCTTGTTTTGCCCCCATATATGTTTGTGACGGTTTGCTGATGATGACTTTCTGCTTTCTCGTTGCTGGGTTCTTCACCTGTCCCCATGGTGAAAAGCACGCACACACCTGCTTGCCATGATCCCCTCAGTCTTGGGCTCTCAGACCATTCTAGATGATTGGATGGAGTCTCTTTTCCTATCCAGGGAATTTTGTGAAACAGGATCTAGGTCAAGCCCCTGTCGATGCTCATCCTCAGCCTCGGTGTCTGAGAAGAACAGCATCCTCACTTTCCAAGATACTTACAGCATAGTCAGAGTCCCAACCTTCGAGCTCCGTGGGCCTGGTCACTCAGACATAGTTTGTTGTTGGCATTTTATCTCTATCCTGAGTTTCAGGAGCTTCCCAGGATCACTCAGAGCACTCAGTTGGTCGGTCAGTCAGTCAGGCAGTCAGTCAGGCAGTCAGTCAGTATTAGGCTACAGGTTAAGGGAGGGACCTCGTTATGGCCCTTAGAATGAGTCTCATTTTAACTAATTCTTTTCTCTTTCATGTCTAGTTTCCTACTCAGTTCCACACAGGTCAAACCTATAACGAGTCTCAAGTGGAGCATGCACAAGTGTTGCTCACAGTTTAGCAGTGTCTTTGGAACACAAGACTGGATGTCTGTTAGTGTTACAACCCAAGAGTCAGCTTAATGCTCTCTTCCACAAACATGCACACACATATGCACTCATACATCCACTATTGAGAAATGCCCAGATTGCAGTAGTTAGGGACACAGATCAAACAGCCACATAGACCGTCGTACTTTTAAGGTACTGAAGGTTGGAGAGGTAGACAATTGCAGAGAACACAAAAACAAACGGAGAAGATTGGGGCTTATGGCCAGGAATGGCGATGCTTGGGGTGTCTCACCAGCCTGGGGGGGGGAGTTAAGTGTGTTCTAGAAAGTGTCTGCAGCTGTGCTGATGTTTTCTCTTCCAGGCTTAAGCTACTCCACTATGGTCTCTGGTCTCATTTACTCACTGATTTCTGTATAGATTGTTTATCACTGTGATCCAAAACCGTCAGGCAATACTAATCTATTCAGGAGCTCGTGCGATTAATTTCTCCTGAGAGTGCAGTGCAAACCAATCTGCCCTTCGCATGGTTAAGGAATGCTTTGGGCATTGGGCTGGGGGTCCTCGAAGGGCTCTTCTTTACAGAGAATATCCAGTGTCTGCTGATCGAGCCCTGGTTCCCTGAAGGAGACCACCTGGCTAAACATACACACGATCCCCTTACCTGGGGCCTCAGGAAAGGGTCAGCTAGGTGACAAATGCAGTCCTCTCATCTAATGATGAGAGCGGGCTCTGATCTGTGTTTAAGGCCGACACAGTGGAGAGGACCGCCTGCCCCTGGCTTCCCATCGGGAGCTCACTTATCTATAGGGCAGGTGTAGCGATGTCCAGTTTCAAGAGGAGGGGCAAGGCTGTGCCCGTGCAGCTGGGTTCACAGTAATGGCGGGCTCCGAGCAGAGGCCCAGGGAGTGATAGCCATTGAAATGAAAGCCTCAGCGGATTGTTACAGTGATTAAGTCATTATTGAGTTCTAGATATGAGGGGAGGCTTTTCTTCTGCTTTATACAATGAGATACAATGGGTAGGGGGAAAAAGACACGTCAGAGGATCTTTGCTGATATAGGTGATGACAAGCCCCACCATTTTACCAGGAAGTTTTATTTTCAGAAAATTACTGTGCAGGGAAGGATGATCAAAGCCACCAGCATTTGCCCTTAAACACAACCAACCCCCACAGACTACAGCACAGAGGAATAAGAAGCTGCTTCCCTGGTCTCGGTCTTACGTGGTGGATGCAGGACCTTGTGTGATATTCTGTGCCTGCCTCTTTCAGACTCGGTACTAAGCATCCCGTGACGTCTATGAAGCACAATCACAGAGAAGGTCATCCTGTTCGCCCTTTACAGATGGCGAGACCGGGGCTCAGATGGGGAAACGTCCTGGATGAAGGCTGCAGACACAGGTAACACTGACAGTAAGATGAGAAGCCATGCTGCCCGGCTAGCACTGAGGGTAAGATGAGAAGCCATGCTGCCCGGCTCCGGGCCCCCTGCTCCTCTCCTACTCTTCTGACTGCTGCTGCTGAGACAGAGCTGACTGTCACCCAGACTGGGGTGAGAAACACCTGAGATTTTTCTGGGATGCCTCTGGCTGTCTCTGCAACGATGCTTTCAGGGATGATTAGACCGCGAGGGCTCTGACCTAATAGAGAGATCCTTCTGTTATCACTAGAAGGTAGGGAACACAAGGAGGCAGGGCTGTCGGAGGAAGTATGCCATTTGGAACATACTTGTCTTCTTAGGGCTGTGTCATGTTCTGTCATTTGGAATGTCCTCTTGGGGCTATGGCGCGTTCTGTCTCTGCATACTACCTTTTTCTTTCTTTTTTTTTTTTCCAGGCACTATGATGGACTGAATCCTTTAAAACCATGAACTTTAACTGGCTCTCTCATATTTCACTCATGTCGACACCAAAGGAACGAATGTTATGGAAGAAGCATTTCTTTTGGGTGCTCGTCCCCTTCCCGCCTGCACCGTGGCTCTGCCGCGCTTTCCCTTCAGTCCCTCCACGCAGGCTGGAGTCTTCTTCCCTGTCACTTGCTACCTCTGTCTCACAGAAGTTTCTAGTACTTTCTTTTCAGAGTCAGGTATCCCTTCCTTACGGGGAACTTCCCAGAGCCTGAAATCCTGATGCGCGTTGACAGACTGTGGCCCCAAGAGAAGCCAAGAGTGGCCATTCTGTCCCGTCTATTTCTGTATTTAGGACAGCCCCAGCTGACCCTCCTGGCAGGAGCAATAAAAGAAGGATGCATTAGGAGTCCAATGAACAGGGGCAGCAAGATGGCCGGGGGCAACAATGCTTGGTGTGTTCTCGTGTAGATTGGTTTGGTTTATAGGAAGCATGGTAGACAGAAAGAGCCAGCCCAAAGGTTGTCCTCTGACCTTCACACGCACACATGACACATGCACATATTCACTCACACACATCACTCTGGTGACACACAATAACAAAGAAATAAAACCTAGGATCAGCTAGAGGTATAAGAGGCTACTAATAAAAATGATTTCTTTGTATGTCTAGTGATTTAATTTCTTGTGATCGGCAACAAATAGGGTTCTGGGAAAGCTGCTTAGGTCAGAGAATACAGGTGACAAGAAGAACACAGGCTTTGACAGGGTTGCTGCACCCTGCGCCCGGAGACTTCTCAGCTGCTCCTTTTCGATTCTCCACATCGAGTCTTATTTTATTTGTAAGTTGTAAGTTAATTTTACTAATGGTACCTATAAGTGTGATACATTATGCACCATTAAACCCACAGCGAAGTCGACAAAAGTTAATATACCCAGGGGACGGAACCATAAGCAAGGAGCAGTGGATGGAAATGCGAATGTCTCTCCCCGCTAGTCCTCAGCACGGGGTGCGCTATAGCAGACCCCCTCACAGGAGGATGCTTGCCGGCCGGCCTCTTCTCCCAGGTTGAGTTATCTGGGGATGAGTTCATCTGTCCAGTTTCCTCTGCTGCCTTCATATTCTCTCCCTGCCCCCAGTACAAACCTCCTGTGGAGAAGACTGTGCTTAGCCAGCTCTGGCGGCACAGGGTGGCGCTGGCAGTGCTAAGCCCCCGGTTTAAATTATGCGCAGTTAGAGATCTGTCTACTTGCCCTCGCTGGTCAGCATATTACAGAAAAAGCACACCCCAGAACACTTTATTGCCCAAACCACTTCCATATTTCAATGACAGTTGAAAACACTGCGAAGGATCCTCAGATATCCATTTTTCTCCGTTCAAGATGGGAAGACATAGGTCTCTGTGTGCTTGTATGGGAAGCTTTTGTTTCCCCTAAGTACTGCCTTTTTCTTTCTCTTTCTTTTTTTTATTGGATATCTTCTTTATTTACATTTCAAATGTTATCCCCTTTCCCGGTCCGCCCTCCCAATCCCCTTATTTCATCCCCCTCCCCCTACTTCCATGAAGGTGTTCCCCCACCTACCCACCCACCCACTCACTCACTCCCACCTCCCCACCCTCAAATTCCCTCATACTGGGGCATCGTCGAGCCTTCATAGGACAAGGGTCTCTCTTCCCATTGATGCCCGACAAGGCCATCCTCTGCTACACATGCGGCTGGAGCCATGGGTCCCTCCATGTGTACTCCTTGGTTGGTGGTTTAGTCCCTGGGAGCTCTGCTTGGTTGATATTGTTGTTCTTCCTATGCCTTTGCAAACCCCTTCAGCTCCTTCAGTCCTTTCTCTAACTCCTCCATTTGGGCCCTGTACTCAGTGTTTGGAAAGCTCTTAAGTTCAGGATCTCATGAATTATCTTGTTGTCTGAAATTCCAAGACTTTGAAAGTTTCCTAAGTAACCTGACAACACGGACACGCTGGCCCCTGGGCTTCTGGCTTATTTTGGCTTCCAGACTTGGACACTATCACCTGTGTGCTGGTATGGACGTGTCCTCCGTGAATGGGGACAGAAGTCCAATTAGATGATTTGGGTGGGAATGTTGAGCCTCTTAAGTCACATTCAGAACTTGACATGATTAAGGAAGAAATTTTAAATTGCATTTCTGTTTGCACACGTGTGTGCCTGTGTGTACACCACACCGTGAGCTTGTGGAGGTCAGAGGAGTTGGTCAACTAGTGGAGTTGGTTTTCTCTTTCCACCATTTAGGCTCTAGGGATGGAACTCCCGCCATCGGGATTGGTGGCAATCACCTCTACCCACGTGTCACCCCACCAGTCGGGAGAAATACTTCATAACAAATTATTTGTTCCTTAGATATTAGAAGGTCTTGCACAGCCCTTTCCTTATTCAAGGTTATCCTTGAATTTGTTAGGCAGCTGAAGATGGTTTTCAACTTTTGATCACCCAGCGCCCCCGCCCCCACCTCCACCTCCCACATGCTGAGATCACAGGCATGCGCCGTCTCATCTGGTTTGTGGACGCAGGGCCTTAACAGGCATGCGCAGTCGTGTCTGGTTTGTGAACTCAGGACCTTAAGAGTGCTAGGCAAGCATTCTAGCAAGGAAGCTTCGTCTCAGCTTTCCCAGCATCTCTAGGAAGAGTCAATATCCCCTTGAGATGGGAGATACGAGGCTGACTGTGGACACTGTGCAGTGCGCAGCGCCGCAGTGCAGTATGGCAGTCCCTCCGCGACCCCGCCCAGCCCCAGCCTGCCCCTCTGACCTCGTTTTTCAGGCTCCTGGCCAGGAAGTGTTCGGCCACGTGCGCAGGTAGCACGTTCTCCAGCAGCACGCGGTTTAGGTTCTCCATGGTTTCTATCTCCTCCCGCTCTTTTTTGAACTTGTTCTTCCATAGGAAGTCTAACCTACAGTAATATTCACTCTGTTACAAGAGGACACAGAGGTGAAGAGACAATAGGCAACTTGTCCTGCCAGAGTGGAGGTCATAAAGAGAAAACACAACAAGAGAACAAAGCAGCACAAAGAACGGCCACCCTCCCTGCAGAGCCCCGCGTCCCACCCAGATGCCTGTCAATCACCGTATAATACAAAGAAGAAGCCGAGGAACCAGTGAACCCCAACAACGGGGAATGGGGGCTTTGGTGGCTTACAAGTTAAAATGATAATAAGCCTTCTTTAGATCTCCAATAGTCTGTTTACTAAGGGGTCTGGTGGCTTACAAACAAAAGTGCTTGTAAACTCCCTTCTAGATCATCACCCATCAACTTGAATTATTTTTTTGAAGTATCACAGTGGTATAAAATGATGAGCAAATAAGAAATTCAGGATGCTTCCTAGACAATGATTCACATAATATAAGAAATACTTTAAACTGGTGGTGATTTGTCCTTAGAATTTGGAGAGCAGGCCCTGCTACCACAATTACATGTTTATTATAAAGTACGTATGTTTTTTCATTTAGCACTGCACTGTGTACTAAGAATGCCAGAACACTGTAGGTGAGCGTGTATGCTGATATTATTGAGTTAGGAAAGGGTCTGTTGTTAAAATTACATGTTCATGATTTATGGTGTATTATAATACAATATAAAATATATGAGCCAGTTATTATTAATACTGTTGAGAAGGAGACATCTGTTAGCTGACAAAGGCCATCTTTGGCCTTGCCATCATTTTGTGTCCCCTTGTGATACCAGTAACCTTGAGTGAAAACTTCTGTCAAAGATGGGATTCATGAAGAGGGGAACTTTTAGCTACTGACACACAAATGGAAAGGAGATGAAACTAAGCATTGGCTTGATTAATTATAAAAATTACAGTGCAAATTGGGATAGTGCATGTACACACACACACACACACACACACACACACACCTCTCAGCACAAGTATGGATTCTAAAATAATAAATTCATACTTCAGCCTGAAAGAACACTGGCTATTCATTAATCGGGTTGACTCACACTATACGTGGTAAATTAAGAAGCATTTCCTTCCGTAGCGGAAAATTTATTTTCACCTCATACAGTGAGGCATTTTGAATTATTCAAAGCTGTACATTTAAAGCCAAACTTCTCACACACCGTATTGATAGAAATCGTGTAATGTACTGACAGGAAATGCCCTCTATCTTGGAAAATACATCATATTTCTTTTTGGATTTGGGAGCAAAGGGGCAGTGCAGTTGGTTTAAACTAGAATAGAAGAAGCAGGTTATGGTGGGGTATCAAGAAGAAACTGAAAATCCAAAGTCAGGCACCACCGGCAGGAATGTAAATGAGACTCTACCCTCAGAGGCAGCTCAGGCAGCAAGCCTCCTGCACGGGAACGCAAGGGCATGAGCTCAGGGGTCCTTCGGGCATCGCAGGCAAACATTTGTTACTCTCCTATTAGAATGAAATCTGTAATTAGGGAACAGCTGCATGGGAGTGATAGTTTATGTACTGGCTGGTTTTGTATGTCAGTTTGACACAAGCTGGAGTTATCACAGAGAAGGGAGCCTCCCTTGAGGAAACGCCTCCATGAGATCCAGCTGTGGGGCATTTTTTTTTCAATTAGTGATCAAGGGGGAGGGCCCATTGTGGGTGGTGCCGTCCCTGGACTGGTATTCCTCCGTTCTATAAGAAAGCAAGCTGAACAAGCCAGGGGAAGCAAGCCAGTAAGAAACATCCCTCCATGGCCTCTGCATCAGCTCCTGCTTCCTGACCTGCTTGAGTTCCAGTCCTGACTTCCTTTGGTGATGAACAGCTGTGTGGAAGTGTAAGCTGAATAAACCCCTTCCTCCCCAACTTGCTTCTTGGTCATGATGTTTGTGCAGGAATAGGAACCCTGACTAAGACAGTAAGTTTATCTTTCTCTCTCTGCATCTATGGATTGTGCATCTGTCTATCATCTATCTTCTACCTTCACTTACACACTGTCCTGCTATGGTTTGGGTATGATTTACATGAATCCATGAAAGGTTTAAGTGTTAGAAATTTGGTCTTCGGTGTGGCAATGACGTCGTGGAACCTTTAACAGGAGGGGCAGTTTGGTGGGAGATCCTTTAGTTCCTGGAGGTATCTCCTTGGGAGAGACTGTGAGACTTGGAAGACTATAGCTTTCTGTTTTGTGATATAATCCTTCTTACCCACAGATCTGCAGTACAATGTGGTATATCCAAGATGGCCTTCACTGCAGCTGACATGGTGGCAGGGCCTTCCTCTTGAATATCTAAAACTTTGAATATGTGATAAACTTCTTTTCCTTATAAATGTAGAATGTCTATTATCCCTCAATCTAGCAGTCTGTCTATCTATCTATCTATCTATCTATCTACCTATCTATCATCTATATAGCCATCCATCCATCATCTGATCTCTAGCTCTTTTTGCATGTTAATTATACAATCGAACTTTATCATCAACCAATCATCTATATCTGTTTATATATCTATCAACTCTCTAGCATCTATGCCATCCATCTCTCCATTGTACCACTTTTTCAAGCAATGAAAACCACTTCAGATCCTCTCCCCTACGTGTAAACAGTGTTCATAAGAGAAACTCATGTTGGGACGTTTAAAAGGAAAACAAAGGTGTCCATCTTGAGCCAGTTGTAATGAGTTGAACAGCGAGTGTCCCAAAAGGTAGTTCCAAACCCTTGCTGCTGACAACCATGACTATGGGCTTCTTTGGGCGTAGAGTATGAGTGGGTATTTTTGATGGAGATCTGGAGATGAACTCATCTTGGAGTTAGGTTAGACTCTAAATTCAAGGGTTGTTATCTGTGTGAGACAACATGAGAATGGAGAGGGAGATTTGATGAGGAGACGTGGGGATGGGCATGCGACACACCCAGAACAGAGTGACTATATGGCCTGGGTGACTGTGAGGATGGAGATGTTGAAGAGAAGAGCTAACGCACTCTGTCTGTCAGCCTGAGGAGAACAGTGGTTGTTCCCCTAGCCTCCTGGAGCCACAGCTTTGCTTTGTAAACATCTGTTCCTCAGACCATCCTCCTCTCTCAGAGTGTTTCTGGCATCTGACCTAATCTGGATTGGGTCAGGAGTGCCTGTGACCCTCAGTGCAGAGTCGCACTCATCATAGTGTCAAGGCACTTTCACGCTTTCCCTGTTTCCCAGACTCACCCCAAGAGGCTATAGAGCTTCCTATTGGTCTTCATGGACAGAATCGGGGGCCACAGGGGTTCTGAGCATGGCTTGAGATGACTCGGCCATCTCTGGTCTCCAGACACCCCAACAGAATGACATCAGTCTCACCGTGGGATTGTGGAGACAACCTGGCTTCATGATAGGGATGCACAGACTTGGAACACAGACTTGACTCAGCATGCTGCAGTGTAAACTAGAGGAAACATAGGCGTTTCCCATATTCTAAACAAGATCTTTAGTGTGCTAATTAGACTCATAAGCTGGATTTTTTTTTTTTCGAGACAGGGTTTCTCTGTATAGCCCTAGCTGTCCTGGAACTCACTCTGTAGACCAGGCTGGCCTCGAACTCAGAAATCCGCCTGCCTCAGCCTCCCAAGTGCTGGGATTAAAGGCATGTGCCACCACCACCCGGCTCATAAGCTGGATTTTGAATACAGCAAGTGTTACTGTACATCTGTATAAGATATTGGATAAGTTTTCTTTAATTTTATTAGTTGTATTTATGTGTATGTGTGTGTGCCTGTATCTATGTAAGTGTACTGTGTGTGTGTGTGTGTGTGTGTGTGTGTGTGTGTGTCTAGTGTCTATGGAAGCTGGAAGAGGACATCGTACTTCCTGAAACCAGCGGTGTGAATGACTGTGATCACCACATATGTGCTGGTAACTGAACCCGAATCTCCCATGAGACTAATAAATATTCTTAACTCTGGAGCACACTCTCAGACCTGGTCTATGCTTTTCTTAAGCATAGACAACTGGAATGATCTTTAGGCTGCCATTTTGCTCAGAAAGCAGACGTGTTAAGGGACGGTGATCATGGGGAAAGGAGACTATACACTAATCTTAGCTTGCAATAATGCCTACACATCTATGTAATAAACCAGTTAGGAAGTAGCAAGCCCAGAGCCATGGATGCCACACCCCTTGGAGACCTCCTATAATACAGGTGGCTGCTTGTAACTTATTTGTGATTTGGGAAGGGAGTGGAGGTATGGTTTTTCTCATCCCATAAGACTCTTCTGTAATAAATTGACATTCCTGTGATGATTCTTCTGATTGAAGCTCGGCCTCCTGGCCCACCATGGTGTTTCCCATGTATCTCATACAGATGTGTGATTCACAGCCAAAGGCTACACACATGACTACTAAGAATCATTCTGCTCCTTGAGAGAATGATTGAGACAAGCAACACTTTGTCCAGGTATCTAGATGTGGAGAGTATGTATCATTAGGTTAATGAGAAAAAAGGAGTGGCTGCCCATAAAGACTGCTTAACACAATTATGCCAGCGGCTGACCATAGTGTTGAGCGCTGACTTATTTACTTTAATTCTATTACAGAGCAATGAGTCGATGTCAGTCATTGGCCTTGACCACAGTTACATAGTAGCATTGAATGTTGGCCATCACTGGTGCTATTAAAAATAGGGGTTGGTGGGATTTGATTTGACTTTAGCATCTTAAAGTACTCTGTGATGGGAGGTGATCTGAGTGGTGATTATTACAGGAGAGACTCTGGACATAGCATCAATGGTATGGCGCACAGAGGCAGGCAACTCGCGAGCGGTTGCCATTTCCTGAAGAGAGACTACCTCGGACATTGTTGCGCAAGGCAGCTCAGTTCTTCTCTGTGTAACTTGTCGGGTACTCTGGGAAGCACAGAGGTGGGGCCGCTCCATGAACGAGAGCCTCAAGCTTGTCAGTAGTGAGAAACAAGCGACCAATGATCAAGTCACAAGAGAAGCAGAAAGGGAATGAGCTAAAAAGTGGACAGGGTGTTAGGATGGCAAGCCAGAGAATGCAGAACGGAGAAATACAGACACCGAGGGGTTGAGACAAGATGAAAAGCTCACAGGATTTTGGGTGTATGTGGCTAACTTAGCCTGGGGACTGCCACACTGCTGGCTCCTGGAAGCAGGCAACTCATACTCTGTTGGTGTCATAGTAGGGGAGTGTTCCAGATGTGGGACGCTAGCCAACAGAACAGACTTCCCAACTGTGCAGTTGTTAATAGCTACCTAGCAGGAAGACTGGAAGCCAGATTGAAAGTCCTAAGTCTGCAGGCATTTGCCACGAGTTCATGTGTTTATTTAATAATGCACCCATGCTGAAGCGTTGGTGCCTTTTAGCCCAAATCATCCACTTGGCTTCACACTGCCAATATCATATGCTTTAAACCAGATGCTGGGGACAGAGCAGCCTGGCTTCAGGTAAGTCTTACGTCACTGGTGGCTGACTTTGTGCACAGGCGGAAGCATGGTGATCCTTAAATCCCACCATTCACAGCCTCCCCTGGGAGGCCAGGAGCAGGCAGGGGTCCTGAGAATGAGCCACAGTTTCATTTGCATTACAAAATACAATTTTTAGCAGAGAACCGTATTTTGAGAAATGGTTGCAAACGAAGCAAAATCAGCAACTTTCAGAGGAAGTATGCTGTTTGCTGCGGCAGCCCCATGCCACGGTAGCTCCCCATTATTCCAGCTGTTCGCCAACTACAGCACACTGCAGTTTAAGATTTAATAGGAGATTATTTGGTTCGTATCTGTATCTGAAGTTTGCTCAGATGCTGTTCTAACGTTTGTTCTGAAGTTGGCCCCTGTGGCGAAACAACCTTTTCCTTCATATCTGGCACACACTCTGGCTGCCTACTCTTCTCTTAAGTGATCAGATGATTCTGATTCTTACACACTTTTTTTTTTTTTTTTACACAAACATGGCTGCAATGCAGATCTGCACGGCAGGAGATGAGAGAAAGAACGTCTTACCTGTCTACCCAGAACGAGCAGCGTGATGAAGAATATAGAGAGGGACACGGAGCCCATGGTCTTCAGGTCTTTCCAAATGCCTGGTCTATTGAAAACACAAACCAACAGGCAGACGGACAGATGGACAGACACATCACAACAGCACACGACATGCATACAAGACTTAGAATCCCAGTAGTGACAAACTTCCGAATCCCCAGAGCATTTACAGATTTCATCCCAGCCAAGTACGCATTTCAAATATATCACAAACCCCAATTTGCATAAAAACCACAAATGATTAAGTCCATAGATTGAGGACACAGTGAATAAAAATATGTGCAAATTAACAGATTTTACTTTGCACTGAACTCTAACAGATATTGCAGGACAGACTTGCAGAATACTAACCCATTCTATTAAGGCCCGTGGGATCAAGACAGATAATTGGATATATGGTTTCTTTGGTGTTTTTATTATTGCTTTCAGAAAGAGTAATTTTTAAATTATCGACTCTATGAGGTATAAAAATGAAATGAGGAAGTTAGTTTCTACAAGGGTCTCCTACTTGTGGCAGGCAGAGTTTCATATAACACTCCCTGTAGGTGATGCACATTCTTAATACATTTATGCCATCCTGTATCACAGAGGCAGGAATCCATCCACTGCTAATCTGCCCTCAGATTCAGGGGAACACTGCCAGTCGGTTGCTGAGCTGGGCTGGGCCTTCCCTACTTACTACAGCCGTCAGGACAGCGACTCAGCACATCTGCATCAATGCAAGGAGGCCTCTACTGCAATCCTTGTCAGTGTTCCACACTTTCTAGGCAAGCAATGATCCCATGTTAGAGCATAAGGAAGTTCTGAAAAACACTGGGTGATTTTCTCAGACACTGACCCACGAACAACATGGCGGAGGGCAATCACTTTCTTCATGACTTATCCTGCTCTGTGAGTTTCCATTTTCCTCATTGAAGGTTCAAGGGCAAGTGAAACACTAAGACTCGAGGTAGCTCAGTGGACTCTGAAGTAAGGGTGCCTGGACTTGTGCTGTGAGCTGAGGGTCTGTGGAGAAATCCTCTCCAATGTCACAGCCCTCATCTGTGAAAGGGGATGTACACGCCAGTCCTCTGGGCCGTTCTGGATACTACATCAGAGTTAACACGCCTGGCAAGAGACTGGCCCGCAGCACTCTCATGGTAAATGGTGATTTCAGTATTAAGTGCGGGTGACGTCAGATATTTATACACCCAGCACATACACGGACCCTCAGCACACTCTCCCCAAATGGCCCTGGTGGTTTCAGTATTAAGTGTATGGCAACAGTAGAAGGAAATGGCTAGGAAAATTGAAAAAAAAATGGAGACCAGTAAATTTCAGAGAAAGGAAAGCGTGAAAGGCAAGGAAGGGCAGGTCTCAGTGGCTCTAGCTCTGGAACCTCAGAACCCTGCAGAAGGCCAGGGGAGCACCTGAGCTCTTCCCTCAGGATCACACCTGCTGACCCTGTTAAGAGGCTGAGCCCATCCACCATGAGGAGGTCGCCATTTCTCCAAGAATTACTAGAAGGGTGTAGGGCTGCTTTTCTAGTTCATCAGCACTGATTTAGGCAAATGTGTCTAATGGCATAGCTTAAATGGGTGTGGAAACCTAGTAACAACGGTGACATTGGAGACTTTTAAACTCGTTTCCTTTCTCTCTGTTAACCACACAGACACTGATGGGTGGTTAGAGAGGGCAGCATGGCACGGCTACCGTCCCTGGAAGGTGCAGGTTGAACTTCTGCAGGTTCCTGCTACCTGGCTTTGTAAGCCAGAGGACAGAGACAGAAACGACAGTCCCTCTTCTTGAGCATCAATCAAACTAAGAATAAAGAGCTAAGCACACAGGTCAGAATTTTGTGGTAGTTTTTTAGTGACACAAAACTCAACTCCCTTTTGATGTCTAGGTAGGAGACTAGCAGCCTCAAGTGCATAGAGACAAGGAGTCAGAGACGGGGTCCTCTTATGGATTCAGAACCCGGTTAGGTTTAACACATAGAAAGTGCACATAATGAAGCCCCTGGGGATGGCATTCAGGGGGTGCCTCCCACTAATGCTTCGTGAATGAGGTCGCAGAGGAAGGGTTGACACCGTGGTCCCACCTGTCTTTCCTATGACTCAAGGCAGCAGTGAACTGGGAGTGGGATATCTGGAACGAAGCCAAAGGCAGGCTCTCCTTGTTGATCTTGGAGGTGACAAACTACAGACCCCAATAAACCTTACAAAAAGCAGTACCCAGAGAGCCTGGCGAACACTGTGCACCAGCAAGCGGAAGCCCTTTTCTGCTGTGAAATTCCCCATCTATTCCGGAAGAACTGAATTTTCTCAAAATGTTCTCCCCAAACCATCTTTTATCGAGTAAGCAGAAAGGACTGCCAGGGGTTACTGTTGACTCTCCTCCTGAGAGAACCTCCGCGGACAGAGGATGCTGGGACCGTTGAAATCTGAAATCACATAGAGATCCATTCTTGGGTTGCTCCCCTCTTAAGAGCGTGTAGACGGGGTGGGCAGGAAGGGCGTAGAGAAAATAAAGTCCTGGATTTACTCCCGACAGTCCAGTCCTCTGTTTTGCTCACTCTGCCAGTTTTCCTGCTGCAGCTGTAACACAGGCGCCATCACTGAGTGGGTCCAAACCACAGAAATGCATTCTTGCAGCGGCTTTGAACACGACGCCAAGCCGACCTCCGAGCCGCACCCCTCTGAATCCCAGGCTCTTCCTCATCCTTTTCCAGCTTCTGGCAGCTTGCTGGCCACCTTCGGTGCTCTCGGACTTGACGGTGTATGTTGTCACTCTGGAATCGGACTTCATCAGCCCTGGGTGACCTTAAGCTCTCGTGCGTCTGTCTCTTCACATGTGATCTTAGAGGAGCACAGTCATTCTGGGTTAGGGGCCACCTTCCTCTTGTTTGATTGCATTTTAATTTTATTTTATCTTTGGCTGTCCTGTTTTCTCATAAGCTCACATTATGAGGTCCTTGAAACAAAATTCCGATGTATCTTTGTGGGGGTGGTGTCATGATTTGAACCATTGAATGGGTTCACCTATTTACATAGAATGACAGTTCACACTCTTTCAACTCTTTGTTGCTTTTCTCTGTTCCACCTCTCTCTCTCTCTCTCTCTCTCTCTCTCTCTCTCTCTCTCTCTCACACACACACACACACACACACACCACACCATGACACCATGAAGATAAAGCCTTTTTGATCTCTTCTAGTTTGGTGGTAGGGTGTCAGATAGCAGCACTACTGAATTGTGAAGCCAGAAGATGCAGCCTGTGTAACTGTGTAACTGGTTCCATTTCTAACAGTGATTCCTAATAGAAATTTCTAATTTCTAATGGCGATGTGTGCTTTCTCTCTACCCATAAGTAGACTCTGGGGACTTGGGCCCACACATGCCTGAAGTCCTACACTAATGTGCAGCTATGTGACCATCTGCCTGAAGCTGCTAATTAGCAGTCATTCTGACCCTCAGAACTCAGGAGTCCAAATGAACAAATGCCCTGGTAAGTTGAGTGAGAGAGATAGAGGAGACCCTCCGCGAACCAGTCTCTGTCCTGAAGGCAAACAGCTCTGATGAGATATGTAGGACACTCTCATTACTCTGGGGAGAAAAAGTCATCTGGGTATATGGACACACATATTATCTCACAGATGCAGAAGAAGCTGCCTGTGAATTCAGAGAAAAGTGCCCTTGCTGAAGACTGAAGCTACATCTAGATGTTGTACTGAAGAGAGAGAGGTTGGGGTGACAGGGAAGATTGAGGGTTGACACGACAGGGGCTGGAAGCTGATAGGAGGGATACGGCTGTGGGTGTGTGACCACAGCTGACTATGCTCTCCCACCAGAGATCCTTGATGGCATTTGTAAGACGTTCCTGTCTTTATATTCTATCTTCTAATGCAACAGACTAAATTGTAAAGCTAGTTTTAGCCAGAAGCTCCTGCCTATGAGGCTGCCCCATAGACAAGGATCTGAAGCTACCAGGAAAGACTGTGGCTACATCTTGGTGTCAACTCTCTGACATGGCACAGCAACGAGTTAATCATGTATGTGTGAGAACAAGGGAGCTGGTACATCTGGCAGCACTTGAGACACCCGTAAGGTTGGAGGACAGAGACACTGGTCACGTGACTGGCAGATAGTTGACAGTCAAGGAAACCATTACGAAAGTACAAATCAGAGGTGGGTAGACACGGGTTTTAGTGACCCCTGCCTGGGTGGGAATCGAATCACAGACCAAGGAGTTCAGTGTCTTTTCCTCTCTTGGAATCCTTGGCACTCTGGGACGTTCCTCTCCCTTCCTGTTGATTCCTCATTTTTCTGTAATTCTACTTAAAGGTTGCTCCCACTGTAGAAGAGTCCTTGTCTTTGATTTTCATTCATCTGAGACACAACTTCAGAGCCACTGTCTCAGGTTGGTCTTTGTGACCTTTGAGTGTTAGGGACATTAGGAGCCTAGCTCAGGCACAGCAGGCAGAGAAGGGTTCCATTGAGAAACTACTTAACATCATTACTTCTAAAAACTTCTTATCTGAGGAGCTAGAGAGATGGCTTAGCAGTCAAGAGCACGCACTGGTCTTGCAGAGGGCCTTAGGTATGTTCCTGGCACCCACACAGCAGCTCACAAAGATCTTTCTGATACTCTCTTCTAGCTTCCACAGGTACTAGATACATACAAGAGACATACATATATGCAATAAGAATAAATAATGTCATTTTTTTCTCAGATGACAGGCCATGAAGCAAATGACGGGGGTCAGAGGTCAACGCTACCCAGAACCAAATGTAAAAAAGCAGCCCAGAAAACACGCTGGACTCAAATGACAAGAGGGACAGCCTGTGCCGTAGGAGCTTCATGTCATCTGGATGTGAGGGGTGGGGAACTGGAAGATTGTACCCTTCCCCCAGCCTTGAGCGGGCTAATCAGGCCTTGTTTTTCCACAGTTGCCTAGCCCACCTGGAGTGGAGTCTCCTGTTCACCACACCCACAGTATTCCTGCAGAAACAAGACTGCCTGCTGACGCTTGTTTTGGAACAAGAACCCAGCTGAAACTAAGGATGGGTCTTTACCCATAGAAACGCAGAACTGAAAATTAAACTTTGAGCCTTGATCAGAGCTTTGGTCTTGGCTCCATTCTTCTCTCGCCCCGCCCCACCCCCACCTTAGTTCCAGCCTTCCTTTCAGGTAAACCCAGTTTGCCCGTGACTGCTGGATGGTTACAGAAGGTGGACATAATGGTCCTTCACAGTGCTGGCCAGCTGTCTCAGGGAGGTGGTGTGTATACTGGCTAGGCATGACCGTGACTGCCCTCTTTGGATGCTACTCCTCATCTAGGTGAGCCAGTGGCTGGTAGGAGGCTGGATGACAACACTTCATGTCGGGCTGCGGCATTCCCTGTAAGTGGTGCCAAGCCACAGTCCTTATGCTATCCAGGGGACAGGTGGCTCAGGACTTGAGAACCTTTCAGAGTAACAAAATAGTATACCACCACTAGCTGGACTGAGGTAATAAGGCATGCTTGGAGAGTGTCCTGAAGGTGGTTACAGGTCAGAAGGGATAAAAACTTGGCTGGAGAGGCGCTGGCAGTACACAGTCCTAGAGATGATGATGATGCACCCCAATTAGTGCAGCTCTGGGTTCTCTGCGTAGATTCTGGATGCTGAGTGAGATGCAGACGCATGCCATGGGACCCGATGCCGTGGGCTGTGCACAGACTCAGCATCCAATCTGAAGAGTGGAGCCTCAGAGATTCTCTTCTGTGGAATCTGTGGGAACAGGCGTGGTTCCCTATCCTTCACTCAAACAAAACAAGCTCAAAAAACAGAATGCTCTTCTAGGTCAGTCCAAACAAGATAAGAAGATGGCCTCATCCTACAGAAGGAAGGTGTGGCAGAGTTTGGACAGCTAGGTTTTCCTCCCTACACTGCTGATGGAGGGCATGGTGTGGCACAGCATATGCTCCTTACCTTCGGAAGATTACAGAGAAATAGGCAAGACTGGGGAGGTTGAGATATCAAATCTCAAAGTAATTTAAAACAATTGCAAAATTAACTTTGACATATTATGAGAGCATGGATAATTAGAATACATTCTAATGAAAAGAAAGATGACCTTCAATAGATTCTAGGTGTTTTGAATACCCATCACTATCTACAGAGGGGGCAGATGTGTGGGTCTCCCTGCTCTTCTGAAGTCCTCAATTCTCTCAACTGACAACTAGTTCAGCATTCCCTGATCACAGGATGAACAAAACATATCACAGTTTGGCAACTTGTAGACATGGAGATTCTCAAGAGATGTAGGAAAGATGAGGGAAACAGAGGCATCGCACCTGGAGGGTCTGGACTCTTGCCTCTTAGTGATGCCTGGTGCTTTGAGCCTCTTCACTAGTATCTGGGAGAAGGAGCTGAGGCTGGAGTTGGGAAGGAGAACTTTCTAGACATCACAGTCCAAACTTAGGAGGATGCTGAGCTCTGGATGTGTCTGCTGATGATGCATTCATGTGCTGTGCCACCCGCAAAGCATTTATTTTACGCCACTCTGCTACAGTGGCCGACTCTACAGGACTCCCTCATGGCTCCTCTCTTGGAACTCCTCATCCTTCATGCCTCTTCAAAAATACAGAGACACGTCTGGTCTTCCAGAGGGATTACCTAATGCCTGGCGTGCATCATGTGAAATGATAACTCTTGCATCTTGAGGCTTGTCAATCTTCAAGAGAAGATGCTCATAAGAGACCCGGTGGTACTTTGTAGATTCTGCAGTCAGACTGCATCATGGGAAGCACAGAGGTGAAAGCACTTCCCTCTGCTGTCACTGCCCTAACATCATCTTGAAGAATGAACGCTTAGTGGCCTTAGCAATGGCTGAGAGCTGTGGGAGAGAGTGCCCAGGTCCTTGTTTAGGAATTGGTGTGGCCACATCTTCACAGACAGTATGTAGGGCCGTTGAATAGACTCAGAGAAGTGGGAACAACTCCTTCTGCACCTTCCAAACCCATCCTTCACCATGAGGTGATACAGAAGGAGCACATGTTGCAGGTGCTGGGACAGCAGTGATCTGCCACAATGGACTGTTCACAGTGCTCACACCCCATGCAGTCCTCCTTTCCTTTTCTTCTGAAAGATCTTGCCGCATTCATGAATTGGTAATCACACTTTTGATGTTATTTTATGAATTATTCAATGATCTGAAGCTTCTCCATTGCACACTTCTACTTTCTTGGAAAAAGAGAACTCAGAAGAAGAGGGGGAAGGATCCATTGATTTGGACTATCTTGTACAGACCTGGGCTTTGTACTGTCTTTATCATGATCAATATCAAATTTGGCTTAGGAAAGGCTACTCACCAAGCCACGATGAACCATCCTGGTTAGCCACACACCGTGCAGACAGCATTAATTTGTTGGCAGTGTCTTTAAATAGAGACGGCCTCTCTCCACACTCTCTTTTGAGTGACCTGACCTTGAGGAGCTGCAGAGGCAGGAGGTAGCTGAGGGGGAGTCTTCATCATTACTAGCGTTTGTAGGCGTCATATTGTTTGGGATGCATTGGGATTGTATTTCATTTATTAAGCACCAATAACATGTCAGACATTGTTGTGGGCACAGTAGGGTTCCTGGGTCTGTTTTGCTTGATTTGAGAGAATTAAAGCCCACAAGATTGTCTGTCTGTCTGTCTGTCTGTCTCTGTTTGTGTGTGTGTCAGAGAGAGAGAGAGAGAGAGAGAGAGAGAGAGAGAGAGAGAGAGAGAGAAGCAGAGAGACACAGGCAGACAGAGAGAGACAGAGAGAGAGAGGACAAAAAATAAAAGTCTATGCCCAGTTTACCGAGGATGGAGCTATCAACTGTTATTTCTAGGATGGAAACGTCAGGAGTTATTGTGTACTTTGGCACACCTTCAGATGAAGGCTGGAACGGGACTGAGATCCATGAGCACACCCAAGCACAGTGAAGAGCAAGCCCAGAAGCCTTGCTGGAGGGGAAGGGTGCTGGATCTCAGAGCCAGGCTGTGGTATCAGGCCAGTGTGTGCAAGCAAATCTGGAGTGAGGGTGGGATGAGGATCTGATGCCTAGGACAGGATGAGACGGGGTACAGCCAGGTGGACTGCAGTGGCACACTGGCTCCAGCAGAAGGCCTGCTTGGCTGCTCATCTCTGAGCCAGTTCCCTCCTGGGAGGGAGTTCGTGTGCTGGGATTTGAAGATGCTCACTCTCCAGGCAGCAGGACGGGACAGCATGCTTGCAAAATATGGCCCCCTCTCACATCAGCACCAATAACTACCCTCTTCTGTCCTGTCCTGTCTGATCCGATCCGATCCGATCCTACCAGTGTCTACAAATTAGGCAAGGCAAGGGGAGATCTTTACCATCCGGACAAAGCTCTGGAAGCTCAGAATACAGAGAAGCAAGAATGTCGGGGTGAGTCAGAGACGTTGGAACGACACTGAACTACTCTTAGTGCCTTTTGTTTGGGGCTCCCTCAGGCTGGTGTTGGAGGACATTGTTAAGCTGGTGACAGTTTGTTCTATTCTATGTTTCTAACACTCTCCTTCAGCAGAGCAATGTATTTGGGGGCGAAGTGGGTGCCCCAGGTCTTACAGGTATCTGCTGAAGAAGAGCCAGCTCCTTCTGAGGGAGGTTCCGAGATGGGCAGTGGGCAAAGGCCCTGAAGAGGATGCTGGCACCCACCAGTCATTCCTGTCGGGGTGAAATCGCAGGAACTCCAAAGCAAGTCGTGAGTAGGGTAAAGACTTAGCACAAGTACCTAGCAACCACTGTGTCACTGCCGGGGCCTCTTGGAGATTGTGTCTCTTCATGGGCTTATTCCATGCCCAGGAACAATAATGTCACCATCAAAAGCTTATAATCTGATTTTCCCCTTTGCTTCAAATGTATAATGTATCTCAGCACTTTAAATTTAATAGAGGAAAATTTAATAGGCCCATCAGCTGTATGCGAAAATCAGCAATGCTGCATTTATTCAGGAAAGCAATGCAGGCGCACTGGATATGGTAGAGATATAATAAAGCATGCTTCGCTGGGGATTTTAAGAATTTATAGGAAAATTAACTCGTGGTTTCATTCTCATCTTGGCTAAGGAATAGTAGCATTCTGTTAATACAGTTATGCATTTCTCCAACTTTATGCCCTCAGCTCGCTTACAGATTATAGGGCTTCACAGCATGGAGAAGGGTGAGAATTCAATTAGGTGATGAGGACAGCTGCCACCACATTGGCGAAAGCATTTGTACTGATAAGAAATGTCCGGTGAGGTGGCCATGGCGTGCATGTGGAGAAGTGGCTACACATTATCCACAGAACCATCTTTCTGGGTCAGCATTTCTATGCATGTATCTGAGGACTCTCAATATTAAAAAATGGACAGGATAGAAAGAACGGGAAATATAGCTCAGTGGTAGAGCACTTGCAAGGAGTGTACGAGGCCTGGTTTAGACCTTCCAGTCCTGAAAAAAATAGGGAAATGATATTGAGAAAAAGGCAAAGAATTCATAGATAATCCCTGGTGTGTATACAAACCAGTGCTTGATGGGCACAACTTGTTATTGAGATGTGAAATGGATAATGTGATAATTAAAATGTTCTCTTTCAAGTTTAGAAGATTCTGGAAGTAATTTGATAATAGGAAACTTTCCTAAACATGACTTCATCAACGAATAGATGCTTGTGTGTGATGGCAGTGATAAGGCTTTCTGACAGGATATTTTTCTGCATCTGGTCCCGAGGCTGGAAAGCCAACAGGACTGTGTTTGTCTTGGGAGTCAGCTTTTTCACAGAGACAAAGACGTTTCTTGGTTTGACCTTCTCCCTCTACACAGTGGCATTTAGGGGGATTCTACAAAGACTCTTTACACCATAATGTGTGAAAATAACTACTTATTCTCTTTGGTACTTTTTCTTCTGAACTGGATGACATTTTGCCTTCAGATCTCTCTCCTGGGGAGATCTGGTGATTTCTGAGTACATGTTTGGTTGCGGTGAGCTGCTATGGAATGATTGTGAATGGTGGGTAGAAAGATGGAGACACTAAAATGTCTCTAAACACTCCATCATATATATATATATATATTGTACAACCCTGCAGCAGAGAACGGCTCAGGGCAAAATGTTAACAGGGCCAAGGCAGGGCCCCCCAGAGTGCTGCTGAGCTGGGCACGGTGCCGCCTGTCAGCTCTGCTGTGCTAGCCACTGGAATGGCTCAAGTGTGAGCATCTTTTTAGCTCAGGATCTCAAGTCAAGCTAGGCGGAGAGAGACAGTGGAGGGAAGTGGGGAGACAGGATGGGCAGACAAGGAAGAAGATTCAAATTATATAGATCCTCCCTCTAAAGCATGCTATACTCTCTACATGCGTTTATCAACACATAGTCTGTGTCATCAGCAATGAAAACTCATCTCACCTTCTTGAACCATCATTTCAAAGAAACTCTCACCGAGATTACCGACAGTAGAAACTTCAATAATTTTCACTGATCGTAGGATCAAAATTGCTATAAATGAGGTAAAGCTAACCAGATACGGAGTGGGGTCCACTCACCTCTTAAACAGGACCTGGCTGTACGCATCCAGGACATGGGCATGGGTATGGAGCAGAATGGTGTTGTAGACCACGAGAGCCACCATCATGATTAACATTTTCAGCTCATAGTTCACTCTCAGGAAAACGGAGCAGGAGATCAAGCCCAGGATGCAGCTGTATATGAAGTACTGGGACAGGAAAAAAAGAGAAGTCTTAGGATTGCTAAGGATCCATTAAGATTGCTAGGAAACCTTAAGCAGTCCCATTCCGGGACACCATCCAACAAGTATGGTCAGCGTGAAAGCTGGCTGAGGAGGCAGGTGCACATCTCCACCTTCTGATCTGATACTTTGTGCCTGAGTGTGTTTGCTTCATGAGAAACGCGGGGTGCAGGACACTGGTACACTGCATCTCAGTCCACAGGAAAGGGTGGGCCCGCCCACTTCCTTGACCATCTCCTCTCTGCCTATCACACGTAGCAGGCACCGGAGAGCCCTGGATTCAGCTGTACCTTCATCACTCACTATCAAGGCAGTGACTTTTTGGCTAGTGACATCATCACTGCACAGTGACGGTCATTATACCATTCTTATAGATGACTACAAAGAACAGATGCAGGGAGTGCAGAAGCCAAGCCCGACAGCCAAGACAGACCTGCCAAAGGGAGAAGTCAACACTTCTGCATGTTTTCTGTTGCCACATCATGGAGATTCTAAGAATCTGGAGCTAGATTTCTATTCCAGCATTCCCACGGTAGAAAGAGTATGGCAGAAAGAGCAAGCATCTCAGTGGACTGGACGGGTTCATAAGGAAGGCATCTGGTTGTGATTTCGTTGAAGTGATGTACCCTCACAGTGACGCACCACTTGTGAACTCATGCCTCAGCTAGACCATCCCCATGAGGCTACAAGTCACAATGGCCACAGGACAAGGTTCTGCTTTGTAACAGGGGCGGTGGAGGCGGTGGCGAGGGGAGGGCTCAATTGGGTGGAGGCATTGTGCAGGCATAGGGTAAATGATTTACTGTAGAGAACTTGCATCTCATATCCCTGTTTTCAAAGGAGACAGAAATTCCAACCCAATGATACAACTGGATTGCCTTAGCAGAAGTGACAGTTTTCCTTGCATGGGTGCTAGGCAGCCACTCTCCTCTGCCTATGATGGCATCCATCTTGTGAGAGCAGGAGTGTTGTAAGAACTCATCAGTGATTGCTCTGACCACCACAGAAAACAGAAAAGGGCAGAGGGCTATGATAGGCTTATTCAGGCCAGTGTGGAGAAAAGACATTAAGAGAAACTTGAACACTCGAGTAGCTAAGCCATCCCCTCCTTACAGCGGGGTCCTTGAAATCAGCACTGATTATATCTTAGGTAGGTAGTCAAGAAAGCCTTAGGGGCCTTTTGAGGACTCATAAATACAGCACACTTTTGCATTTCTTGCCTAGGCTAGCCCCTTGGCCGACTAACAATTCTGTGATGAGCCCTAGGAGACCTGAATAGAACATTGATAGCAATTTCATAGATTTAATTTGTTTCATTTGAAACTAACAGAATATGGGCTCACATGCATGTTTGTTTTTAATCGGTTCTTTTTAGTTTTGGGGAGGGATCCACCTTTGTTATTGTTCGCAAAAGTATGAAAGCCTAATAGAGTAGAAATCAATGAACAGCCGGGCAGTGGTGGCGCACGCCTTTAATCCCAGCACTTGGGAGGCAGAGGCAGGCGGATTTCTGAGTTCGAGGCCAGCCTGGTCTACAGAGTGAGTTCCAGGACATCCAGGGCTACACAGAGAAACCCTGTCTCAAAAAACCAAAAAACAAAACAAAACAAAACAAAACAAACAAACAAAAAGAAATCAATGAAGAGAGCAAAATGACAACCAGGCCTTTTCAGGAAGCATCCCTGAGGTGCAGCCTGGTGGTTCCTTGCTCAGATAACACAGCGACCCCAAGCTGCTTGCTCTTCAGAGTTGGGGGGGGGATGCCCTGAGAGATGAGTATGGTGGGGGCCTACCTGGGGTTTCTGGCTTATCTGATTCTTACAGCAGCCCATTTCAACAAGGAAGGAAGTCCTACATCTTTCTTCTGCCACTCAAAGGAGTGCTGGAAATAAGGGCAACCTCCTCAGAGGACTCACAGGGAGAATAAATGCAACAACACAGAGAACTATCGGGGAGATTATATACAACACACAGAGGCTTGCCGTGGAGACCATATACAACAACACAGACAGTTCAAGACAGTGCCTGGCTCAATGCTACATACAGTTTATGTTTTTGTTATAGGGGTACTAAAATTAAGACTGGAAGCCTTCATAAGTGGTCATTTTAAAAGGGTTTTATTGTTTTATGAACATTATCAGCCAGAAACGTGTGATGTTAAAATTAGAAGTATACAAAACAACACACATAAAAATAAGAGTGCCTAACGGTCCCCAGTATCCAGTCATCTAATACTAGCAATCAACTATGTGTCTTTCTGTGCTTCCTACATAATTTACTACAGGTATTATTTTAAGAAACTGTCTTCCTATTTCTTGAGATAACTTTAAATAATACTTTTTAGTAACTTACTATGAATATATGTTACTGAATGTTTTTAACCAGATTTTTAAAAAGATTTATTCATTTATTTTATATATGTGAGTACACCAGACACACCAGAAGAGGGCATTGAATTCCATTATAGATGGTTGCGAGCCATTGTATGGTTGCTGGGAATAGAACTTAGGACTTCTGGAAATGCAGTGAGTGCTCTTAACTACTGAGCCATCTCTCCAGCCTCACTGAATATTTTTTTAAATATCTCATTTAATGGCTGAGTTTAATTCTACTGTGTGGTTATAATGAAATGAATTTTTTTTTTAATTTTATTTTCTATATTCTATGTTTACATTCCAAAGGCTTTCCCCTTTCCCAGTTCCCACCCGCCATAGTTCCCATAGTTCCTCTCCCCCCCATCTGTTCCCCAATAATTCCCCCTCCCCCCTCGGTTTCTTTACTAAACTGGAAGCAATCTTTACAGGCCCAGGGTCCTCTCCTTTCTTCTTCTTGGGAATCATTTGACTTGCTATTTGTGTCTTGAGTATTTAGGGCTTCTGGGCTCATTAATATCCACTTATCAGTGATTGCATTTCAGGTGCATTCTTTTGTGATTGGGTTAATTCACTCAGGATGATATTTTCCAGGTCTAACCATTTACCTACAAATTGCATGAATTCATTATTTTTAATTGCTGTGTAGTATTCCATTGTATAAATATACCACATTTTCTGTATCCATTCCTCCTTTGAGGGATATTTGGGCTGCTTCCAATTTCTGGCTATTATAAACAAGGCTGCTATAAACATAGTTGAGGAACCGCCAAACTGATTTCCAGAGCGGTTTTACCATTTTGCAATCCCACCAACAGTGGAGGAGTGTTCCTCTTTCTCCACATCCTCGCCAGCACTTGTTGTCTCTTGAGTTTTTAATCTTAGCCATTCTGACTGGTGTGAGGTGGAATCTCAGGGTTGTTTTGATTTGCATTTCCCTGATGACTAATGATGTTGAACATCTTTTAAGGTGTTTCTCGGCCATCCGAATTTCTTCTGGTGAGAATTCTTTGTTTAGCTCTGTGCCCCATTTTTTGATAGGGTTATTTGGTTCTTTGGGGTCTAACTTCTTGAGTTCTTTGTATATATTGGATATTAGCCCTCTGTCGGATGTGGGGTTGGTGAAGATCTTTTCCCACTTTGTTGGATGCCGTTTTGTCCTTCTGACAGTGTCCTTTGCTTTGCAGAAACTTTGTAATTTTATGAGGTCCCATTTGTCGATTCTTGATCTTAGAGCATAAGCTATTGGTGTTCTGTTCAGGAACTTTTCCCCTGTGCCCAAGTCCTCCAGGGTCTTAATTCGCATTCTTCTGCATGTTGACCTCCAGTTGAACCAGCACCATTTGTTGAAAAGGCTATCTTTTTTCCACCGGATGGTTGTGGCTCCTTTATCAAAGATCAAGTGACCATAAGTCTGTGGGTTAATTTCTGGGTCTTCAATCCTATTCCATTGATCTACCTGCCTGTTGCTGTACCAATACCATGCAGTTTTTAACACAATTGCTCTGTAGTACTGCTTGAGGTCAGGGATATTGATTCCCCCAGAAGTCCTTTTATTGTTGAGAATAGTTTTAGCTATCCTGGGTTTTTTGTTGCTCCAGATGAATTTGAGAATTGCTCTTTCTTATGTTGTTTGTGGCTATTGTGAAGGGTGTTATTTCCCTAACTTCTTTCTCAGCCTGCTTGTCCTTTGAGTACGAGAAGGCTACTGATTTGCTTGAGTTAATTTTATAACCAGCCACGTTGCTGAAGTTGTTTATCAGCTGTAGAAGTTCTCTGGTGGAGTTTTTTGGATCGCTTAAGTAGACTATCATATCATCTGCAAATAATGATACTTTGACTTCTTCTTGTCTAGTCTTTGAAGGTCTGGTAGAATTCTGCACTAAAACCATCTGGTCCCGTACTTTTTTTGGTTGGGAGGCTTTCTATAACCCCTTCTATTTCTTTAAGGGTTATGGGACTGTTTAGCTGGTCTACTTGATGCTGATTTAATTTTGGTATTTGGTATCTGTCTAGGAAATTGTCCATTTCCTCCAGATTCTCCAGTTGTTTTGAGTATAGGCCTTTGTAGTAGGATCTGATGATCTTTTGAATTTCCTCTGTTTCTGTTGTTATATCCCCCTTTTCATTTTTAATTTTGTTAATTTGGATACTATCTCTGTGCCCTTTGGTTAGTCTAGCTAAGGGCTTATCTATCTTGTTGATTTTCTCGAAGAACCAGCTCTTGGTTTTGTTGATTCTTTGTATGGTTCTCTTTGTTTCTGCTTGATTGATTTCAGCCCTTTGAAATGAATTTTTAAAAAAATGTTTTTTCCACTTTTAGTTTTTCTCTCTTACTATGTAAATGCTTGGACCAAAAGCCTTTGTGGGTAAACTGTTCAATCTTTAAATTTTACTCACACACCTAAGCTTTCAGTGTAAGGAATTCATGTGTTTTTGTATTTAAAATACTAAATATTTTGACAAATTATTACTGTGACTTTTGTAATTATTAAAGTTACTATTAAGGAGAGTTATGTCCTGGCCAGTAGTAACTGGGACCTTCTTTCCCAGACCTTCCCCATTTTCTTCATTCTTAAACTTCCTATAATATGGGTTTAGAGATATGCAGTCTTGCAAACATGCCCAAATAGTTTCCGTGATTCTCCCATGGTTGAATCTGATAAGACAAAACC
Source organism: Apodemus agrarius (assembly GCA_964023405.1). NCBI lineage: Eukaryota > Metazoa > Chordata > Mammalia > Rodentia > Muridae > Apodemus > Apodemus agrarius. Next base: position 5,837,320 of record OZ030020.1, on the reverse strand, counting down.
CATGGTACTTTCCAGGACTTCTGGCCTTTTGACCTCCAGAGTCCCTCAGGTGGTTTGTGTATACATGGGACATGCCCATGTGGTTTGTACATAGGTGGGACCTGCCAGTGTAGGGCTCCTCGACAGAGTCTGCTTTCTGAGGACTCCCAATTGGGATGAAATGAGGTGTTGGCTGAGACAAATGACCTGTATCGTTAGGTTGATGTCACAGGCAAACAGCAAAGCACCATTGGGTGCAACTTTCTTACCGGGAGGAAAAATAAGTTTCGTGCATGAAGATTCGCTGCCTGGTTATCTGGGTCAGAAATGTTTGTATTTGATGTATTGGCAATCGGCAGGGTTGTCTCCTCAGAGTTGCTCAGGAAAAACTGAAAGAGAAATGTGTAATTTTCAGCGAATTATTAGAGATTATTAGAATGAAATGCGTAGCGGGAAAGAGCAGCATTTATTAGAAGCTGTTCTTCTTATGTTCAGTCAGTGAACAGTCCTGGTCTCTACATTGCCAGTATGACAGCTCTCAGCTTCTTTCTGAACCTGTGGGATGTTCTAGACAGTAAGTATGTAACCATTACAGTACTCCTTCAGTACAGAAACTCTAGGGCTTCAAGACTGCTGTTGATGAAAACGAAAGCAACTGAACCAAATGTTAAGATGCACACAGCACAGGAAGGCACGCTAAGTCAGTATCACCACATACACAAGAGATCCCACCCTCCCTCACAGAATCAGAGATGCCAGAACTGACTTCAGTCTTTGCCATCTGGGTTCAAACATTCAGTGAATCAATAGACTGAAAAAAGGCAGTTGCCTCTAGCCACATTTGCCTACAGCTGTATTTGCATACAACCACTTCATTTGCATTCATCACATTTGGATACAGTAGATTTATTTTCCTATAGCCACATTTGCATACATTATTTGTGAGCATTTGGCTTCTCAGATGGCAGGTAAGAGGCCACAAACGAGCTTTTCCAAAGGTGGGTAGGATTAGCAGTAAGTATCTAGATCAGCATCTAGAAGCAAAGGGCTGACCAGTTTGAAAGGCAGGATAATAGTACAGAGGGGGACACTCTCAGCCAGCCATTGAACTGAGCACAGGGCCCCCAATGGGGGAACTAGAGAAAGGACCCAAGGAGCTGAAGGGATTTGCAGTGCCATCGGAGGAACGATATGAGCCACCCAGTACTCCCAAAGCTCCCAGGGACAAAAACATCAACCAGGTAGTACACTTGGTGTTACCCATGGCTCCAGACGCATAGGCAGCAGAGGATGGCCTTGTTGGACATCAAAGAGAGGAGAGGTCCTTGGTCCTGGGAAGGCTTGATGCAGCAGTGTAGGGGAATACCAGGGCAGGGAAGCAGGAGAGGGTTGATTGAGGAACAGGGGGAAGATGGCTTATGGGATGTTCAGGGTCAGGGGGAAACCAGTAAAAGGGAAATCATTTGAAATGTAAATAAAGAATATATCTAATAAAAAAAAGAAAGGCAGGATAAAAACCAACCCCCTTTCTCCTAACCAAGCTGTAGCACAGACTGCCTCTGCCATGTGACTGGGAATACTAGACATATTCTGGAAAGATAAACTAGAAAATCGTGACTCTTGAGAGCTTCTCTTTATAGGGAGAAATTAGTCTGTAATCTCAGCTGCGTGTTCAGTATAGGGCTAAGCATTCACATTTGAGGTTGAAATGTAAGGCTTTCCTGTATTTTTCCACAGTTGCTTCTGTTCACCACTTTATATTCTTGGATGGTACAGCTGTCAGCTATCTAGATCAGTTCACTCAAGATAGGGAAAATGTTTATGATAATTTGGGTGGAGTGTCTTTTTTCTCACAATGGTGCTTAATATAATGTTTTTATCAATTATAAATAAAACATATTTAAAGATTAATGAAACATAGATATCTTTATCTTCTGCTAAATAACTTGTGTCAAAATCCATGATCTCTATTTGACCTATAATTCTGTTAACTTTTTTGGAAAAATTATATCAGGAAGAAAACTGAATGAAAAGATTACTTGACATACACCATGCTGTAAAACACCCCAGATTTAGATTTGATCGATCCTAAACGCAATTAACTTAAACATGGAAGAGCACAAAAAGAAAAAAAAATCTTTTTAGCTTTGGGAGATACTACCAAGTCTAGTTTCAGGAACCCAGGATTTTTAAAATAATTAACAAAAGTTCTTGATCACATCACCAGGGAGACCAAGAATAAGAAAGAAGTGCTGTGTTCATGCTGTGTAGGTAGCAACCGCCTCTATGAAGACCATGTCCTTGCCTGGGAGCTATACATGAATACAATGCTATGAACTTGAAAATCAATAGAAAATGTGGGGGCTCTGGAGCTGGCTTAGCAGTTAAGAGCTCTTGCTCCTCTTGCAGAAGACCTAGGTTTTGTTCCCAGTAAGCCTGGGGACACGTGACTGACTAACTCCAGTTCCAGAGGAAATCACACTCTTTTCTGGTCTCGGTGGACATGTGATACACATAGAAACACGTGGACACTCATACACATAAAATAAAAGTAAATCTTTTAAAAAACCAGTAGAAGATGCCAATCATTGTGTGTGCAAGAACGGTTCCTGAACGCAGTGTCCCCAGAGCAAGACGCTCTTCCTCATCTTCCATGGTGTGCTGTCTCCCTTCTCCTCACAGAACGAAGGTCCACATCATTATCCAGAGGACTCTTTGCTGGAGCACTCTAATTTCTAAAGCCTTGGCAATAACTGTAGAGTTTAAATTGTCTAGAACAAGATACTCTCATTGAGTGCTGAGAGTGCCATGAAGGTGGGGCTTTTCTTTCAAATTTTACACTTCCCAGCAATCTAATTTCTATCGGAAGCATGTTTTCCAAGTTCTGTTAACGGTGAACACATGGCCATTTGTGCCTGGCGATGCCTTTGACTGTCATTCATTTGGAATTAGAAGTCCAAGTCGTTTACTGGTTGACTTCAGTTAACTCTCGCCTGCATGAGTCACAGGTGTAGGTTTGATTTACCTGTAATGGATCTCTTGGCAATTCCTCATTTCATGAGGTGGGCTGGCACGTAATGACGTCACCAGCGTTGGTACCAAAAATGGCAGGGCTATCCAGCTTGCTTTCTGCAAACCCCTTCAGCTCCTTGGGTCCTTTCTCTAGCTCCCCCATTGGGGACTGTGTGCTCAGTTCAATGGTTGGCAGAGAGTGTCGCCCTCTGTATTTGTCATGCACTAGGAGAGCCTCCCAGGTGATAGCTATATCCAGCTCCGGTCAGCCAGCACTTGTGGGCATCTACAGCAGTGCCTGGGTTTTGTAACTGTACATGGGATAGATCCCTGGGAGGGGTAGTCTCTGGATGGTCTTTCCCTCAGTCTCTGTATCCAGCTTTATCTCTTGTTTTTTGAGATTATAATATCATTAAACTTTTCTTCCCCTTTCTTTTCCCCAAACACCTCTATATAATTCTTCTTTCTCTCTTTCTGATTCATGCCCTCTTTCTTATTTATTTATTTATTTATTTATTTATTTATTTTTATGAATTATCCAGCTTTTCTACATGTGACTCTATACAGCCTGCTAGACACTCGTGGGGAACAAAACAAGGCCAATTGTACTTTGACACCAGAGCCTTATATTTGAAAACCAATATGGGATACTGATAATTGTTGAGATATTTATTATCATGTAGATGAATATGGAATGCTTAGGGCATCCTGGTAAAATCTCTGAGGTCAGTTCATATACAACCGATCTGGACATTCCCAGAACTGTTAAAATGTAGGGTTGGGAAAACCTACAAGTGAGTGAAATCTGTGTACAGCCTCCACGCCCTGTGGCCCATTCCCATAGCCATCAGCACAGGGAGGCTTCCCACAGCCGCCACCCCTCTCAGATTGTCCTGGATACATCTGTCCCGTCTCAGGTAAGCAGGACAATGGGGTTGAGTCCAGAGAAGCCACTGAAAGGGGCTGCGTGGTACTGGCTGGGAAGACAGAGCGAACGGAAGCTCGCTTGTTCCAGAAGGGCCATGGCAGCAATGAGAAGCAAGAACTGTGAAGACAGCATGCTCTGTGAGATAGGCTGGATACAAAAGGACGTCAGTGTGCGGTGTCACTCACTGGAGCATCCCCAACAGGCATATCCATAGGGGCAGGAAGGCAGATGTGCACAAGGGCTGGGAAGGGAGGGCCAAGGGTGGAGGTGACCACATTGCTTTTCAAGTGTAACTAAGGCCATGGGATTGTACATGGCAAAGTGGTTAAATCAAGTATTTTAGGTAACATTTTATTCAATAACAAATACATTTAATAAAGATTAATTTAATTTTACGCATGTTGAGTATTTCACCCGTGTGTGTGTGTGTGTGTGTGTGTGTGTGTGTGTGTGTACATGCATTACAACATGCATGTCTGGAGCATGCAGAAGACAGAAGAGGGCGTCAGATGTTGAGGAAATGGAGTTATGGATGATTGTGAGTTGCCATGTGTGTTGGAGAAGTTAAAATTGGGTCTTCTGCAAGAGGAGGGAGTGCTCTTAGCCAATGTGCTATCATTCTATCCATGACAATAAATAGTTTCAAAAGGAAATAGAAAAATATCTTTACACACCCAGGAGACCTGGAAGGAGTAAGAAGGCGGAAAGGTAAGGGCAAAGTGATATAATTATACTTTAAAGATAGAAAAAGAAAAGTCCCCTTTAGCCTGTCCTAAAGAGTGAGAACCCAGGCCTCATAGGGATTTTACTTTTTACCTGAGGAGCTGACGATGATTTTTTTAGCAAATGAAATTTTCTGCTAGAAAACCACTTAAATTTCTTCGAGTGATTTAAGCAAACACACACATGCACATATGTACTACCCCCATAATAGACACAAGAGCTACTGTTCTTGTAGATATGTGAGTCCATTCCTGGATCAGCCTCACTGGGCTAATGCCCAGTAGTAGACAGCTTGGGAAGGAAAGGGTCGTGGAGTTTGTAAAGAGCGTCACAAAAGGCACTGCTTTGTGTAGGAAGCTGAGCGGGATGGACATTTGGAAGGAGGGCCAGGTAGACAGACACAGACACAACGAGGGGAGCAGGTAACAGTGTGGAGGGAGAATGGGTTTGGCTTGCGTTCTAGTGGAAGGTAGAGAGAGCGAGGAAAAGGGAGCCCATCTCCTGGCTATGACACCCTCTGGTGTCCAAGCTATTCTCTTCATTCTTTCCCAAGGATCCCAGTGTTCCTGGGCACCAGCTGTGTAGGAGAGCCAGGAGGCTGGATCTAGGGATGAGTGCACATGGGAGACTTGTCTCTACAAATCCAGATGCGGTCACAGGCAGGGCCCACAAAACTCACTCCTGGGAAAGCTGTTTAGCTACCTAGGTAAAACTGCTGCCATTTTGTACGCAATGTCCGTTTTTAAACCATTTTATGATTTCGCGTTGGGTAACCACAAGAAACCCTGCGCATGAGAGAGCCAGTGGAGGGTCAGTAAACATGGCACACCTCCCTCTTGGGGGGGTGGTGGAGCAGTGCTGGCTTCCCAGCTCTGTGTGCTTGGGCAGGAGAGGCAAGACAGCGATGCAGCTCCACCCTTTCCCTCCCAACGTTTGCTTAGCACGTGGTCCAGGACCACGCTTCTCACCACCTCCCGTCTCCACCAACCGTGCATGTCTTCTGGTTCTCTCTCCTCACCCGGCAGTAGGATTCTTCCACGTTAAGAAAGAGGGACAACACTGCCAGATTTCTGGTACCAAAGGCAACATCGTTCTCTCTACATGAATCATAGCCATGGTGGGGAAATGTGTGTCAAACATGTCTACTTGGTCAATTACTATTAGTATTATTTGTCTCCTTGTCAGTTATTATTAGTTACCTTACATTGAATACATGTAGTTTCAAAGAGGATGTTTCCCAGCTAAAGTCTCTTACAAAAGAGTAGTTGATAAATCTTAGTTGAGCAAGGTCAAACTCTATTTTACAAAAAAGAAGTGGTTTTGTTTTATAGAAGTTGTATACTTAACTCATCATTAACTATATAATCATGAACTAATGAATAGCTATGTCACACAGAGAATACACTTCCTCCAATGTGCAGGAAAACAAAGAGAACAAAAAGGCCTCATCAAAGAGACATTTTCCAGTTCCCTCCCATGTTAGTTTCGGCACACATCACGACTGCCATCTTTGGGAACAACCTCGATTTGTTATTGCTGATTAATGAGTATCGAAAATGCAACATCTAACACAGAGATATTTTGTAGTCTTAGGGGATCCTGTCATGCATGAATCTGGAGAACATTATTTTAAGTGAATCAAGCCACGCACAGACAGAAGATTATTACATGATCGCACTTATATGTGGAGTCACAAAAAGTTGACCTGATACAGACATAATGGTAGTTGTCAAGGGCAGAGGTCAGGAAATGGTCAAAGGAGAAAAATTGCAGTTGTGTAGGATGTGTAAATTTAGAGCTCCGATTCATGGTAAGAGCATGGAGCACTGTATAATTTGATAATTAGCTAAAGGAGATTTTAGGCTCTAAATATACACACATACATGCACACATGAACTCACATGCATGCACATACAAACACACATACACACACAGGCACACATGCACTCATTTGCATTCAGTAAGAAGGGAAGGGGATTGACACCCTAACCTGCTCACTCACAGTAATTATTTGGTGTATATATGCACACCAAAATATTATGTTCTACACTTCAAATTTATATACTAAGAAGAAAAACCTTACTGCTTTTCTTGGCTGTTTTGGAGATAGTGTCACACACTGCCAGCCTGCCTCTGAACTTGCTATGTAGTCAAGGATGAGTTTGAGGTTCTGATCCTCCTGCTTCCACATCACACATTCCTTTATCATTGCACTTGGTGTGTGTGGGGGGGATTGACCCCAGGGCATTCTGAATGCTAGGTAATCAATCTAGCCTGAAACTCACTAATGAGTGTGTGGACATCCTATTAAATGTTGAGTTCCTATACTTTGTATGTGGTGGTGTTGTCCAGTGAAGATCAGCTTCCTGGAAATGTGACTCACTGACTCTCCTCTGCCCATACAGGTGAACTCAGGTGCAGGGTGAGGAGGATCCACAGTAATATTCTTCAGGTACCTTAATATGCCCTTTGTGGCCATACAAATAACTCAAAATTACAGCCATAGATAGCATCCTGCTGTCCTCTTTAGGCATTCCTCTGTCCATTCCTCTCACACAGAGGCTCAGACAAAGCATCTCTTTCCTTAAACAAACTGCAGCAGCAGTTTGAGGTTGGATTCAACAGGCAGGAGGCAATTGATGTCACAAAAACTTTATGGGCAAGTTTCCAAAACTTCAAGACACAAGGCTGAAGAGGTTGTTCAGCAGTTAAGAGTACCAGCTGCTCTTCCAGACTCAGGTTTGATCCCCAGCACCTGAGTGGTAGATAACTGATGGTCTCTGTAGCTAACAGCTCTCTGCAACTCCAGTGCCAAGAGATCTGATTCTCTCTTTTGGCCTCTGCAGGGACCAGACATGCATGTGGTAGATATATATACACAGAAGCAAAATACCCACACATAAACCAAACCAAACCAAACCAAACCAAACCAAACCAAACCAAACCAAACCAAACCAAACCAAACCAACCAAACCAAACCAAACCAAACTGAACCAAACCAATCAACCAACCAATGAACAAACCAACCAACTGATCAACCAACCAATCAATCAACCAACCAACCAACCAACCAACCAACCAACCCAACCCAACCCAACCCAACCAACCAACTCAACCTGCAAGGCAGACCACAAATGAAATGATCTGTTCAAAGCAAACCTTGATCCGGCCCAGGGGCTTACCATGTTGAACACAGCCATGGTTAGAATGATAGCTGTGGTGATGATTGTGAGGGAGATCCGTGGCCATGGGCGATTGGCTATGATGCCTGATGATCTCAGAAGCCACATGAGAGAAGCAGAGGCCTTCTTACTGCATTGCTGTGAGGAAAGAGAAAGAAGTATACTGCCGCTTAGTGTATTCTCCGAAGTGTAAAATGATGGTATTTAAAACCGCAAGAAACACCAACACTTCTCCAAGATTAAACAAATGAATTTTATCTCTCCCTGATGACCCACACCAAGTCACAACCTCATTAAAATTATGTTGGCTTTCAAATTAAGAAGAAAGTAAGTGTTTATAACAAAGGCATGATATTATTGTGTGTCTTTACAGATAGACCTGAAATTATGATTTTAGGTAATTTTGGCAGAGGGAAAATTTCAGTTTATTTTATACTTTGGGGATGTACTAAATGAATATCTCATGGAAAACAATTACTATACATTTAGTTGATTTATGGAGAAAACAGGTCAACGTATTTCACATTCCTTTTACTGCCATAGCAGCTAATCATTAGGGCAGATTCGGAATGTAGACTGAGTTTGCTGACTGACAGAATCTACAGATATTCAATGGTGGATGGCTTTCTATCATGCTATTGGTGGTTCATTCTTTCTACAGAAAAGTTTTCTCTAAAAATTTATTTCAAACATTCCTCTCTCTCTCTCTGAGATCCTCCAAATTTCACCTGTGATCCTGGACTAGGAGCCATTCGTTGGCACCTGGTGGGTAGGCGCCTGGTGGCTACCTCAGTGTGCACACAAGTCCTAAGTCATGACAATGACTTCCTTCTTGAGAGCCACCAATAGTCAATATTCCCTTATCTGTGCTGACCGTTGGTAGACCTAGTCATCTGAGAGCCAGTGTGGGCAGCCACAGCGGACTGAAGTCATGGCTGCCCAGAAGCCAGAATTCCACATCCCCTTCCTCACCCAGGGCTGTCGCTCTTTCTTTTCACTTTACCACAATGATCACTATGCCTTTTCCATGGTGATGTAAATGTCCTGTTTACAGCCAAGCACTCACTTCCCACTAGTCTCAGCACTTTGATCAGCCATTTGCCCCTGCATGAATGTCTGAAAGGCAACTGGGTGGGGGGGGGGAGAAAGAATAAATGGAGAGGGGATTAGAGAGGGTAGGGCTATAGTAATTGGAATAATTTCTAATTTTTAAAGCTATAATCATTTATTTGATGTGTGTCCACATATGGAATCAGAGGTCAGAGGACAACTTGTAAGAGAGAGCCAGTTTCCACAGTTAGAACTTCTGCGTCAGGCGTGGTGGCCAACATCACTATCTACTGAGCCAAGTGTCTTTATTTACTAAGCCTCCTCCTGGCCCCAGGTTTCCATGATTTTGACTCTCTTAAATACCTTGAATATGTAGAATCATACATTTGCCCTAGTGACTAGTTTCCCTAATGATTCCCTAAAACTCACCATGCCTGTAGATATCCCCTCTTTGTCAAGGCAGAGTAAAATATCATTGTAAGTACATAGCATACTTTTTTTAAAATTGAAGTAGATATGGGATGTTCCCACCCCATGCTCAAGCGAGCACAGCTATTGAAGCTCTCTTACTACAAAAAGGGATCGGGATTGTTACAGAATGGGAGCAGATGTTCCTTCACCATCTTCCATGGGCTCTGCACTGTTATGTGGTGTTTCACAGCTGCTCTTACTTTCACTTCTGAACGGACGAATGGCTGTGATTCTCACCTCAGTATGGATCAGAGGGCAGAGCATAGAGAGCTCCACCCAGGAAGGAGACACATGATCACACGAGGATGGTGCACTTTAACATGGCAGGCAGTATCTGAAGAATTCTCCAGAGAATCTCTAGGGAGGCAGCTGTCAATCTTTCTGATAGAGAACAGCCCTAAAGGGATGGGTCCTGGGAGCAGAACCCCCACCCCCATGTTTATGTAGTGGTAGACCTGGTGTAATCTAACTAAAACTGAATGTGAGATAACCCCCAATGGCATTGGCAAACACCCCCTCTTTTTTAAACCTATTTCTTATGCTCTTTTTGATCTACTCCCAAAATACCATTGACACAAACCCTGGGGTGTGTTGAACGTCAGCATGGCAATCACGGCTGCGGCCGAGTGAGAGGCTGGTAGAGGGCAAGCTTCTAGGCAGCACCGTCCACGCATCCCCACAGCTGTGACACCTCCGGAAAGTTAGTTATACTTTCTTGCTCAGTTTATTCATATACCTCCTTGGCCTTTTTGGAGATTTAAACACAAGGCATCTAATAGGAACTCACAAGTGTTGACTTTCCTCATTATTTCAATGAAGAAAACATTGATATATCTCAACAGCATCTCTGTGACTTGGAATCTATTTATTTCACGTTTCTTCAGACAACATCAGTAATCAATTCTTTCTTTCCATTCTTACTCTTTACTATAGTTCCCTCACCCACAGTTCCTAACATAAAATGAAGAATGTTAGTCTGTAACACACAAGTCCTTTAATGTAGATGAAGACCTATACTTGGGGGTCACTCCTTGGAGATTATCCTAAGAAGGTGGTCCAGAGTTCAAGTCAATGCTGGTTGACTCCAGGAATTGAATCTCTGGCTGGTGCAGAAGCCACATTTGACTGGACTCTACAGATTCCCCTCCTATCAGTCCACTGGAAGTGATTGAGATCTGTATTTTACATGTTAATCAAACAGCAGAGCTTTAACAGGGGTTGGCAATGCTTTGAATCTGTTATCCAATATGGTGGCCCTTAACACTCGGAACATACTATGACGGGTCATTGGTCAAAGGAAGTACATCATTACTGTGTAATGAATACTACATCCAGTGGTGCTAACGATACAGAACACATGCAGATCTGGGTTGTACAGAAGCAGGAGTGAAGTAGGAAGATGCATAATCAAGAAAATCTTATTCTTATCTAGCTCAGACTCGGTCAGACAATAATATTCGGTTGGGCTCTGGTCAATTAAAACATCAATTCTGTGTTTGCAGTCTATGGAGTAGGATTAGTATTTTTCAGGAGATAAAAATAATTCCAACCAATGCACCTGACTTTATCCTTTCTACCACACAGTCTTCGCTGGACCCTCAAAGCTGTACTTTGAGACAGCTTATAAGCATACCGAGCTAAATGCTCATTGTTCTCAAGGCCAGGAAGGCAGGTGTCTCTGTTTCTCCCCATATCGCCAACAAGAGGCAGAATCAAAAACAAGTGGTGAGAGCTGGTCATTAGTGCTTGTGCTGAGAAAGAGGAAGCGGAAGAATCTGGGCGGGCACAGAGGATCTAGTGTTGGTGATGAGAAGAACCAAAGATCAGGATTTTATAACGAAAGGAGAATTTTCAAAGGCGGATGTAGAGTGTAGGCATAGTGACACAGCGGCAATCCCAGCACTGCAGAGAGGAGGCAGGGAGGTCAGGAGTGCAAGGCCTTCCTTGGTTATGTAGTAAGTTCAAGGTCAGCCTGGGTTAACAAAGACCCTGGCCCAAACAGAAATGGAAGTATCAAAGGCCACACTGAAGCCATGACTTGGCATTTTAACTTATAAAAAGGACTAACACTGTCTCTATCTTCAGTTCTCTACACAGTTCGAAATATTCAGATTTCAGTACTTCAGTAACATTCCTGAGAGAAAATCCTTCCCAAATCCTGACTATTCTGATTTGACATTATAAATGAGAGCATTTCAAGTAGTGTGCTGACCTATACTTAGAAGGTGCCACTTAACTGAATAGGAGATGGTGCCTGGGCCCAGGGTGAGGGAGTCCTTGATTTAACTATTAGCATTACTGCAAATCTGCTTCTCATCACTGGGTCCCAGTGCCCGAGGACTGGCTCTTCCTTACACTGAGATAGGCCTACATTCACCACCGAAAAGCAGGTTTGGTACTAACTCTATTGAGAAATTTAAAGAAAGAACATACACTTCCAGGAACATCTTACCGCAGAGGTTAGGCTGGGGCCCAGGAGACATGGGGTGTAAAGGAAAGCTGTGTGGCAGACACTTAAGTTCTTGATCCCAAACAGACAGACCATACACACTGGTGAGTGCTAATATACAGTGTACTTGGATTTCGAAAAGCCGAAAAGATGACTCCGCCCTAAAACATGGCTGTCACCAAGGCCTCGGGCCTGATGCAGCTCATAAAGCACCGCTTTTACAATCGTGAGGAGGATCCGATCCCCAGATCCACGCGGGACTCAGTGTGGTACAACATGTCTGCAATCCCATTGCTCTTAGGTTGAGGTGGGAGGCAGAGATAGCAGAGATCTCTGGAAACGGGGCCAGCTAGTCTTGTGTTTGCTGCACTAAAAAACAAGAGACCTGGTTTCAAACATGGTGGAAGGTGAGGACGGACCACCTGACGTCATCTTCTGGCTTTCATGCATGTGTGCTTGGACACACAGAGAAAGAGGGCAGAGGCAGGAAGGGGAGGGGTGCATGAACGGAGGGGTTGAGGGTGGGAAGCAGAGAGGGCGAGGAAGAGAGAGGAGGAAAGAGAGAGAGTTCTCAGTATTGTACAAGTCAGGAGAATGTGGACTTGTTAGAAAAAAATTAAAAAGCGATGATAAATGATCACAATGAAGAAAGATCATTTTGTACAATAAAAAAAGCTATTACGCAATATTCTCACGGAAAGGGTATTTTTTACCAAGAAAACAGTCCCAGAGGAATGTAACGCTCAGAAGCGAGAGCTAGATGAATCATTACACAAGAGCAATGATAACGTGAATAATCTGAGAATAGTAAATACACAAAGATCAAGCAGTCCGAGCCTGGAAGATGAGAGGGACGACGAGATTAGAGTACGGGGTCTGTCTGCTTCCACATGCAGTTGTAAGAGCATCTGAGCATTAGGTGCCCAACACAAGCTTTAGAGTAATCTAAAACCAAAGCCGAGTAAACAGCCAGGCTGGAGTGTATCACGTCTAAGTTACTGGAGAGAAGACAGTCCATTTGTGAAAAAAAAAAAAAAAAGACAGAAAAGAGGAAAAATGAGTAAAAGAGGCAGAAATGAAACATGGGGAATTAATTAAAAACTATCAATCCTGCCATCGTGGTATGCATGCAGGCTGCGTGTCAAATCAAGGAGAGGGACTTCTGGATCAGAGAAGACCGCATGCAGCCACATGTGCTTTCCGAGGCGTATTACCTCGTGATTACTAATTTTCCAAACAGACAAAGAGAAGCTGAGAGCAAGATGGAAAGAGGGTCACCAGCAAGTTCAGCCTGGGAGGGCTACGAGCGCCGTGTTGCCATCAGAGAAGGCAGACTTCAATGGACGCGCTCTCCCCAAGGCAGAGGGCTTTGTGTTGGCTGGTGTGTGACCTACTTTTTCTCTCCTAGGATGAACTCTGCATTTATGCTTTCGTCATTGTTCCACAGGAGGTGACTGGCTGGGTGGCATCAAGCTGCTTCCACTGCTCAAGGCAGGAGGTAATGATGTAGGAAACATCTTCTGACATTTTCTAAGATAAACTTTGTTTGGTGGTGGTGGTGGTGGTGGTGGTGATGGTGATGGTGATGGTGATGGTGATGGTGTGTGTGTGTGTGTGTGTGTGTGTGTGTATGAGTGTGTGTGTGTGTGTGTGTGAGTGTGTGTGTGTATGAGTGTGTGTGTGTATGAGTGTGTGTGTGTATGAGTGTGTGTGTGTGTGTGTGTGTGTGTGTGTGTGTACTTTATATCTGGTCAGAGTTACGGTTTTATACCATAGAGAGGTAAGTTTCTCCCACATGGCTCAGAAATTGGCAATATCTGTACTCATTATTAGCACTGCCACTGCTGTAATTTTTCCATTACTGGCTCTGAGCATCTTTGAGGGGATGAAGGGGCTTCATGGACCAGAGGAGGGCGAAGTAGAAATGCCTGTGTTTAGGCGGCAACTACTTACAAAACGTGTTCATGTGTGTGATGGTTTGTATATAGCTCAGGGAGTGGCACTATTAGAAGGTGTGGCCCTGTTGGAGTAGGTGTGTCCCTGTGGGTGTGAGCTATCACCTAGCTGCCTGGAAGTCAGTATTCTGCTAGCAGCCTTCAGATGAAGATGTAGATCTCTCTGCTCCTCCTGCACCATGCCTGCCTGGATGCTGCCATGTTCCTGCCTTGATGATAATGGACTGAACCTCTGAGCCTGTAAGCTACTCCCAATTAAGTGCTGTCCTTAGAAGACTTGCTTTGGTCATGGTGTCTGTTCACAGCAGTAAAACCCTAACTAAGACAATGTGGATGTTAATGTTATACTGGGTCATGTGGGAAGCAAACAGGACATTAGTGTTATACCAGATGTATGTAATGGTAGGTCAACTGGATGTTGTGAAGCCATTCCTGTCTTAAGGGAGGAGCTGTTTATGGGTCCTTGTAAAAGAAAGAAATTCCCAACAAGGCTCAGAACAAATTACTGAATAAACCTCTTCACATCTGAGGGTCACCAGAAAGGAGCTAGGAGCTCTGTGTCACAATGACTCTACTGTTTACACACTGCATGCTTGTCTCCCTTTTGTCAGGGCAGCCATGAAATGCCAACCGCTGTGACTTCCATGTGTTGTATATTCTGTGCAGAAGACTATGACAGGCACAAAGTTCTGGGTGGGGGCGGGGGAGGGAGAGAAGTATCATTGGACAAAGTTACAGCATTTGTAACTTTTCTTATTTCTGTGACCAAACAGTTAAGAAACAAGTGAGAGAGGGCTGTGAGATGCAGTCCATCATGGCGGGGGAGGCAAACCGGGGAGGAGAGAGGGGAGAACACTCAGCTGGAGTTTCCTCTCTCTCCTTCTCATTCAGTCTGGTTCATGTGATGCCACACACACATTCAGGATGACTTTTCCCTCTTGTGTTAAACAGACCTGGAAACATGATCGTGAAAACACCCAGAGATGGGCCTCATCAGTGCCTACGTGTTTGTTATTCCAGTCGAGCTGAAAATGGACACTGAAGCTAACCATCATGCTCCCCTCTGCTCGACTTCCTTCTAAAAACCAGCGTCCTTTAATTCTTCCCAGCGAGAACTTTACGTCCTTAGCATCAATCTACCCTTGACTTTCATGTCTGCAGAAGGTTAACAGCTGGTGGGCATTCTGCACCTTTTCATGAGTTCAGTGTTTAATTAACAAGTAAAAGCTAATCTCATCAGCTCTTACGCAACCCGTAGAATAACCATGGCTCAGAGAATGAGCAGAGAGGAGGCATCACCGTCTCTCCATGGCCACCATGGAGAGCTACTCAATTCTATCTGGAGGTATTGTGAAAGACACACAACCCTTTCTAAGCCAGTTATGCATCAACAGCTTTGCTGTTGATGGTTAAACAACCATTTCCATTAGTGGTATAAGAATTTCTTCCTAAAGTTACAGCTGGCTACTGGAGTCTCTCTCTCTCTCTCTCTCTCTCTCTCTCTCTCTCTCTCTCTCTCCATAACTTTATTCTCACTTATTTTTATTTTTATTTTCTACATTCTTTGTTTACATTCCAAATGATTTTCCCTTTCCCGGTACCCCCTCCCCATAAGTACCATAAACCCTCTTCCCTCTGCCTGTTCTCCAATCAACTCACTCCCACTTCTCTGTCCTGGTAATCCCCTACAATGCTGCATCAAGCCTTTCCAGGACCAGGGCCCTCTCCTTCCTTCTTCTTGGGAATGATTTGATATGTGAATTGTGTCTTGGGTATACAGAGCTTCTGGGCTAATATCCACTTATCAGTGACTGCATTCCTTGTGTATTCTTTTGTGACTGGGTTAGCTCACTTAGGATGATATTTTCCAGATCCAACCATTTGCCTAAGAATTTCATGAATTCATTGTTTTTAATTGCTGAGTAGTATTCCATTGTGTAAATATACCACATTTTTCTGTATCCATTCCTCCACTGAGGGACATCTGGGTTCTTTCCAGCTTCTGGCTATTATAAATAAGATTGCTATGAACATAGTGGAGTATGTGTCCTTATTGCATGCTGGGGAATCCTCTGGGTATATGTCCAGGAGTGGTATAGCTACTGGAGACTCTTATTCAAGCATTCCTTTATTGGATGTTCAAGAACATATGTCCTAATTTGCATTTTCCTGAAGGTAAGGCTGTTGGACAATTTTGAAAATATTTATCATATTAGCCATTTGTATTTCCTCTTCTCAGAACTACCTGTTTAGTTCATTGGCCAATTTATTGATTAGCAGGTTTCTATTTTTTAGTGTTTTACATTTAAATGTTTTTTACAATAAAATTTTTACATTTTAATACATTCTGGATATCAATCAAAACTATTACAGCTGACAAAGATTTCATCCCATTGTATAGGCAGTCTATTTCCTCCACTAACAATTTTCTTTTATATGATTTCCTATAACATCATTTGTTAATTCTTGGGTTACTTCCTGTACTACTGGAGTCTTGTTTCGCAGATCTGTAGTAAATATAGCTTGAAGTGTTTCCTTTTCTCCCTAGTAGTCTCAGCACTTCAGTTTATGACTTAAGAGCTTGGATACATTTGAGTTGATATTTGTATGGGGTTGAGAGAGATGATGACTCCAGTTGGAATGGCTGTCAAGGGGGCCAATGACATCACATGTTAGACAGGATGCTTGGAAAGAGGCATGCTTAGTCATTGCGGGTACAACCAATACAGAAATTGCTGTGGCTTTTCAAAATACTAAAAAGAGAACCACCATATGACCCAGAGAGCCCACTCTGGGCATATACCCAAGGGATTCTGTAGCTTACTCAAGAGACATTTGCACACCCACACTTCACAGCAAGGTACTGAAGTCAGCCTGGGTATCCATAGCAGTAGGAGTGATTAATGAAAATGTGAAACACACACACACACACACACACACACACACACACACACACACACAGGCATTTTATGAAGCTAAAAAGGAAAAGAAGTTATGAAGTGTAAAGGAAATAGGATGTGGCTGAAAATTATACTAAGCAACATATGCCAGACTCAAAAACACAAATACCACACCTTCTCTCTCCTATGTGGACTACAGATCTTAATTTTCTTTTTGAGACAGAGTCTCAGTTTGTAGCCTCAACTGTCCTTGAACTTACTACACAGACCTAGGTGGGCTTGACATTGTAGTAATTCTGTCTTGGTCTCTCAAAAGCTAGGACTGCAGGTATAGATTCATGTGGGAGTGAGCACATGTACATTGTAAAGGGATCATGAGCTGAGGCAGGGTTTGGGGTCGGTAACAAAGTGGAGTGGATAATTCTGCGGATGGGGAGAGTTAAGGGGGGTGAGCAGGGGAGGGGGGTTACCCCAAACAATGCATGTATGAAAAGGTATGCAAGAGGGAAAGTTGTTCCTTTTCCATGCTTAATGTAAAAGCAAATAAAAAGGGCAAGTTTAGCCTTTGCAATCCCGAGCATTTCTAGTCTTCTGAGAGGGGAAGCAGACACTGGTTCATTTGTAGCTTTGAAAATTTCCCAGAATCACCAGGGAGTTAACAAAGAACTTGCTAGTGAGTGTCAAGTAGGTACCAGGGTTTAGGAAGCCCCCAGGGAGGGCGGTGGCAATGATAATGAAGGACTACCAATTTCATCTTGATTGAACTTGGGGGTCCACAGTCTAGGAGCAGGAGGGATCAAGATATATTATTAATTATAGAGGTTGGAGTCTCTGAGGCCAAAAAGGGAGGCATGTGAAAGAGCGTAGTATTTTCTCAAAAGGAACAGACCCAACTCCTCCACGATTGGCCTCCATGTCAAAGACAAACACAGCTTCTTAGGCGCAGGTGTGTAAACGATTGCTCTTAGAATAGGGCTGGATTTGCAGTAGAGCCACAGTGATAAACTTCGTGCTGAAGACTCACGAAGTGGGCTGAAGAGGGTTTGTGGGGACAAGGTGAGTCTGTGTGCTTCATCACCAGGAAGGCTATGGATCATGGAAAACCACACATATTCTCTAGTTAGCATTCTATTTCCATTTTATGTGAATGATATTTTAGCTGCACATATGTCTGTGTACCTGCATATATCAGGCGTGCATGCCTGATGTCCAAATTAGGTAGGCTTTCCTATTTTCCCTTGTATCCCATGAACAAGATGAAATGTTGACTTATCTTCTGTCTCCTTTTTGGCTTTCTAAGATAGCTTTCATAGTGATCTGGCCAGCTAGCAATACCTGGATAATATGAAACACTAAAAAGAGATAATTTTCATATCCCAAACTAATGTTCATCTAGCATATAAGTTATAAAACTGTACAATAGTTGGCTTAAAATACAAATAGGTAACACGTTTTTCCATTTGGTAGGTTTCAAAGTTTTATATCTTCAAATAGATTTAAAAGTCATGTTTAAAAATATTTTAAGGGGCTAGAGAGATGGCTCAGTGGTTATGAACATTGGTTTATCTTCTAGAGGTCCTGAGCTTAATTCCCAGCAACCACATGGTGGCTTATAACCATCTATAATGAGATCTTGTGCCTTCTTCTGACCTGCAAGGGTTAAATAAATCTAAAAACATGGTTTAAAAAAAATTAACTGTCTTTTATATGAAAACTTCATACTTGGATTCACTGCTACAAAGTGTCAAAATCAGAGAGGATTTAAAAACACTTGACAGAGATAAGCAAACCCAGGGAGTACAATGGAGTGACACCAACACTTTTTCTGGGTGCAGTGGTACACGTTCATTTCCCCAGCTATTCAGAAGATTCAAGTAAGAGGATATCAAGTTTGAGGCCAGTCTAGGCTACAGATGGAGGCCTCAATCTTCAGGGCTGAGAAAAGCTATCCACCATTGTAATATCAGTCCAAAGAGTGCCTTAGTTGTCCACATGATGACTCAGTTTACACCCAAAGCTGTCTCTCCCACTGGCCCAAAGGGTGCTAGAAACCACAGTTCTTCAAATATCCACCAATGATTCCCTTGCTTTGGAAAAAATGACGTAAGCGGTTTCAATAGGATGAAAACACTCCCCAAGGGAGTTCTGTCTTTGAAGCACCTACCAAGAGCTGTCCAGCGAAGCACACAAAGAGGATGAAGATGAGGGAGAGAAACGCAGCTCCAAAGGAGAAGCCAAGGATGGACGTTCTACCAGGAAAGAAAGAAGAAACAGGTTAGTTCAGAGGTCATGTCCATTGCTCTGGAAAGCACCAGAGTGATGCTTCTCACTCAAGATTTCATCCCTCAATAATTTTTTTTGAAAAAAATGAAAATTGAAACACACTCAAATGCAATGCATGTCCTTGGAAGCATGTTGACAGCCAGGGTGGAGCTGCACACAGCAACTGTGTGAACCAGCCCCTCAGCATCGGTACTCCATGGAAGAAGGCATTTCTATATGACTCATATTTTGCTTGACTTTTCAATATTCCGTCTGTTCAAATCTTCCCCTGAGTGGCCTCTTTCCTGCTAGTGGTGTCCTAGAACACATTGTTTCTATGGATACTATCATGATTGCCTGGAACATCTCATCTTATCCTATCACTGGTGTCCTCAGGACACAGAACCTCCCATGTCCTCCATACCTCCCACCCAGATTTAGGTTTTTTTTTTTTTTTTTTTTTTTTGTATTTTCGAGACAGGGTTTCTCTGTGTAGCCCCAGCTGTCCTGGAACTCACTCTGTAGACCAGGCTGGCCTCGAACTCAGAAATCCACCTGCCTCTGCCTCCCAAGTGCTGGGATTACAGGCATGCGCTACCACCGCCCTGCCCAGATTCAGTTTTATTCAAAATGGACAGTCAAATGTCTCCTGATCTTCTAGGATTTCATAGGGCAGGCCATGCGCATGCTTGATCGAACCAGCAAACATGAAAAGCATGTCCACCAAACCAAACCTGCCCAGACAGCTTTCAGGCCAGGCTCACGTATAAGAACCACCCGCCAGGGCCACAGGAAAGCTCAGTGGATAAAACACTTGTAAGAATGGAGACTAGAGTTTGTATCCTTAGCTCCCACATAATAAACCAGGAGGGTATGGAAGCCCGTGTTCCTAGCACTCAGAAGGAGACAGTGGATCTCCAGGATAAGCCAGCTGGTCAAACTAGCTGCATTGGTGAGTTTCAGGTTCAACGAGAGATCTTTTCCCAGTAAATAAAACAGCAATCATCACCAAGCATTAACACCTGCCCTCACATGCATGTACTCACAGGTGAGTGTGAGAGCATGATCACACACACACACACACCACCACCACCACCACCACCACCACCACCACCACCACCACACCACAAATACATATGACAAAAAGAACTTTATGTATTTCTGAGTGGTACTTTAAATAATGAACGAACTCAAAATCTTTAAAAGCCATTAAATCCCATCCTAGAATTCAGGACCAAGACAAAGGTTAGAAGCCATTCTTCCAAGAACAACTGAAGATGACATTCAAATGGAATATCCAAGCAGAGGTCATCAGGGAAGCTTATGCCAACACAACTGGCTAGAAACAGGAAAAAAGAACCCAAAAACAGAAGATGTAGCATCAAAAAGAAGAGAACCTTTATTTTATGTGCGTTGGCGTTTTGCTGGCATGTAGGTGAGTGTCAGACCTTGGAGTTACAGACAGTTGTGAGCTGCCATTTGGGTTCTGGGATTTGGACCAGGGTCCTCTAGAAGAGTAGTCAGTGCCCTTAACCACCGAGCCTCGAAGGGACTGGGAGCCCCAGGTACAAATGACTCAATAAAACTGCAATCACACTCCAAGGACACAGCTTGAGACTCAGAAACAGCAACAAGGCAAGCAGTTGGTGTAACACTTCAAGGCCTCATGATTGGGCACAACCTCTCCACCCACTATCCTATTCCCCTACACTATTTCCAGACATGGTTATGGTGGCCTTGACTAGAGCTGTGAGCTTCAGTCCAACGCTAGGCACCAAGGCATGGAATTCTTCCATAATTCCACTCTGTTAGTTCTGTTTCTTGGATCAATATTGATAATGCCGATAGGAAATTGCCTATTTTATTTGGATTTTCAAATGTAAAGATTCTATGTAACATCTTCAACACAATTCCTGGACCTGAGGCTCAGGGATCACTGTGGCAAGATTATAAAATGAGACAAACGGGAAAGTTGCTGTGAGATTGTTTTCCTGGAAGTGTCGGAGAGACGACACCAAGAAGTATACACCCCTCAACGTGATGCCTAAACAAGACCTGAATACCAACACTACCAATGGACATGCCACATAGAAAGGAATGCTCCTGGGTTTTCAACACTAGACAGAGATCCATGGTGACTGGGAATGCTGAGAGCCAGAGAAATGGTCTTCCCTGGGAAGAGCTGCCTGCCTCCAGAGTTGGTTATCCAGTATCACGCGGTCAACCCCGAGACGTTATGCAATAGCATTTAAAGACAGAGAGGTCATGAATGTGAGTGAACACAAAGCAGGGGGTGGGGAGTATCGGAGGAGATAGAGGAAGAGATAATATGATTGGAAGAAAGAAATGGAAGAAGAAAAATAATGTAATTATAATTTCAAAAATAAATTACAAAAAAATCTGAAATAACATTGTCTTATAATGCAAAAATCCCATATTATTTGAAATAATTTCATCTTGTGTTTAATATTTTTTCTTAAAATCTGAATGAGCCTTGAAGTTTTGCATATTTTGCTGAACTCAAGACTTAGGTTTTTGCTTCACTATTAAGGACTATGATTTCTGTTCATTTTCTACATTATAGCTTCCAATCAAAATTAAAATAACTTTATTGAAACATATACTGTTCTTTTTATGAGTGTCATTTATTAACAATATTTGATATTTTCTAATAAATGTACTTAAGGACACAAATATTCCAACAATTATTCTTTTAGCCAAACCCTACAGCTGTTGATTTATAGCTACTCATTGTCATTGTTTTCTCTAAAGCCTATAATTTAAATTTCCATCTTCTTGTAATATGAGAATAATTAAAGCTATGATTATCAAATTCTACAGGGTAGCTATTTTTAGTTGGCCTTTATTATTTCTAATTTCATTATTGCTGAACAGAAACTAAAATTTTTTTTGCTCTGTGTGTGATAAATATGTCATATTTGTACTGTCATAGGCATTTTGAAAAAGATTTATATATATATCTTGTTGGTAACAGGGTGTGTTATCTATAAAATTTTATTCAGAAAAACTGAGATGTTAGTAAAGTTCTCCAGAGGCTGATTCACTTGAATGAGAATGTGAATGTTAGAGTATAAAATTATTTTACACTAGGATGCTGGACTTGTCAATATATCTGAACATTTCAATAAATTTTCTTTTTTATTTCCAAAGAGATGCTGGAGTATATAGATAGTTGTGGTTGTTAAATTTTCTTAGCAATTACATCATAATAAAACCCAGGTGTCCAAGGGAGGGAATCAAATAACAGTCCCACGAAGCTTGGTGCCTGTGAAGCACCATGGCCAGCCTGGCAGGGTAACCCTAAGTGCACAGCAGTGCCATGCACACTTTGGTGATAAACAACAGCTCTCTGATTGGATCAAGAGCCACTCAACAGGAGGGAAATTGTGTCTCTTACTGGAAATATAACCAGTAGGGCTAGTGAAGTCACCGATCTTTGAGGAGAACCTACAACTACCACTTTACAAAAACAACATAATCCCTGACTAGAGTCTGAATTTTTGTCCTTACATCTGTAGGTAAGTGTCCGCACATGGAAACAAGAAGCTTTTTTTCTTTTTAAAAAAGATAAAAATGATTTCAGAAAACCACAACTGGTAAAAATGTAGAGTTGTGGAGCCCAGTCTCAGTAGACACATCTACAATACAACTCCTGATCCCAGGCTCAGGGGACATTACAGAAAAGTTGGCAAAAAGATTTTTAAGAGACAGAGGACAGGGGAGTTTGCTGTGAGGTTGTGTCTCCTGGAACTTTCAGAAGCTACACCCACAAAGGATCAACAGCATGACTACCTAAATCTGAGCTGAACAAGGATGACAATAGACATGGTAAAGTGGACCAAGAAAAGCTCAACTCTCTATAAAGGCAACTAAGAAACCTTAGAGTATGAGAAACAGTCTTCCTCAGAAGAACACACCAATTGGTTTTCCAATACCAAACAGTCACTCAAGAAGACGTACCTACAAGAGACATTGTATAGATTGAGCAGGTCATATTTATGTATTTAGGAAGGATATGTATATAGCAAGAATTAATGAAAAAAGGGGCCATGAATTTGAAAGACAGCAAGGAGGGGTGTTTGGGGGGTTGGAGGTAGGAAATTAAAGGGTAAAATGATTAAATTATATTATAATCTTCAAAATAGTTTTTAAAAGGTTTGCATTTATTAATTTTCTTTCTTAATTATTTTCTGTTTTATTGACTTTAAAATAGTATCTATTTTCCTTTGTTTGATTCTAATTTGCTCATCTCTTTCTGTTTCTAAAAGTTGGAAACAGTTAAATGATTGGAAGTTTTTCTCTCTTTTAATACAAAGGCAGGATATTGCCTGCAGCTTCCCGCCCAGCTGGCGGTGGGGAAGCCGGAGGGTCACCCAGCGTCCCAGGTGCTCAGAACCATCCGGCGGCGGCGGCAGAACCAGGTACCCGACACAGCCCAAGCTTAAGACCTTCGGGGACTCAGGCCTGGAGTGGGAGTTGGGCACAGAATAGCGGGTGCACTCTGCACTCGCGCGGCGGACCCCGAGCTCCCTGCAGGCAGCTGCCATATTGCCTGCAGCTTCCCGCCCAGCTGGTGGTGGGGAAGCCGGAGGGTCACCCAGCGTCCCAGGTGCTCAGAACCATCCGGCGGCGGCGGCAGAACCAGGTACCCGACACAGCCCGAGCTTAAGACCTTCGGGGACTCAGGCCTGGAGTGGGAATTGGGCACAGAATAGCGGGTGCACTCTGCACTCGCGCGCGGGGCGGACCCCGAGCTCCCTGCAGGCAGCTGCCATATTGCCTGCAGCTTCCCGTCCAGCTGGTGGTGAGGAAGCCAGAGTCAGCCAGTGTGCCAGGTACCCAGACCCAGCCGGAGGCCGAACCAGCCTCCCATCCAGCCAGTGGCAGGGAAGCTGGAAACCGGACCCAGCCAGCTTCCCAGCAGCTTGGGACCAGCAGGCGGAACCAGATAACTGAGATATCCCAACTTTAAGACCCCTGGGGAAACAGGATATCAGACAGCGAACCCTGAGCAGGAGCAGTGCAGAGCAGCCGCCCAACAGGCGGAACCAAATACCTGGGATATCCTGAGGTTAAGACCTCGGGGGACTCAGGCCACCTGTCAGCAATCTGTGAGCAAGAGCCCCGCAGGACAGTGATTCAGGTATCCCAGTCACTGGGAAATAGCCTTACAACCCCACAGGAGGGTCAAGCACCAGCTAGTATCTACAGGACCAACTAACACCAGAGTTAACCAGATGGCAAAAGGCAAACGTAAGATCGCTACTAACAAAAATCAAGGCAATATGGCGGCATCCGAACCCAGTTCCCCAACAGCAATAAATATTGGATACCCCGAAACACCAGAAAAACAAGACTCAGATCTAAAATCACTGGTCAGGATGCTGATAGAGGAACACTTAGATAAATCTCTTAAAGTAATACATGAGAAAATAGATCAAAAGCTAGAAGCCATTGCAAGACAAACACAATTAAATCCCAGATATCTCAACACACCAGAAAAACAAGACTCAGATCTAAAATCACTGGTAAAGATGCAGATTGAGGATCACTTAGATAAATTTCTTAAAGTAATAGAGGAGAAAATAGATCAAAAACTAGAAGCCCATACAAGGCAGACACAAAAATCACTTAAAGAAATCCAGGAGAATATAGAGCAAAAAGTGAATCCCAATAAGGGGGAGAAACAAAAATCACCCAAAGAAATACAAGAGAACATGGGTCAACGAGTAGAAGTCATAAAGGAGGAAACACAAAAATCCCTTAAAGAATTACAGGAAAACACAAACAAGCAACTGAAAGATCTGAGCAAAACCATACAAAATCTAAAAACAGAAGTAGAAACAACTAAGCAATCGCAAAGGGAGACAATGTTGGAAATAGAAAACCTTGGGAAGAAATCAGGAGTCATAGATGCAAATATCAACAATAGAATACAAGAGATAGAAGACAGAATCTCAGATGCTGAAGATACCATAGGAACCATGGATTCAACAATTAAAGAAAATGCAAAATGCAAAAAGCTGGTAACCCAAAACATTCAGGAAATCCAGGACACAATGAGAAGACCAAACCTAAGGATTATAGGGATAGATGAGAATGAAGATCTACAACTTAAAGGGCCAGCAAATATCTTCTACAAAATTATGGAAGAAAATTTCCCCAACCTAAAGAGAGAGATGCCCATGAATATACAAGAAGCCTTTAGAACCCCAAATAGACTGGACCAGAACAGAAATACTTCCCGTCACATAATAGTCAAAACCCCAAATGTACTAAACAAAGAAAGAATATTAAAGGCAGTAAGAGAAAAAGGACAAGTAACATATAAAGGAAGACCTATCAGAATTACACCAGACTTCTCACCTGAGACCATGAAAGCTAGAAGATCCTGGGCAGACCTTATGCAGACCCTAAGAGAACACAAACTTCAGCCAAGACTACTATACCCAGCGAAACTCTCAATTGCCATAGATGGGGAAACCAAGATATTCCACGACAAAACCAAATTTGCAAGATACTTATCTACAAACCCAGCCCTACAAAGGATAATAGGGGAAAAATACCAACACAAGGGGGGAAACAACACCCCAGAAGAAACAAGATAGAAACCCCATCTCATCCAACCCAAAAGAAGAGAACCACTCAAATACAAATAATAATAACAATTCCCAAAATGTCAGGAAGTAATAATTACTATTCCTTAATATCTCTTAATATCAATGGACTCAATTCCCCAATCAAAAGACACAGACTAACAGACTGGATACGGAAACAGGACCCTACATTTTGCTGCATACAGGAAACACATCTCAGTGTCAAAGACAAACACCTCCTTAGAGTAAAAGGCTGGAAGACAGTTCTACAAGCAAATGGTCCCAGGAAACAAGCTGGAGTAGCCATTCTAATATCAGATAAAATCGACTTTCAACCTAAAGTCATCAAAAGAGACACAGAAGGTCACTTCCTGCTTGTCAAAGGGAAAATCCACCAAGAAGAATTCTCAATACTGAACATCTATGCACCAAATGCAAGGGCACCCTCATTCGTAAAAGAAACTTTACTAAAGCTTAAAGCACACATCGCACCTAACACAATGATTGTAGGTGACTTCAACACTCCACTCTCCTCAATGGACCGATCAGGAAAGCAGAAACTAAACAGGGACACAGTGAAACTAATTGAAGCTTTGGACCAATTGGATTTAACAGATATATATAGAACATTCCATCCTAAAACAAAAGAGTATACCTTTTTCTCAGCACCGCACGGTACCTTCTCAAAAATTGATCATATAATTGGTCACAAGACAGACCTCAACAAATACAAGAAGACCGAACTAATCCCATGTCTCCTATCGGATCACTATGGAGTAAAAGTGGTCTTCAATAGCAAGAAGAACTACAGAAAGCCCACATACACATGGAAACTGAACAATACTCTACTCAATGACACCCTGGTCAAGGAAGAAATAAAGAAAGAAATCAAAGACTTTTTAGACTTCAATGAAAATGAAGGTACGACCTACCCAAATCTCTGGGATACAATGAAAGCAGTGCTAAGAGGAAAACTCATAGCCCTGAGTGCCTCCAAAAAGAAACTGGAAAGAGCATACACTAGCAACTTAACAGCACACCTGAAGGCGCTGGAACAAAAAGAAGCTAACTCACCCAGGAGGAGTAGAAGAGAGGAAATCATCAAACTAAGGGCTGAAATCAATCAAGCAGAAACAAAGAGAACCATACAAAGAATCAACAAAACCAAGAGCTGGTTCTTCGAGAAAATCAACAAGATAGATAAGCCCTTAGCTAGACTAACCAAAGGGCACAGAGATAGTATCCAAATTAACAAAATTAAAAATGAAAAGGGGGATATAACAACAGAAACAGAGGAAATTCAAAAGATCATCAGATCCTACTACAAAGGCCTATACTCAAAACAACTGGAGAATCTGGAGGAAATGGACAATTTCCTAGACAGATACCAAATACCAAAATTAAATCAGCATCAAGTAGACCAGCTAAACAGTCCCATAACCCTTAAAGAAATAGAAGGGGTTATAGAAAGCCTCCCAACCAAAAAAAGTACGGGACCAGATGGTTTTAGTGCAGAATTCTACCAGACCTTCAAAGAAGACTTAACACCAATACTCTTCAAACTATTCCACAAAATAGAGACAGAAGGGACACTGCCCAACTCATTCTTCGAAACCACAATTACGCTGATACCTAAACCACAAAAAGATCCAACAAAGAAAGAGAACTACAGGCCAATTTCTCTTATGAATATAGATGCAAAAATACTAAATAAAATCCTTGCCAACCGAATCCAAGAGCATATCAAAACGATCATTCACCATGATCAAGTAGGCTTCATTCCAGGAATGCAGGGATGGCTCAATATACGGAAATCCATCAATGTAATCCACTACATAAACAAACTAAAAGAAAAAAACCACATGGTCATCTCATTAGATGCTGAAAAAGCATTTGACAAAATTCAGCATCCTTTCATGCTAAAAGTCTTGGAAAGAGCAGGAATTCAAGGCCCATACCTAAACATAGTAAAAGCAATCTACAGCAAACCAGTAGCCAACATCAAAATAAATGGAGAGAAACTTGAAGCAATTCCACTAAAATCAGGGACTAGACAAGGCTGTCCTCTCT
This sequence comes from Apodemus agrarius, assembly GCA_964023405.1. Lineage (NCBI taxonomy): Eukaryota > Metazoa > Chordata > Mammalia > Rodentia > Muridae > Apodemus > Apodemus agrarius. The sequence goes on along the minus strand of OZ030020.1, from coordinate 5,809,722 downwards.
CTCCATATCTTTTCAATATAGTACTTGAAGTTCTAGCGAGAGCAATCAGACAACATAAGGAAGTCAAAGGGATACAAATTGGAAAGGAAGAAGTCAAAGTATCATTATTTGCAGATGATATGATAGTCTACTTAAGCGATCCAAAAAACTCCACCAGAGAACTTCTACAGCTGATAAACAACTTCAGCAACGTGGCTGGTTATAAAATTAACTCAAGCAAATCAGTAGCCTTCTTGTACTCAAAGGACAAGCAGGCTGAGAAAGAAGTTAGGGAAATAACACCCTTCACAATAGCCACAAACAACATAAAGTACCTTGGCGTAACTCTAACCAAACAAGTGAAAGATCTGTATGACAGGAACTTCAAGTCCCTGAAGAAAGAAATCGAAGAAGACCTCAGGAGATGGAAAAATATTTCTTGCTCCTGGATTGGCAGGATCAATATAGTAAAAATGGCCATCTTGCCAAAAGCAATCTACAGATTCAATGCAATCCCCATCAAAATCCCAAATCAATTCTTCATAGATCTAGAAAGAGCAATTCTCAAATTCATCTGGAGCAACAAAAAACCCAGGATAGCTAAAACTATTCTCAACAATAAAAGGACTTCTGGGGGAATCAATATCCCTGACCTCAAGCAGTACTACAGAGCAATTGTGTTAAAAACTGCATGGTATTGGTACAGCAACAGGCAGGTAGATCAATGGAATAGGATTGAAGACCCAGAAATTAACCCACAGACTTATGGTCACTTGATCTTTGATAAAGGAGCCACAACCATCCGGTGGAAAAAAGATAGCCTTTTCAACAAATGGTGCTGGTTCAACTGGAGGTCAACATGCAGAAGAATGCGAATTGACCCACTCTTATCTCCTTGTACTAAGATCAACTCCAAGTGGATCAAGGACCTCCACATAAAACCAGACACACTGAAACTATTAGAAAAGAAACTTGGGAAGACCCTGGAGGACTTGGGCACAGGGGAAAAGTTCCTGAACAGAACACCAATAGCTTATGCTCTAAGATCAAGAATCGACAAATGGGACCTCATAAAATTACAAAGTTTCTGCAAAGCAAAGGACACTGTCAGAAGGACAAAACGGCAACCAACAAAGTGGGAAAAGATCTTCACCAACCCCACATCCGACAGAGGGCTAATATCCAATATATACAAAGAACTCAAGAAGTTAGACCGCAAAGAACCAAATAACCCTATCAAAAAATGGGGCACAGAGCTAAACAAAGAATTCTCACCAGAAGAAATTCGGATGGCCGAGAAACACCTTAAAAGATGTTCAACATCATTAGTCATCAGGGAAATGCAAATCAAAACAACCCTGAGATTCCACCTCACACCAGTCAGAATGGCTAAGATTAAAAACTCAAGAGACAACAAGTGCTGGCGAGGATGTGGAGAAAGAGGAACACTCCTCCACTGTTGGTGGGATTGCAAAATGGTAAAACCGCTCTGGAAATCAGTTTGGCGGTTCCTCAGAAAATTGGGCATGTTACTTCCAGAGGACCCTGGCATACCACTCCTGGGCATATACCCAGAGGATTCCCCTGCATGCAATAAGGACACATGCTCCACTATGTTTATAGCAGCCTTGTTTATAATAGCCAGAAATTGGAAGGAGCCCAGATATCCCTCAAAAGAGGAATGGATACAGAAAATGTGGTATATTTATACAATGGAGTACTACTCAGCAATTAAAAATAATGAATTCATGCAATTTGTAGGTAAATGGTTAGATCTGGAAACTATCATCCTAAGTGAGCTAACCCAATCACAAAAGAATGCACATGAAATGCAATCACTGATAAGTGGATATTAATGAGCCCAGAAGCCCTAAATACTCAAGACACAAATAGCAAGTCAAATGATTCCCAAGAAGAAGAAAGGAGAGGACCCTGGGCCTGTAAAGATTGCTTCCAGTTTAGTAAAGAAACCGAGGGGGGAGGGGGAATTATTGGGGAACAGATGGGGGGGAGAGGAACTATGGGAACTATGGTGGGTGGGAACTGGGAAAGGGGAAAGCCTTTGGAATGTAAACATAGAATATAGAAAATAAAATTAAAAAAAAAATACAAAGGCAGTAGTCTTTACTCACAACTTACTATATTATTAGCTATATTAGCTATAGTTCACATATTTTAATATATGTCCTGTTACTATTTAAACAGTTAAAATTTTCTCTTTATGATTTCTTAATAGACTTGTGGCTTATTCACAGGCAAATAGTCTAGGGTCAAACACATGGGGATATTTTTAGATGTTTTAGATATTATTTAGATATTAGTAGTTATTTTTTTATTTGATTGTGATAGATATGTCTATATATCAGACTCTCAGATGCAACTCTCTTTAATTTATTTCAATCTTTATCAGATTGATAATTGTTTCAGGGCTTTTCTGAGTTTGTAGAAGTTATATATTGGTCAATATTTCATGGATAGTTGAAGAAAATGTGTTTTGTGGCTTGGTGTATGGTTCCGTGAAACAGTGGTCAGGAGGCTAATGATTCTATTCCAGTGCCCTTCCTTGTTTGCAGAACAAGGGGGGGATCAGCTTTTAGGGCATCCTCAGGTGCTATGTAAGCTACCAATGGAGGAAAGTGATCAACTGTTCTACCCAGCCGTAGAGCCTGTGAACCACAGTAATGGCCAACTGGGTAAGATATCCCTAGCTTTACAATAGTGCCATATTCATCTTGGTGGTAACCCAGACTAATTGGATTTATTACTACTTAGTAGGAGGGAGTTCAACTAAAACCTAGCCAACTTTTTGTTTCCTAGAGAGGTCAGAGACCCTAGAAAAGAACCAGCTGATGTCATTTTTTAAGTCCTTATAGGAGGGAACACCAGCACCCACGTCATTATTGTTCACATAGACATTCACATCTTCTGAGGTTGTTGTGTACTGAATGCTTGTGTGTCTCAAAACTCATGTTAAACTCTTAGTACCAAGGCAATGCCATTTGGATGAGTGCCCACTGGGATGTGAACAGGTCATCAGAGTGGAGACAGTCTCCAACCATCAGAGGTTCCTCATCAGCACCTACCCACTCTACCACCCTCACAGTGAAAGTGTTTTCTAAGATCCTGTGAAACAGATCCCTGTTGTTTACAAAATGTGAAGTCTAGATAGTACTTCGTAACAGCAGACATCTGGGGACAAGGAATACCATGAGTCAAAGTAGTGGTTGGTCAAAAGCTCTTAATTACCTCCATTTATCCAGCCCGTTCTTTCAAAGGCATGCTCTGGCCCATTAAGCCTACCAAGATGTTTGCGAGACTTAATCAATTTTAATTAACATTCTGGTTGCAAACCTGTCCCTTTTAAACATAGTATAATTGATTTATATACTTGCTGAAAAGTAAATTTGACTCTTTCTTGCCACGAAGCAAGAAAAATTATACCTTTTAGTGGTAATGTTTGACTTTGGCACTTTAATCATCTGTATTGTTACTTTCGTGGAAAGGGCTGATTGGAGACCAAGTCCCTTTCCCTTCTATGATTTTGCCTTTATGAAAGGAAGGTGCCCCTAACAAAGACAGAGACACTCATTCTGGGGGAGAAAAGCTCAGCAGGAGCGCTTTCTCCCAAAGCCCACAAGTCATCCTTATTAAAAGCCATTGCATCAGATAAATACAGATGCTTTTTACTGGAATTCAACTCACGGTGATAAGACCCATGGCATTTCTTCCTCTCCACCCTGACTCGTCCCTCCAAGGAAGACTCTTCCACTCTATTCAGATTTTTTGAGTTGGATTCATCAAGGGTAATAATAATGGAGGGACAGAACACTTGATTATAAGTTACCATGGAATAATTTGAAGTCTCCTTTATAAATGATACAACTTCAAAATAAAAGTCCTATAGTAGCAATCAAAAACAAAAAGAAGTGAAAGTTTAGGAGACAGAGACAGAAAGGCATTCAGATCCTTGGTGTTAAAAAATGAGGACCCCGGAGTCCTCATTTTCTCTCAAACCTGTCCTTTCCATTGCATGTTTTCTTTTTGCAAAATGGCAGGCTATTCTTCGAGCTTCTCAAATGAAGCACACAAACAAAACTTCACAAAACAACGCTCTGAGAGTTTTCATACCTGATCAAGCAGCAAGAATCATCTGCATCAGATTTTATACTACAGCTCAGAAGTAGACCATTTTTTTTATCCCAATTCAGTCCCATTCCCATGAAAACCACCACATCTTTCTTGGTCCCGTATCTTCCCTTCCCACACATCACCCCCCAGAGCACACGCAGATCGTGGCCTCTGCTTTAAATCTCTCCTGGCTCCTCAAAGTGCTGGGTAAGATATCTATAGTTCTTAGGGTGAGCTGCAGTACAGGAGCCACAAAAACCTGCCTGGACACTGCTTCTATCCCTTCAGATGACTGCTCTCCTGTGGTGTGCTCTAGGTTTTGACTACCCACCAAAGCAAACTACCTCTATCTTAGCTACTCTCATTATGAATGCCAAGGAAATCAAGTCTATTTCTAGTGAGTATGAGTGATACTGCTTTCACATTATTTTCCTATTTTGAGAGAATACTAAAAATGGCCCTTTGAAAAGAGCATTAAAGAATTACTGAAAATATATCTTTAAATGAGTAAGGAAATTGACAGAATCTAAGTAGAAATAAATGGTTTTGAGGCTGCAATTTTGCTATTAAATTTTCTTAAGTAAAGTATCATTATTATTCGCTTAGCCAGGGATAATGAGACACACGATGTCTAACTAAACATCATTAATAAAATGTATCCTTGCCTCAACAATTTTCACAATGCAATGCCTGATTTAATAGAATCATTAAGTTTGATAAATAATTTCAATAAAATAATTGAAACATGCCCCAAGTTTGATTATTATTTGGTCTTTGAAAAATGGCCCTTTGAAAAGAGCATTAAAGAATTACTGAAAATATATCTTTAAATGAGTAAGGAAATTGACAGAATCTAAGTAGAAATAAATGGTTTTGAGGCTGCAATTTTGCTATTAAGAATTTCATATTTACAATAAAATTCTACATACATAGTACAGGCAGAGTGGCAAAATAACCCAGAAAAGAGGAGTCCATTGTTAATTTAAATAATTCTATTCAAATGCTAAGGCTAGAGCCAGGTTCTAAAAATTGGGCTGGGTAAAGAAGGCTGCAGAACTTCTTTCAGGAAAACACTTTCTTCCACTGACCATTTCCAAGTAGACAATCCTCCTGTCAGCGATTCATCTGCTCACTCATTCAACCCTGATCACTGCTTGCCTTTTTTGATTAAAAAAAAAAAATCCCAGCAGCTGATAGATGTAACTGCCTTGATTCCTCAGTTACCTCATATCTACAATTGTGAAAATGTCACACTGTATCCCTACAATTATCTCTTATTAACTAGAATGCAGAAGTTATAGCTATACAGATACGCACTCATGCATTGTGAGAAGGACTGGGGAGGAAGATGCAGGCTTGCTATAACACAACGGAGTCAGAGAATAAGGGTGTCTCAGCAAGAGTTAGATGGACGAATTCAATGAAAGCGCTTCACACAGATTAGGTAGGAAATACAATGACTAGATCCAAGAACGGTCTCCAACACTGAGGGGCACCGACACATGACACAACCAAGGGGAGCAGGCGCTGATGCAGTCTGCATAGTGACTTAATATGTATGCAAGTAAGGGATGCATCCGTGAATTGGTTACTTGGGAGCTGGAGCTAAGACTGTGTTTTAGTGAAGTCAGGGGCCACAAAGAGTGGTACTTGGGGAAGAACACATCTCTGGGACCCTAAGTAGAAAAGGCCATCATCAATAGTCCAGATCCACGATCTCATCTCACAGCAGGGATGCTGATGGACGTTCCCAACCCTGACCTACTAAGCACAACAATGTCCCTCTAGGGATGGAACCAAAGATGGTACCTTGAGCAGGAGAATCCCAGAGGTACCTAACACCAAAAGCAACCCCGTGGTGATGCCTTTATACCAGAGAATGAGGGGCCTGCTAACCAGAGCCCTTGCAATGAAGCCATGTCTAAATTAGAAGTAGTGAAAGGAGAAACGGAAGGAAAACTATATAGTCTGCAGCCCAGAATGGAAACATCACGCACAGGTAGGAACTCTGGGATGGAAGGGAAGCAGTGGGCATGGAGTTGCCTTCTTTGTAAATGTGTGGTTCAGGAACTCAGAAAAGGCTACACTCAGTCACATAGGCTGTACAGGGAAAGATGCACATATATACCCAAAACAAAATAAACAAACCCAAACCACCAAACACACACACACACACACACACACACACACACAAACACACACACGAAACCTAAAACAACCAAAAACAAAACAAAAAACACAGAAAAACAAAACATAAGAGACAAAAGCTTGTAAAGGAGCCAGACTATGCAGATTTCATGCAAAGCCATGCAAGGAGACTGCAGCAACAGAGAGCGGGAGGAATCCACTTGAATTATACATGTGGGGATATGTGTTTCAGAACCAGTAGAAGAGTTAAGGAATTTGATGAACCATTGAAAGTTAGGAATGTGAATTCAACTAAAAGAAGTTAACACAAGATGATAAGACAGTAGAGATGAGGGCACTCGTAAGCAAATACAACAAGAATAGCAGTCGAACTGTGACACATCAGGATGAATTAAGACTGAACAGATTTTCAGAGAGCATCCAGGAAGAACGCTTAAAACCTTAATTTTTCTTATGAAAAAAGTAAAATAAATAAATAAATAAAAATATGATTTTTGAAAAATAAATTATCTTCAGTCAATAAAATTCTTCCATTCTGTCTTAATTTGCATGTGTAATGTATAATTGTCCTTAATAAAATCTACTGAGACTATAGAAAACAAAATTTTATCTTGGTTCCTAGAACACATTCAATTAAATCTTCTGTAGACTGTCATTTAAAAATACTAATGTAAATGTGGAGATAAAAACAATGTTGTTTCAGAGTGAGTTCCAGGACAGCCAGGACTACACAGAGAAACCCTGTCTCAAAAAACCAAAAAAAACAGAAAATAAAAATAACTAAAAAAAAAAAAAAAAAAAAAACCAAAAAAAAATGTTAATTTATAGAAAAAATGTAATTTGCTATGCATAGATTTTACAATTTAATAATGGCCACATAAAACCTATCATAATTTCTATTTTTTCTGCATGAATAATGAGACTCAAACATTCATAATCACTGGAAAATTATAAATTTCAAACAATAAACAAGACATTTATCTATTTGCAAATAAAAAAAACCCTGAGAACTATGAGGTGTTTTTTCTCCATTTTTTGTCTTCCTCAGGGACTTTTTTAAAAAACAGCTATTCATGTTTCTAATTTCTTCCAGTGATCGACAGTTCCTGCATCACTTAGGATGCAGGTAATAGAGAGAGAGGGTCAGACAATGGACAGATGCAGGAAGCTGAACTTATGCACTCCACAGTGGCGGTGGGCCCCAGTTCCCTGGGCGATCGTGATTCCAGGGCGAGCTGCTGCTCCCTGGCTGCCCGGGCAGAGCACGGACAGTTCTCTCGTGTACCAGCTGCCTCAGGCCTGGTACTAGAAAGGAATTTAATTTGTTGGCATTTCTGAACGGAAGGCTGATCAGCTGACGGTGGGGAATTTCACCGAGGATTTTTTTTTTTTTTAAGCAGAGAAGAAGGATGCCTATGGCCCATGTCTGCAGATGCTAATTTACAGAAAAGAAGGAAATCTGGTGGGAACCTCTCCAAAACTGGGGAGACAGCTGAGGAACTGTATGCATGAGCAATGCCCCGACTCGCTATTATTCCTATAAATGCCATTGTTCTGGCTCGGCGCCCAGGATAAAAACCTTTGTAGTATAGAGGGGAAGATAGCACTTGCTTCTAATTGCTAAGCATCTTTATCAGAAGAAGATGCTACAGGTTAGCCGCTCACAAATCCTGGCTGCACTACACAGGATAAATGGGCACACAACACTGAGTCCTGGTAGATTGAATTTTCTTTTTGGCTCCTACAGAACAGGCAGTGACTAGAGAAAATCTATTTCAGAGAAATATATATATATATATATATATATATATATATATATATCCATTTATTATAAGAAGGATAAGTTTCTTAAAACTTCCTTTAAGCTATAAAATAAGAGTCCTCTTCTTTGGAGGCAGCCATGTTGAGAAGGCCTGAGAGGAGGGACCCTTTAGGAGTCAGGATGGCAAAGGCAGGAGTAGATAGAGCTTAGGGTATAGGCCCTGTAAGCAGAAGGGGGATCTGTGTTCTGAGCAGCCCTGCCTTGGCTCTACGTGGGGGTGTGTGTGTGACTGGAGTGCCATTTTCATGGTGGGCGTAGACTGCTTCTATCCCCCCAGCTTCAGCACATCTCTGAAATGACGTTAGGTTACTTCTTTAGAGGGAGGATTGGTATAGAAACCTTTATCAGTGCTTGGTTGACACCCATCAGGGTTGGCTATTTCCCCTTGTCAAAAGGCTGGAATCTATTCCTGTTCTCCGATGGAGACCTTGCATTTTTAAGTAACTAAAAAAGCATTAATGAGGCTGGGCCCGTCAATCCCCTGGCAAGCGACGACGTCTAGGCCGGTTCACCCCGAGTCCTGCTAAGGGATAGGAGGGATAATGTACTTTCTCTTACCAGACACCCCCACCTCAGAGCAGTCACTTGGTGAGTCCTAGGCTAAGCCTGACTGATTTTCTAAACCACATGGCAAAGTTTTTCTTTTCTCCATCTCTTTCTTTCAGATACTGGCCAGAGTCCAGACCTTGAAAGAGTGAGGGCAAACCCCACCCCCTCAAGTCCCCCTCCACCCCAACATGTCTACCACACGGTTGCTTACCAATGGCACAGGTTTCCTTTCCTCTCTTCTCCCTTTCTGTTCTTCCCCTGCAGGAATTCTCCACGATTTAGAGCTTACCTGTCCTGCTTTTTTCTTCCAAACCCTAATAAAACTTTCTTCAAGATTGCTTCTGAATCTGTTCTTAGATTCTCTTACTAACGATTCTAAGAACTCTGAGAGGAGACCTCAGTTTCCCCAGTTATAATATAATGTACGTTTTGGCAGTAGGTGGAGCCGGAAGGGATCTGTCCTAAGGGCGGGGACTGCTTGACTCCTATCTCTCGGTCTGTGCCTACATCTCTCCTGAAACCAGCCGGAGCCTAACCTATGACAGAGGGTAGATGTGACACCCCTTAAGGTGGTGCATAACTCACAGAATGTACAAAGAGTGAAGGCGCGGCATTTGCGGAGCAGATGGTGCTCTTCACCCCACGGCACGGTGTGTGCGTACACATGTGTGCACACAAACGTGTGCAGGTGTGCTCTGCTCTGCCCGTGTGCTCTGGAGGCCAGAAGCTGGCACCAGGTATCTTCTCCGATTGCTTCTGCCATCTTTTTCTTTTTCTTTTTCTTTTTCTTTTTCTTTTTCTTTTTCTTTTTCTTTTTCTTTTTCTTTTTCTTTTTCTTTTTTTTAAGGTGACTTTTATTATTTGTCATGTCATTAAACATGACATCATTGGACACCTAATCCCATATGAATTTTACAGTTATACCTTCCTGGAAACACATTTTCACCTGTTTTGATAAAATTATGACTATTCATAATATTTTAAATCCATGTTTTGTTCTCATTTAAAATCTATTTTTAACGATTACAAAATCTAAAATATTTACAAATTTTTGAGAACTATGGGTATATAATACAGTACAATCTTTTAAAAAATTTAGATATATTTTTTATTTACATTTCAAATGATTTCCCCTTTCCTGGACCCCCCCTCCCAGAGAGTCCCATAAGCCCTCTTCCCTCCCTGTGTTCCCCAATCAACCCCCTCCCACTTCCCTGTCCTGGTATTCCCCTACACCTCTGCATCCAGCCTTTCCAGGACCAGGGCCCTCTCCTTCCTTCTTTTTGAGCAACATTTGATATTAGCCCAGAAGCCTGGAATATCCAAGACACAATTCACATATCAAATGATGCCATATTTTTCGAGACCAAGTTTCTCATCTAACCTGAAGCTTGCCATTTTACCTAGAATAGCCGACCATAAAGATCCCAGGATACACTTGTCTCTGACCTCAAGTGGTGCTGGGGCTACAGGATGTGTTTGCTGTCAGACTGATTATTTTCTAACTGTAGGTGTTAGGGCTTTAATGTCAGTTCCTCGTGCTTATTATTTGAGCGGTTTATCACGGAGCCATTTCTTAAGCCCCAACAATGGTGTTAAAATGAGAAAGGGCACCGACTGGTCTGAAGATGTGGCATAGCAGCAGGGCACTCAACCCGCATGCGTAAGGCTCTGGGTTCGGTCCCTGGCATTGCAAGACACCAGAACACCTTGCCGTTGAGCTCTTTGGAGATAAAGCATATTGGCCTCAATTTTTGAGACTGGGCATCATCAGATCAGGGAATAATTTCTATAAGGAAAGCCGGAATAGCCATATTGAAAGTCCAATATTATTATCACATCGCCACCAAAATCTGCATTACCTCTCATCTGCTGTGACATGATAAATGGCCCTCTGTTTTGTCAATGAATGTGTTCACATATCCTTTAAGCACACCCAGGCTTCAGGGGAGAGGCACAGCCCCTCAGACTCCCACAGGGGCAGGCTCGGGGACTTACTTTGGCAGAACAAGAATCTGTACAGTGAAGATGCAGAGGAAGATGAGGCAGGCACAGGTCACGTAATACTTGAACGCTGGCAGTGCAGTGGCTCGGTACTGAGGAGGAAAAGGACGTCATAAGAGACGGTAGATCACCCCAGGAGAAGAGCTACATAGAGCTACCCAGCAGCCTTGCATTAGGGGCAGGCTGACACTTGCGGATTGCAGATTTTGGTAGAAACAGGCTACACTGCTCATCTCAGTTAGTGTCCTCCCTCCAAATGCACTGGGGATGACTTGCAAAGGTTCCGGTGTGAGTGTGAATGCTGGAGACCCGTGTGTTTGTAGTGGGGCCAAGCCAGTAAGGAAGGAAGTACCCCAGACAGAAGCTGAGTGGGTGGGCTCAGTGGACCCTGCCTGGGTCCTAGAATCCATAATCTGCCATTATTTGAAGAAAGACAACAAATTATTTATTTTAATTATAATAACAACACTTATAATAATAAATAAATCCAAATAATAACACTTTTAAACAGCACCAGGAGATGACAGACATAAGCAATGCATTCATTTCAACATTTTGTTTCACCCTTGATCTCCGTGCTACTTAGAGCGTTGAATGAAGGTAGGAGACAAAGGTGTCTGGAGTTGGTTCTGAGGCTGGCTCAGGGAGCCTTTCTCTTATCCGGCACCATTAGCAGGGGTTCTGTCTACCATGCAGGACTGTTGTTCCCATTTGACTTAGGAACACAAAGCTAAGTGCCACTGCAGCCATGATCACTGTGGTGGTGGTGGTGGTGGTGGTGGTGGTGGTGGTGGTGGTGGTGGTAGTGGTGGTGGTCTCTGTTCCAAGTGATTTACAACTCTGAATGCTTTATGCATAAAATGCAAAATACCGACGAGACACCCACAGTGAGGCAGAAACTATTTCTGTCCCTGCTTCTGGTTGAAGGAACTGCAGGCCAGAATTCATTTTAATATTAATGATTAATATGCGAAGGGACTCACCATGTGTGGAGCCCTAGTTTCTGCATCAGGAAGACTGAAGGCAGTCTTCCACGCAGGAAGCTACACTGATTTCCCAAACAAGGCTCATAACAAAATGGAAGGAGACAGTTTTATGAAACGGCACTGTAACTTCTTGCAGACACTCTCAGGTCCTACCAGCTCTACCCACCTAGCCTGGCTCCAGAGTTAGAAAGAAACAGATGTGGTTCTTGGATTTGAGCCACTCGGGTTTTGGTGTTGAAAGACAGCTCTCCCTTTATTCTCTTGATTCTTTCTCCATATGTCTGGCTGTATTCTCTTCCTTTTCACTAGAAGTGCAGGCTGTGGGTGCTTAAGTTCCAGCACTCTCAAACTTTGCCTTATTGTTGGCATCTGCAGACTCGCACACATGGGGAGAGCGTGTGCAATTGCTCAAAAGCTGCATTCTTAATGATGACTACTTTCTCCTTATTAGAATTTTTTTCCCACTGAATTTTGTGTCTTAATATCCAGGACAATTTGCATGCTGATGAAGGCGCTTCATTAGCATAATTGCTGGAATGTGATTAGACCGTATGCGTTCTGTTCCTTCCTTAGCTTTTAACTTCTCTGGGGCTTTGCATGGAGACGGCTTGGGTTTGCTTTTTGGTAATAACCAAGGGTTTCTAGCAGGAAGGAATAGTGTGTCAGTCAAATAGCAACAGCCTTTAGCATCTATCTCTTAGCATCGCTCAGCGGTGAGGTGTTATTAAGTAATAAGTTGGAAAAAATTTTTAACAAAGTATTTTACCAAGAAGGTGGCAAATGAATTTCCTGGCCAGTTACACCAAGGGGACGCAGGCACGCCTCGAAAACCCACCTACATCAACTCCGAAAGACTTTCAGTGCTTGATGTTTTCATTCAGTTGTCTGTGAAACCCCGAGTTGAGTCTTCTGAGCAGAATTTTCAGAACAGTCACGCAGATGTTACCACTAACCTAAGCATGTTGTTCCAACCGAGTATGCAGTGCTGCGGTTGGATGATGGACATGGCTTCTGAGCCGTGTTCCTTCCATCAACACGAATCAGGAGTGAGTGGAGGTCAGGCGGCCTAACAGAACCACTGATCCTTCCTGGGGAGACTTTGTAACCTGTGCTTAGCCAATCTGCAAAAGTCAAACATCTGCTGCTCTTTTTTTCTTTTTTTAAAGCCTACACTGACTTGTTAGGAGTCATGGTGCCAACGTATTCAGATGCAGCAAAATTAAAAGTTCCAGTCTTCTAATCTTCTAATCTAGCATAGAAGCTAGATGTAAACCTCAGACTTTCGTCAACCAGTAAGAACAATTTATGCAACAACATTGCCAATTTATTGGAAATATTTGTTTTCTTTTAAGGTAGTGATTCTCTACCTGGTATGTGGGTCATATCTCCTTTGGTGGGGTCAAATGACCCTTTCAGAGGGGTCACCTAAGACCATTGGATGCCACAGATATTTACATTATGAGTCATAACAGTAGCAAAATTACAGCCATGACTTAGCAATGAAAACAATATTATGGCTTGGGGTGACCACCACATGAGGAACTGTATTCAAGGGTTTCAGCATTAGGAAGGTTCAGAACCACTGTTTAAAAGCTTTGCTGAGAAAAATTACACGCAAAAAGTCAAACATTAGCTATTATTTTCTTTCCCTGTTCTTTCTGAGTCTCAACCGTGCATCATTTACTACCAGGAGTGCAGAGAACACTGCTGGGTCAGAGAAAGCATCTGGCAAAAAGAAATGCTATAGACGAGGGCCTGGGAGCAGGAGAGGTGAGTTATATATGCAGACCTGACCCAGTTAGAGATGGTGCAGACTGGGGTTGCAGACATCAGAATGCCCTAGGTACATGTCTGAAATTGTCAGAGAGCAAATTCAGCAAACATTTCACACACTGATATTAGTGAAGTATTTAACCGAAAACTATATTAAAAACATCCATCCAGTTTCATGAATGAAATCAAAACTACATTTCAGAATGAAAACCATAATAGATGGAATCACAATAGAGGAAAAGTGGCTTACTTCTTTTTCTATATTCTTGTTATAGAAAAGCAGGGAGATTCTTTGAATGTCTTCTGACTTGAGCCATTGCCTAGAGGTAAGAAAGACAAGACATCAAACATCCCTCTAAGCATCTGCAATGATGTATAAAAACAAACAAACAAACAAACAAACCAACCAACCAACCTCCTAGTGTTGTTCTCTCTTGAATATAAACCCTGCCAATTTGAATATATTTTTGGTATATGATGCCAATTTATTTGGTTTGGATATTAGAACTGGCTACAAATGCTACATGCATAGCCACACAATGCCTTCCTGGCGGGGGATGGGGAGGGGCGGGGAGAAATCACATAATACAACTGTCATATTAAATCCAAACTAAAGTTCACCAGATTAAATAGCTCAAAAAAAGCCCTCATCCCAAGGATACAGGTATGTACGCCCTTCCTCCGTGCCCACCAAAAATCACTGCATTTGTCATTTTCTCATTTCAAGAGAGCAAAACCCACACCATAATGAAGTGGTTTGTTTGTTTGTTTGTTAGTTTGTTTGTTTTTTGAGACAGGGTTTCTCTATGTAGCCCTGGCTGTCCTGGAACTCACTCTGTAGACCAGGCTGGCCTTGAACTCAGAAATCTGCCTGCCTCTGCCTCCCAAGTGCTGGGATTAAAGGCGCGCGCCGCCACCACCCGGCCAGAATGAAGTTTTTAAAAAGTTGCTAGAAAAAGCGATTTATGTGCAAGCATTGCTGTGATAGGTTGACCTGTGAATCCTTTGGATAGATTCCCAGGAACGGCACAATCAGGTCCTATGTAGACATATGAGGAGGCTTAACCAAAGTCGAATGGCGGCTGCGTATGCTGGAGGATTTACTAACTGCTGAAGCCCCCGTCTCCTTGGCTGTTGGGAGCACTGTGCGCAGCACCCACGTGCCCGGATTCTGGCAAGCACCCTGATGGTCTGACTGCACTCATCCGAGATGCCTTTGTTGTCATTTCAAGGGAGTCATAACCATGTCACAGACAAGTCTCAACACGCTGCTAACAATAAGATGTATGTGTAAGCACTGCCGCGATCTGTTGACTTGGAGTCTTTTGAGCGTATTCCTAGGAATGGCACAATCAGGTCATATGCAGACACACTTTTAGTTTTCTGAGGAGCCTCAAAAAAATTGCCATAGTGACTGGAGTCATTAAAATAGAAATTCGATGATGGGAATCAAGGAGAAGGAGGCTGGGAAAGGAGGGTAAAAGGGGCACAGGGCTGGGGGAGGGTACACAGTCAAAATATATGATATACTTGCATAAAAATGTCTTTATGGAATCTAGTGCCATGCACAATGAATGCAGCTTAGTGAACACACCTTTATGGAATCCAGTGTTATGTTCAGTGAACGCACCTTAGTAAAAACTTGGTGAAAACATCAATATAAAGACCCACGGGTTTATGATGCTGACACAAACCTAAAACTTCCCAGACATAAGCACATAACCCTGATGCTGGAAAGTAAATAAAAGTTACATGGATGATTTCACCCTTCCACACCAGCACCTTACACATCTGTCTCAGGCAGAAACATGAGAAGCTGAAGGCGAAAGCCGCTCGCCGCTCGCTGGGATGCTCAATGCAACCCCCCCTCCCCGCCCGCAACAGCAACGCCAGGCACACAACGTGGGACCCAAGCACAGGATGTGTGGCACCACTACACATGTGACAACAGAATGAGAAAAGCATGAGATGGAAAGAGACAGCTTTCTCAAGTTAATCATGACAGAAATGCAAGGCAAAGTCCAAATCCAAATACAGAAAAGTACCTGGGAATACCAAGAACGCAAGAGTTCAAGATTGCTATGCATTGAAGGACATACATGCATATTTTCCTAAGTTTCCTTAAATAAACCGTTCTCTTTTTTATAACAAATATAATAGTTTCAAATATGTGGACCTGTACATGTTTATATACTCATATGTTTATAACTACACATATCACATATTTACACAGACATTTAGGTATGGATGTTTGATACTTTTATTATCCATCTATTAGCATCTATATATCTATCATTCTATCTTATCCATCCATCTATCTATATATACATCCATCTATCTATCATTTATCCCTCTATCATCTCTCTATAGAATCTATTATGTCTATGTATTTATGCATATATCTATCTATCATCTATGCATCTATTTATGTATCTATGTATCTCTATATCTTGATATCTATCATCTGTGTATTTAACATCTATCTCTTTTTATTCATCCACCTATATATATATATATGTATATACACACACACACACACACACACACGCACGCACACGCGTGCACACACACACACACGCACACACACACAAAGACAGACATATCCATCTTCCTATCTTTATATCTAGGTATGTATGTACCTACCTATCTATCTGAATCCATGCATCAGAAATTCTCAGAGAAATGTGTTTTAGATAAATTTCCAAAAATGTCATATAAACATTTCAACAATTATTAAATCACATAAACTTATTTTTTAAAAATTATATTTATTGGTTTATTCTTTCTTTGGGGGTGGTGCACAACAGGCCACAGTGCATGTGTGGGTGGGAGAGGACAGTTTGTGGGAGCTGGTTCTCTCTTTCCATCGGGTGGGTCCCAGAAAGCAAACCCAGGTCAAGAGGCTTGGCGGCAAGCCCCTTTACCTACTTAGCCATCTTGCTGGCCCTGAACATTTTAATACAACACTTTCCAATACATTACATTGAGTGGGGGAGATGCAGGATGAACATGTGAGGAATCAGGGAACTGAGGTAAGTGAAATGGTTTGACTGCCAAGCGCTGGCAGGATTCCAGATCAGACTGGCACTCAGGATGGTGGTTCCTGGTACAACAGTGAGGAGTCCAGCAAGCTACGGTGGGATTTCCAGGGTCTTAGACACCTCTGTGTCTAACACTCCGCACCAGCCGGCCACCGTCAGCCTGACTGACTCAGCCGACAGGACCACCAACGGCCCGGAGTCAATAGTGTGTTCTAGAACAGCTACCATTAATAGTGAATTGGACATCCACACGGCTTCACTGAAGGTGAAATTACAGGTTTCAAAAACAGACCCTGTTGGAGTTCCTTACACTGCAGCAGAGGTAGACTCTGATCTATTTTATGATTCTATTGCAGGACTCAACCCTTGATTCTATTTCCACCTTTTAAAGTCCACTTTTATTTATTTCAAATTTTTAAATTTCACACTTATTTTACTTACAAATTTCTATTTAGGGGAAGCAGTTTTTAAATTTTTAAATTAGGGATCAGAGTTGATTCCTTTGAAAATACTGAGAAAATAAAATTTTTATTTTATTTATAATTTTTATTACATTTTAATTGATTTTTGTGGGCATGCTTGTGTGTGTGTGTGTGTGTGTGTGTGTGTGTGCGCGCGCGCGCGCACGTGCACTCTCTCTTAGGCACACACACACCACTGCTGTTGTGTGGATGTTAGAGGGTAACTTAGGGAAATCAATTCTTTCTGGTTCTGGAGACTGAACTCAGATAGTCAGGTTTGCTGTAAGCTCCTTTACCAGTTTTTCTTTTTTCTTTTTTCCTTTCCTTTTCTTTTTTACATTTTTTTATTTTCTATATTCTTTGTTTACATTTCAAAGGCTTTCCCCTTTCCCAGTTTCCCCTTCACCCTATGTCCCATAAGTCCTCCCCCCACCCCCCGCCTCCTGCCTATTCCCCCATCACCCCCTCTCCCCCCTGCCTTTTTTCTGTTCTGGTACTCTCCTAAAAACCTGAATCCAGTCTTTTCAGGCCCAGGGTCCTCTCCTTCCTTCTTCTTGGGAATCTTTTCATTTGCTAATTATGCCTTGAGTATTCAGAGCTTCTGGGCTCATTAATATCCACTTATCAGTGATTGCATTTCTTGTGTATTCTTTTGTGATTGGGTTAACTCACAGGATAATATTTTCCAGATCCAACCATTTGCTTACAAATTGCATGAATTCATTATTTTTAAATTGCTGAGTAGTATTCCATTGTATAAATATACCACATTTTCTGTATCCATTCCTCCTTTGAGGGACATCTGGGCTCCTTCCAACTTCTGGCAATTATAAATAAGGCTGCTATGAACATAGTGGAGCATGTGTCTTTATTGTATGCAAGGGGAATCCTCTGAGTATATGCCCAGGAGTAGTATGACAGGGTCCTCTGGAAGTGTCATGTCCAATTTTCTGAGGAACCGCCAGACTGATTTCCAGAGTGGTTGTACCATCTTGCAATCCCACCAACAGTGGAGGAGTGTTCCTCTTTCTCCATATCTTCTCCAGCACCTGTTGTCTCTTGAGTTTTTAATCTTAGCCATTCTGACTGGTGTGAGGTGGAATCTCAGGGTTGTTTTGATTTGCATTTACCTGATGACTAATGATGTTGAACATCTCTTAAGGTGCTTCTCAGCCATCTGAATTTCTTCTGGTGAAAATTCTTTGTTTAGTTCTGTACCCCATTTTTTGATAGGGTTATTTGGTTCTTTGGCGTCTAACTTCTTGAGTTCTTTGTATATATTGGATATTAGCCCTCTGTTGGATGTAGGCTTGGTGAAGATCTTTTCCCAATTTGTTGATGGCTGTTTTGTCCTTCTGACAGTGTCCTTTGCCTTACAGAAACTTTGTAATTTTATGAGGTCCCATTTGTCAATTCTTGATCTTAGAGCATAAGCTATTGGTGTTCTGTTCAGGAACTTTCCTCCTGTGCCCATGTCCTCCAGGGTCTTCCCCAGTTTCTTTTCTATTAGTTTCAGTGTGGAGGTCCTTGATCCACTTGGAGTTGATCTTTTGGCCCCCAAACAAATTTTATTCATACTCACTGTTACAACTGTATTCATTAGATTGTATATAGCATATGCAGGTAAATTATCCCAAATGATTTTTTCTTTTATCAAAAGAGCAAAATCTAACTTTAAAAAATGTTTCCAGAAGTCAGAAATTTGTAAGTAAAATAAGAATGACCTTTAAAAACTTTAAAAAGTAGTTCCCCCTTTATCACCAGGGTGCACTGCCATGTCTAGGTTTGCAGCTCCTGCGTCCTGCAGGAAGGTTCCGGGCCAGAACTTACCTGCCCTGCATTGCCAAAGCCCACCATGGTAGCACACAAGCCAGGATTCCTAAGGAAACAACCAAGTCCCAGCCACTCCGCCCTCTCCCTTCCCCGCTCCATAGCAATGCCCGTCGGACTGCGGCTTCTCGCTTGGAGCAGTAAACGATGCGTAAATCTGACTGCATCTTTGGACTAGGAGACTATATTGTTTCCACAGACCTAGACTCCGTGAAGGCCCCGAATGGCTCCGTTCCCTCTCATGATTCGCATGAAATTCCCGTTTGACATTACAGTCTGTCTATTGGATATGGTAGCCATGCACTTTCCCCACGGGTTTGTTCACAGAACCGACTGGCCTATTTGGATAGAAAGGGTTTATACGGGCTCATAAGGTCAGATATTGTTTTTGGAAATTGGAGCTAGAGAGTGACAGGAAATGTCAGTAAAGAAAAGAAAAACTGAAGGAGGGAAATGGGCAGGGAAGGTGAGGGGAGAAGGGGAGAAGAGGGGAGGTGAGACAAGAAATGGGCAGACAGTAGATGTGGAGAGGCCAAGAAATGCCTGGAGTCCATCTGCGCATGCGTGTGCGTGCGTGCGTGCGTGCGTGCGTGCGTGCGTGCGTGCCTGTTATCCTTAGCCTCCTGATGTTTTCCATCTGGTAGCATGGAAACCGACACTATCTCTGGCCCACACTGTTGACGTTTGCCTGTTAACTTGTTCTAGTATGATTTTATTTTTCTATTACTAGGGAAAATAAAAGATTATAAGTGAGATCCTGTGTGAAGAATGCAGAACATACCCCTATCCTCCCTGAGAACATTTTCCAATGGAAGAATGAATGCAAGTTCTGAAGTGACAGAAGCCGTGGAGGGAGAGACACAGACAGAATTCAATTGTGGATTAAATGTGTTAAATGTTTGTGTTTTCCTCAATTTCACAAGTTGAAGCCCTGACCTCTAACGTGCCTGTGCTAGGGTGTGCGGCCCCTTGGGAACTGTAGAAGTTAATGAGGTCTTGGGAGTGGAGCTGAACTAAGATCAGACAGGAGTGAGTGCTGGTCTTGCACTCGGTGCATGTACCCTGCAGAGGAAGTTTGCTGTGTCTGTTGCACTGATGCTGAACTCAATACATGGCAATCTGCAGAGAAATCACTGTTTTATATAAATAACAAGAAACATTAAGTGGTAATCCAGTCCCAATGGAATCATTAGATGGAAACCAGAAGATCAGAGGATTCCACCAAACCCAACAGGATTTAACGACTAGGGAACAGAACACAATCAATGCCATCCAAACCCAGAGGCTGGAGAGCTTCCCTGTGAGCGGTTCCCTTTCCTGTTTCAAGAGCAGCACGGGGCTCTTTTCTATTTCATTTGGGGTATGTTGGGAAACAGGAAGCATTTATTGGGCACAAAAAGCTGCACGGGATCATGCCATCTTTAAGTGCACACATTTGAATAATAATGAACCAAAGAGAAGCAACAGTTCAAAGTTAACCTTAACGACAATAAAGCAAAGCCAACGTAGCACTGTCTAACGTTCCCTGAGAGGATGAAGAAATGGTTTGGACAGTAGGGTCCCATCTGAGCAAACATACACGGAGGCTGGGGTTAGAGCCTGGCATTTCAGTGTTGCTATTGTTATTATTTCTGGTGTTAAACTCTGTCAATGGGCAAGAGATCCTCTCTCTTCTGATGTGTCTTATTCTTGGGGAAACAAAGTATTCCCTGATGTTTTCCTTTAGCTGGATGACTCTCCCTCTTCCTTGTTTTTAGCTGCTAGGAGATTGCTTCTTTGTGAGGTGTTGAAGTGTCCACTGGATCAGAGGAGTCCAGAGTGAGGTTTCTGTCAGGCTCTGCTCCTGGACCCTGAGCATGCAGAATGATGGTGGACTGGCTGGTTTTGTGGGTCAACTTGACACAGGCTGGAGTTATCACAGAGAAAGGAGCTTCCGTTGGGGAAGTACCTCCATGAGATCCAGCTATGGGGCATTTCCTCAATTAGTGATGAAGGGAGAGGGCCCCTTGTGGGTGGTGACATCCCTAGCCTGGTAGTCTTGGGTTCTATAAGAGAGCAGGCTGAGCAAGCCAGGGGAAGCAAGCTGGTAAGGAACATCCCTCCATGGCCTCTGCATCAGCTCCTGCTTCCTGACCTGCTTAAGTTCTCTCCTGACTTCCTTTGGTAATGAACAGCTGTGTGGAAGTGTAAGCTGAATAAACCCTTTCCTCCCCAACTTGCTTCTTGATCATGATGTTTGAGTAGGAATAGAAACCCTAAGACAGATGGTATGTGTGTCAACTTGGACAGGAGAAAGAGGTATGACAGGTGGTAATAGCTATAGCTTGTATATCTTTCTTGCAACTTGCTTGATCAAGATGTTTCATTGCATGGACCCAGGGAGCCTGACACACATGCTGTATAATAGACACCTGTGGCTCTCTCATAAACACTGTGTGAATTCACTGTGTGAATATCCATTTGGAGCAGTCTAGAACAAATGTGCATTTTGCAAAGATAGGCAACTGAGGTCTTGCAATTTTACATTAAGCTATATTAATTGAAGGTGGTAAAAGTCACTTATACTTTTCAAAAGTCACTTTGATATAATAAATGAACTAGGTTACCTTAAATATGGATTTTTTTCTTTAAGCATTTTCTCATGTCGACCCTTGTTTCCCATTCTAATTTAATTTTTAAAAAGCACTGATTGGATAGGTATGCTTCACACTTCATCTGTCTTTGGCTCTCTGTGAGATCTCTATGACATAAGTGAGGTTCTTCCTGGCACAAATAGTTCTAGGGTACAGACCTCTGCAACATAGGCGAGTCCCTGATGGACTTACACAGGTAAGTCCTCTGTGACACAGGTAAGTCCCCTTATGGCATATGCAACTTTCTCTATGGCACAGGTGAATCTTCTTGAAACAGATAATATTCTCTATAACATAAGTGAGGTCCTCTATGTCATAGCTGACTTTCTCCAAGTCCTTCTATGGCATAGGGGAGTTCCTTTATGACATAGATGAATTTCATGACACAGCTAAGCTTCTCCATACTTTTACATTTTAAAATATATGACAACTAAAGAAATATGGGCCATGAATTTAAATGGGAGGGGAGAAATTCATGGGAAAGATGGAAGGGAAAAGAGGAAAGGGGAAAATTATGAAATTTTATTTTAATTTCAAAAATAAAAGCAAAGTACATAATATAGTCTGACCCATGACACTTTTGACACTTTTCTTCTCTTTTCTTTCTTTCTTTCTTCCTTTCTTTCTTTCTTTCTTTCTTTCTTTCTTTTTTGTTTTTGTTTTTGTTTTTCAAGACAGGGTTTCTCTGTGTAGTCCTGGCTGTCCTGGAACTCACTCTGTAGACCAGGCTGGCCTCGAACTCAGAGATCCGCCTGCCTCTGCCTTCCAAGTGCTGGGATTACAGGCGTGTGCCACAACCACCCAGCATGACTTTTCTTTGTAGGATTACTTGTCACAGTGTTTATTACTAAGCAATTGGGAGACTACTTTATTATAGACAGAACTTTTTATAGCAAAATAGAAATCCTACTAACAAAGAGAGCAACTGCAATGAAACTGAGGAACCGTCTGAGATCCTCAGGTTTGCCATAAGGATGGAAGCCTCCACTAGGAGACACTTGGAAAATGTTACATTGTATTCATGGAAGCATTGGCTAGGAGACACTTGGAAAACGTTACATTGTATTCAGACATCAGGCTTTGAAATAGCTGAGTGAAATTAAAAACACTTACTTCTGTGCGTTGATCCCGTCAATTGCTTGGATCATCCTTTCATTCAGTTCTTCTTCAAATCGCTTCTTCTGTGACTTAGTTCTACACAAAAAGGAAATAGGAGTGAGAATGTTAGTATGAAGGTTAATATGTGGTCCAGTTCTAATGGTAACAAAGCATACCGCCACACCAGGGACTAAATAAACTGACTGGGATTTCAAATCACCACTGGAAGTACTTGGTGTTTGATACTTGGTAAACTTCATTTTATGATAAGAACATGCTGGCTGCAGAAGGATCCCTAGAGGAATTTATGTTGGTCATTCATTTTTGATGTAGTTCTCAGCCAGTTTCAAAGAATTTGGAAAGCTACAGTTTCGTTTGGAAATCTCAAATTTCATGTGTAGCCTATTGAATATAATTGAATAAAACACAAGGATTCTGTGGCATGCAAAAGTCACACTCAGAGACAACCCGGTTATGTTTGTAGACTTAGAGATTCCCACACGTGGTCTCGGAGCAGGTGACCTTAAGACATATGAGAGTTTCTAAGTGAGCTATGCCACTTAAAAGTGGGAGCTTCCCCCTGTCAGGAACGGTGGATAATTCACATGAGGATAGCCTAAAGGAGAACATGGCATTGATATGTAATTTACAAGTTAACTATGTTCTGGGAAGAGTGAAGGCACAGGTTGGCCCTTGCTAGCCAGTCTAGATGAGGCTATGCCTGTCTTCAGACACATGCATCGAGGTGGTTTAAAACTAAAGGGATGGATCTGATCTGGAAAAGTGCTGTCACTTTCCTGAGGTCTGATGTACCCATACATCCAGATAAGAACACAAACAAGTGTGAAATGTCACATTTATCTGCAGTTAAAGCTCACAGGACTATCAGTGAGACCCAGCAGTGTTTGTGCTCTCTACATTTTGACTTTGTGCCTTGTCTCTGTCATTCTGCAAAAGGTCAAGGGCTGATTTCATTCTAAAAGAAAAATGACAGAAGGTGGGTGTTCCAACTGCACACATCAAGCCAAATCAACGATGAAGCTTAAGTACACTACATTCCAATCCACCTGAAGGAAGCGTATTGATTCTGGTCCCACTTGGTTTTGATACTGGAATCTTTTTTTTTTCTTTTTTTTTTGAGACAGGGTTTCTCTGTGTAGCTCTGGCTGTCTTGGAACTCACTGGGTAGACCAGGTTGGCCTCGAACTCAGAAACCCGCCTGCCTCTGCCTCCCAAGTGCTGGGATTAAAGGTGTGCGGGCCACCATGCCCGGCTTGATACTGGAATCTTGAAGTGCCCTATGCATGCTCATCCTGCACTCTACCACCGAGGCCCACCCCCAGCTCCGTATTTTTATTTTTTAAGCAGAGCTTTAACAATCATTTGGTGTGGACATCTACGCTTAGTGATGGGCTCTCCCTGATATGTTTGGACCCTCATTGAAATCTTGCGGTTCCAGGAAGAGACTGGAGCTTCTGCGCTTCAGTGGTTTTCTTTCTCACAGTCTGGCCAAGTCTAAGGGAATGTGCAGTTAGCGTGGTGCTCACAGGGGAAGCCACCTATTTCCCAAGACGTTAAGCTAATGTGTCAGCTTTGCTAACCTGCTCAGCGGTCAGTGTTAGCGCCATAATGCCTGTGCTGGGCTCACTATTTCAAACATAACACGTAAAGTAGCTCTGAAGTGCGTATTATGATGAATAATTTAAAAGTGCTATCCAGGGAGTGTCTCCGGTGCAGACACAGATCTCTCATTTACGTGGCTTCCGGTGTTGACAGTGTAAGGCAATTATACACCTGTTGGTCCTCTCACCAAGCCCTCTTGATGGCCAGTTGGGACTTTGTCCCTTTGGTTCAGAACTGCTGAGTTCTCTGTCCTTTCACTGTCCCCCGACTCTGAACTCAATTCTGTGCCCCAATCCCTCTTTCCAAAGGTGTCAACACTCATCTAGGTTCTGTCCTTCTTAGGTCTGTCCAATCCAAATGCCTGGGTGAGTCCACTTAAAGAGGGCAAAGATGGTGTCATGAGAAGCCAGGGCCCTGGTCAGGCACAAACCTCAGAGAGGTCAGTAAGGGTCCAGTTACAGTTCAGGAAGCAGTCTGACTCAAAAGCCGTGTTCTCTACACAATTCTTAGAGGCCATTAAAGATCAACAAATTCAGACAACATGAAGCAAGTATGTAAGAAGCCCTTTCTAACTCACCCAGGCTTGACTTTATTTTATAACCAGCCACTTTGCTGAAGTTGTTTATCAGCTGTAGAAGTTCTCTGGTGGAGTTTTTTGGGTCCCTTAAGTAAACTATCATATCGTCTGCAAATAATAATACTTTGACTTCTTCCTTTCCAATTTGTATCCCTTTGACTTCCTTATGTTGTCTAATTGCTCTCGCTAGAACTTCAAGTACTATATTGAAAAGATATGGAGAGAGAGGGCAGCCTTGTCTAGTCCCTGATTTTAGTGGGATTGCTTCAAGTTTCTCTCCATTTATTTTGATGTTGGCTACTGGTTTGCTGTAGATTGCTTTTACTATGTTAAGGTATGGGCCTTGAATTCCTGCTCTTTCCAAGACTTTTAGCATGAAAGGATGCTGAATTTTGTGGAATGCTTTTTCAGCATCTAATGAGATAACCATGTGGTTTTTTTCTTTTAGTTTGTTTATGTAGTGGATTATGTTGATTGATTTCCATATATTGAACCATCCCTGCATCCTTGGGATGAAACCTACTTGATCATGGTGAATGATCGTTTTGATGTGCTCTTGGATTCGGTTGGCAAGAATTTTATTTAGTATTTTTGCATCGATATTCATAAGGGAAATTGGCCTGTAGTTCTCTTTGTTGGATCTTTGTGTGGTTTTGGTATCAGCGTAATTGTGGCTTCGAAGAATGAGTTGGGCAGTGTCCCTTCTGTTTCTATTTTGTGGAATAGTTTGAAAAGTATTGATGTTAAGTCTTCTTTGAATGTCTGGTAGAATTCTGCACTAAAACCATCTGGTCCCGTACTAACTCACCCAGGCTTTGGAAGCACAGTGGCTGGACACTATATAAAATCAAGCGCTGGCTTCAGCTCTGATAGTCATAAGACTCTTGTGTCTTAGGTTCTTTCCCCTGACCCTTTTTTGGGACAGGGTTTCTCTGTGTAGTCCTGGCTGTCCTGGAACTCACTCTGTAGACCAGGCTGGCCTCAAACTCAAAAATCCACCTGCTTCTGCCTCCCAAGTGCTGGGATTAAAGGCGTGCACCACTGCTGCCCAGCGGTTCTTCCCCTTTATCATAATTATGCAACAGTATCTACCCCATGGGAACACAGTCGGTATGAGATTAGATTTTCTCTGTCATAAGAGATAAACTGGTAGCATGATTTTTTTATTAGACTCCTAGCCACAGTCATCCTGAAGACATGCCCTGCCTGTGTGGGCGCCTATGAAGGCTTCCCCACTGTATCTTGTCACTTGAAAGAGAGTTGCATGGAGGTGAATACAGAAAACAGATGTTCCTGAGAATAATTGCTAAACATGTGTGAGCATCTCACCATCCCCAGACAGGGGATGCCTTCTCAAGGTAGCACAGAGATTGAGAGGTACTGTATAATCTTTAAGATTACCTTTATATAGTACATATTATGGAAAAAGAACATTTTGAAAAAAAAAGAGCTTTATCATCTTCATAACATAGAAATGAAAGTACTAAATTTCAGTGTTACAATTTCACACTTGCAAAAACACAAATTAGGGTTCATTGCAGCTGTAATATGGAAGGACTCTAGAAAACAAACAGGCTGGACAGTCATGTTTGCTTTCTTCTTGGATACATTGCATATTCTATAGAAAAGTGTGTTTTCCTGGAGAAAATTTTTCTTACAATTTTTGTAAACCAAAAAGGTAGTCTCTTTGTTGGGAAAGAAAAGTTACCTTAACTTTTGTGTCGATTGCTTACATTATTACAACATTACAGTAAAATATAAGATAGATCAGTGTGATGGTTTGTATGATTGGCCCAGGAAGTGAGCCTATTAGGAGGTGTGGCCTTGTTGGAGTAGGTGTGTCACTGTGGATGTGGGCTTAAGATCCTCACCCTGGCTGCCTGGAAGTCAGTCTTCTACTAGCAGCCTTCAGATGAAGGTGTAGAACTCTTAGCTCCTCCTGTACCATGCCTGCCTGGATGCTGCCATGTTTCTGCCTTGACGACAATGGACTGAACCTCTGAGCCTGTAAGCCAACCCCAATTAAATGCTGTCTTTTATAAAACTTGCATTGGTCATGGTGTCTGTTCACAGCAGTAAAACCCTAACTAAGTGTGGGGTTAAATATCTAGTAGGGCCCAAAGAGATTATTACATCAACAAAGACACTGGTACTGTTGCAGGGGACCCAGGTTCAGTTCCCAGAACCCATGTTATAGTTCTCAACTATTTGAAACTCCCAGATTGAGGGACTGAGTCACCCTCTTTTGGCCTCTGTGGTTCATGCAAACATGTGATGTGAATAAATATATGCACACAAACACCAATCCACACAAAAACAAAAAGATGGAGATACAGTTTTGTTGTGGATAGTGGCAGGACACATAAGGACATTCTTGCAAGAGATAAGGTCTTTCTTTCTGAGCAGGGTGGGCAGCTTGGGGGGTCACTTTTGGGATTCAAAACAAACACTGATTTTAAGCAGCAGTTAAAAATGTAAAACAATTCAGATATTTAAAACTCTGTATGTCTAGTAGGAAGAGTGATTGCAAGAAAGCATTTAACAGTGCAAAATGCCGAGCAGGTGGTGTTTTCCTCTTCTCTCTCTCAGGCCTAATAACAAGACACTAATATTCTTATTTTTAGAAGCTGGGAGTAATTTGATAGGGCTCTTCACAGTAGCTGCTCTTTTGGAAGACACCTTTGAAACAGCTCTAATTGATGATAATTACTCTCAGAAATAAATAACAAGCAATATGCCTTCAGAAATTAAATAGTCAATGACAAGCCATACCTTAAGGTGCGATTTTGAAAATTATGTTGACCCATTGGCACATCCTGCAATAAAAAAGAAACTTAATTAGTGGTATCAAAAACATCTTTCAGGAAGAATATGCCAACGATTCTGAGATGGTGCAAATGATTCTGAGATGGTACATATTTCTTCTTTTATGGTAAACATAGCTTAAATAGCTAAGTGATAATATACCTGAGAAAAAAGGGCTTATCATACACACTTAAAGACTTAAAATGTTGGTATAAGGCTACCAGAACCCAATGGTGATGACTTTAGGTGAAATACTCAACAAAGAGGAGTTACAACCTGTAGAGACCACCTCCAGTAGACAGGCACAGCCCGCACTTGAGGGATGGGGCTACTCACCCATCTCCAAATTTTTAACCCAGAAATGTCCTGCCCAAAGGAAAGACAGGAACAAAAAATGAAAAAGAGACTGAAGGAAAGGCCAACCAGAGACCACCCTACCTAGGGATCCATCCCATCTGCATAGACTAACCCTCCATACTACTACTGATGCCAAGAAATGCTTGACAACACGAGCCTGGTATGGCTGTTTCTGAGAGGTTTTCCCAGCACCTGACCAATACAGATGCAGATACTTAGAGCCAACCATTGAACTGAGCCCAGCGACCCTAACGGAAGAGCTAGGGGAAGAATTTAAGGAGCTGACGGGGATTGCAACCCTATACAAAGAACATTGTCAACTAATGACCACCAAGAACCCACAGGGACTAAACCACCAGCCAAAGAGTATACACGGGCTCCAGATACATATGTAGCAGAGGATGGCCTTGTCCGACATCAATGGGAGGGAGGACCTTTGTCCTGTGGAGGCTCGATGCTCCAGCATAAGGGGGTGCTAGAGCAGTGAGGTGGGAGTGGGTGGGTCGGGGAGCACCCTCTCAGACGTAAAGGGGAGAGGTGATGGGGTAGGGGGTTTCTGGAGGGGAGACTGGGAAGGGGGACATCATTTCAAATGTGAATGAATGGAATTAATAAAAAATGTTGCAGTAATCCATAAACACTGGATATTGAGATGCTGGGAGTAGCAACATAATTTGGCTTTTTAAAAGTTTGCAATCTTAAAATGCTCAAATTTAGCTTCAGAAATTCAAATTTAGTGGCTTGCAGAAGACTTCATTAGAATTGTCAGAAATTCACAATCAAGTGGAAATGAATCTCGGCACGGCATCACACACATGTTCGACAGTCTTTAAAACACAAAAGGATCGGTAAACATCTGTCCAAGGATGGATTGGCAAACCAGGCTGTAAGAAATGGCACCATTTAAATGTGTGGACTCGGGAGACAATGGACAGGAAGAGGACATGCCGTATGAGCAAAGGAAATTCCAGAAAGACCTGAGTTGGGGAAGACAGCAGATAGCTGACTGCGTAATCACGGCAAGAGAGTTGAAAACCAATCAACCGAACAAACAAACGCCACAGGGATGCTTCTGTGTGCTTTGTAGTGGAATTAAAGTAAAAGCTAGAACAGTAAGTTCAAACAAACTTATGCTTCATGTTTTTCTTTTTTCTTTTATTTAACTAGGAATATTGATTTTATTGGGAATGGATACTGGAGCCTGGGGTGCCTTTTCTAAGTGTCCCGAGTGCTGGAACACCCAGCATGGGTCCCTCTCTCCTGGTGGTTTCACGCTGATCCTCAGCCTCCCTGGTGGCATCTCCAGTGCCATCCTCCCCCATACGTCTCAGGCTTGCACAGCGACCCTTGCTTTTCCTTGTTGGACTGAGATATGAAGAAGGCATGTCAACGTGATGGTGATTATTAGGAATGTCACTATTTTTCCACTTTAGGTGACCCGACTTCCCCTTATATTTATCACCCCAGTCTATTCTCATTCTCCTGCTGTGGGACCTGCTGCCATGGATCCATTTCACCTTCAAGCCTCATCTGCTCCCCCTTCCAAGCAGACCTGAATATGTTTTGCACTGTGTCTGCTGCTGCACCCTGAGGAGGAGGAGGAGGAGGAGGAGGAGGAGGAGGAAGAGGAGGAAGAGGAGGAGGAGAGGGAGGAGGAGGACGAGAAGGGGGAGAGGGAGGAGGAGGAGGGGGAGAGGGAGGAGGAGGAGGGGGAGAGGGAGGAGGAGGAGGAGAGGGAGAGGGAGGAGGAGGAGGGGGAGAGGAAGGAGGAGGAGGGGGAGAGGGAGCAAGAGGAGGAGGAGGAGAGGAAGGAGGAGGAGGGGGAGAGGGAGCAAGAGGAGGAGGAGGAGGGGGAGAGGGAGGAGGAGGAGGAGGAGGAGGAGGAGGGGGAGGAGGAGATGTCTCCCTCTCAGAATCTCTGAGATTCCACACTCTCTTCCTTTGAGGGACTTGGCCTCGCTCTCCTACCAGCTCCTCTCAGGAGCTTCACCTTTGACCTTCACCTGAGCCGTTCATCCCCACCCCCATTTCCCTCCCTGATACACTTAAATTTACCTTCTTCATGGTGCTTATTGAACCTGACATAATGCTATTCATCGATCTTGTTCCACTGTGATCTCCCTCATCGTTAGAATGTAAGCTCCAGGATCTGTCCCAACCTTGTCTTCTGTGGACTGATCCTTCTCTACCTTCTCTTGGTTTGCATCCATTTTTAAGTTAGGTATATAATAGCAATTAATCAGAAAAGAGTCAGTGAATTTGAAAGAGAGAAGGAGGGGTGTGTCAGAGGGTTCGGGTACAAAGAGAAGGGGAAATGATGTAATTATGTGATAATTTCAGGGATGCATCGCCCCCACCTGCTGGACTTAAGGATTTGTTGTCACGTCTGAGGCCTGGGGAAGAGGAAAGACGGAAAGCTGACTTCCACCCGTCAGTCTGTCATGTTCTTTCTTAGCCAATGAGAACCATAAAGCATTGCATCTTATCTCGACTTTATCCTGCCATTACACATGAAGGTAGACTCTGTTTCAAGATTGAAGCATGCTTTTAGGGTTATGTTAATCATTTAACTGTGTTTACTCTTCCCGCTTTCTCTGCATCTGTCTTCTACATTTTTCTCTGCATCTTATTGCAAGAGTCCGCACTGTGAGAATCTTTGGCATTTCTGGTTGGAACCAGAAGAGGGAAACACAGCAAAAGGACCAGAAGTGCTATTGGAGAGCCTGTACTCCTGAGACCTGAACAGACCACAGTGACAGGGTAGGCAGATCGTTGTATATACACCTGGCACTTGAATAGTCTTGATATTACCCATGAGCAGGAAGGACATCGTGGCTTTACCTCTGCTTTCATTACCCACGAGCAGGAAGGACATCGTGGCTTTACCTCTGCTTTCATCAGATGCTCAAGGTATCACACACTTTTCATAAGAGAAAGAAGAGCTTGTCTAATCATTTTGTCACCCACAGACTCAGAGGTCACCATCAGTGCTGACAAGCATGCTTCTGCCTGGAAATGGCTGGTTCTTTGCTCGGGTACAAGCTCCCAGCCCTCCCACTACGCCCATGGCTCCAAGGCAGGCATACCGTGGTGCTGATCTTGCCGTTCTCCGTGGTCATGCTATCTCTGTGGTGCAGATGTGCGAATGGCTTGGCAGCTCCCCAGGACTCCAAGTACCGGGTCATGCGGACAGATGCTCTCATCTTGGCTCCGTCGAGGGTGTGTCGGGGTCTGAAGAGATGCTGAGGACTCCGTTTCTCTCCCTTGGGAGGAGAAGTGGAGTGTCACAATAGGCACACTCCAACTCCCCTCATCCCTTCCCTGGTCATGCTCCAGCCTCGTTTGGCTAAGTGAATTGCTTTTTTTCTAGAGGGTAAAACTCACCTGCCATAGCAACTCAGTAAAAGCATTAATATTTAATTAATATTAAATGATGCATAAAGGAGACCCTTTGGCAGAACTTAGGATCTTCTTTGGTTTGTGTTGATGGTTTTGTAACAAGGTTTGTCTGTGATGGCCATGCTGGGTGGCCTCACACACCTGTGTTTTGGTGTTCTTGGCTTGAATATATGACATGTACCGACTGCTTGTCACTCATGATACCCACCACACATTTACCTCTAGGTCAGCCGTGAAGCTAATCAGAAGTGTGTCCCTAAAGGCAAACCAGGCTTCAGCGAAGCTATCACAGATGAATGCTCATGAATTTGATCTCGATTTTGTGATCTTGGCTGACATGGCTCTAAAGCCCATCTTGCTGCATTTTGTACCACTTACTAGCAGTGCTGCAACAGTTAGGCAACTGCCCGAGCTTCAGGGACTTAGACTCAAAATGATGTTAATACCAATCTGGCAGGAAGTTTACAACATTGAAAGCTCTGAGTCCCTCGATTTCATCGGCCAGGCACCGTGCACACACAAGGAGGCCCTGCCTTCCTGTCTGCACTTCCCAGGTGAACAGCTCTCTGGAGCACAAGGGAAGGTGGCCTGGGTGTACCCACATCTTCACGAGTGGATTGGAAATGGATTGTGAGGTTGGCTTGTTAATCTGAAATCTCTCCTCTCTTTTTTCAGTTATCTTAGTTCATCGCACTAGATCCTTATGTTTCGATGGCTCCAATAAAATCTATTTCTTCTCAACTCACAGATTTCAAGGCTGTACACAGTGAGAGTCTTTTCATAGGCAAAACACACTGACATAGACAGATCTCTACAGTAACCCTATCCATCCTCCTTCACCCATACCCCAGCATAGAGACAGGAGATCCATTTAAAATGTTTTCCGAACAAATATTTGAACTCATCATTGCAAAGTGTCTTCTATAATCAAGCCATTGATTGTATTTAAAGTGGTTTAAGGGTAAAGAGTAGCAGAGAAATATACCAATTCCTGGCTAAAAGCACTACCTGCAACAATACTGTGGCTCTTCCTTCCCAATCACAGGAATAACGAGCTAATTATAAACACTGCACAGTGGTACTCACCTTGGGGTTGATTACAAAGTAGGTTTTCACCAAGTGCTGCTTTAAATATGGGTCTCGTATCTCACCGTCTCCTTCCTCCACTTTATAAGCCCCATTCAAGTGCTCCAGAGTGACCGAGGAAATGTGAACACGTCTGGAATCGAAAATGTGAACACATAAAGGGATAAATGTAAAGAAAGATGCTCTGTTTGTTTGTGATTTGGGGAATAATTCCTCTTTCAAGGGAAGGAAAACAGTCGTGTTCTTAGAGATATTGACTTCAGTGGGGGTTTATAGGCTACTTTGCCACCACTTTGAAGAACAGCATCTAGAGGTCACTGGCAGATTCTTTGTGTGCACAGAAACCTGCACAGGGAGTTTGGTGAACCTTGTCAGAGCATGTTGGATCGAACTGAATTTTCCTGTGAGAATATCTGTCAAAATCCACATGTGGGGTCTGTTAGCAAAAGGGCTCAACTGTATGAAAGCATGGATTTCTTTCCCTAGGCCCGATCCTGAGCCTCTGATTTGCTGAATTACAGCTCACGTACACGTGAGAGTCACATGACTGACAGCTAACCTCAAGTGGACTCTACAGCTGCTTTTGATACTTAGACTACTGCTTGTAGATGCTCCACTGCTGGAGTGGTGCCAAGCCTGTACCAAACCATTCAGTGGTAATTGAGATCAATATTGGTAAATTTGCAAATAAATAAGGGTTTTGAATTTACTATGTGATATCCATATGCTTGAATACAGGCCAAAAGGCTTACAGTATTGGGGCCTGAGCCTCTCTAAACACCTTCCTTTTCCTTTCCTTTCCTTTCCTTTCCTTCCTTTCCTTTCCTTTCCTTTCCTTTCCTTTCCTTTCCTTTCCTTTCCTTTCCTTTCCTTTCCTTTCCTTTCCTTTCCTTTCCTTTCCTTTTTCCTTTCCTTTCCTTTCCTTTCCTTTCCTTTCCTTTCCTTTCCTTTCTTTCTTTCTTTCTTTCTTTCCTTTCCTTTCCTTTCCTTTTTTTTCCTTTCTCTTTCCTTTCCTTTCCTTTCCTTTCCTTTCCTTTCCTTTCCTTGAACTCCTTTCTTTCCTTTTCTTTGCCTCCCAAGTGCTTCTTTAAAGGCGTTGCCTTCCTTCCTTCCAGTTCCTTCTTTCCTTCATCCTTCCTTCCTTCCTTCCTTCCTTCCTTCCTTCCTTCCTTCTTTCCTTCATCCTTCCTTCCTTCCTTTCTTTTTTCTGTCTGTCTCTCTCTGTCTCTGTCTCTGTCTCTGTCTCTGTCTCTGTCTCTCTCTCTGTTTGATTTTCATGAGGTCACTGGACACAGGTATCATGATTCCAACCCAGGCAAGAGCAGTCATGTAAAACTCAGCATCCCTTTCCTACCTTGTTCACCTGGCATGTCTGATTAAGCCACCACCTCACAGAAAGAAATTCAAGATTTGTCTTACCCAGGGACTCCTCCAGCCTCCATGTGGTTGGCCAAAGTAACATCATGAGACCACACGTCATACTGCCACTTCTGGAGACCAATCACACCACAGAGAACGTTCCCAGAATGCACTCCCACACGCATGTTGATGTCGACCCCGGTAGCATCCCTCACTTTCCTAAAGAGAAGTGAAGTGATCGCAGTTCAGTAGTGCCCTTCTAGTCCTTTAGCTCACAGCCAACTCCCTGTATCTTATTATCCAGAGCACGCCAGGCTTTGGACAGTGCCACCGTGGACCCTTCCATGGCAGAGGACAAGAGGAAGGGGAGTCTCTCCCAGCCCCCCTCAAGTCGACCGACCCAAAGATCCAGGGTCTGCTTAGAGGTGTCAGGAGTAACAAAGCTTTGTTTTATATTCCTATTGTTTTATATTTCTAAGTATCAAGAACAGATTAATTGTGTGTGACCTCCTGCCATGTATAAAATTCAAAACCTTTAGGCATCACTGCCTTGCAGTACCAGACCTCATTTCAAATACCACTTATAATTCTAGTGCTTTCTGAGGGGTTATATCTTTGATAAATATATTAAGAACTTATTTGGGAACTTAATAACTTCAGCTTGAATATGGATTTAAACAAATAATCATCAGGTTAAATCTTATCAATTGAACTCATTATTTAATTAACAAGGAAAATAATTTAAAGTTTTAATAATATGTAATACATTATAAAAATGAATGTAATTTAAAGTTGTATCTAATATTTTATGAGTACTGATAACATTAAGAGAGGTCAATGAAGAATTTCACTAAAGCAGAGATAGAAACATTGAGCAATGTTGATATATCATTCACCATTCAAGGTATTATTACAAAACAAGCGTTTAGGAAGAGGATCCTAGCACTTGGAGACAATGGAGAGGAAGCACAGACCAACAGCATCTCATTGCAAAGGACAGACAATGATCTGTCACATCACAGTAAAGTGAACTATCATCATCCCACAATGGCACAGAGTTTGCAGTGATGGCATTGGGGGATGTTACAGTTTCTAGAAAAGTGAGCTACTGATGTAAAAGTAAATGGCTTCCCCCAAAGGGTGTTCCTTCACTAGACTTCCTGACTCATCTTATGCTCCAATAATGGGAGTACAAGTGCTGTCCCTTCATGTAAGAGAAAAGAGAACAAAGATTTCCCAGAATGTATGAGAGATCCCCACTCTGTCTCCCGTTGTTGGGGTCTTAAGAAAGCAAACTATTTTAAGCCACCTCATCATCTGAGAACAACAGATAACATATAACAGAATGTAGAGCCAATGAGTAGAACTTGTTTTAATCACCATTGAAACAAATTCTTAACTCAGCTTGACTGAAATCCTTGGATGATAACTGTGACCCTAAATACCCGTGTCAGCTTTCCCTGGACTGAGGCACTCTCACGCCAATAGATCCATTTCCTCATATTTACCCTTAAGTGTACAGTAACTGCCAGTGCACAGAAAACAGAAATAGCGGCAGGTGAGAATTACAACTCAAAATTGTTCTGCACTCCAACAGTATTTCCAAGTGGTACAACTTACTTTATGGCTTCGCACATATCCAGTCCCATTTTCACACAGTTCTTGGCATGGTTAGGGAGAGATATAGGGAGCCCGGAAACACAGTAATAGCAGTCTCCTAAAATTTTAATTCTCATGCATTCATTCTCCTGGAGAAATAAATCAGAAGACCTCATTTGCATCGAGCTACAACTACTTTGACCCGTGCAGCAGCATCGGTGGCTGACTCGGCTCCCATGGACAGGGCGCATGGAGAGAGGGAGTCAGGACCGGCTTTCCTCCCCGCCCAGGGAGAACTAGTCACCCACCCCCCATCCCCCCATCCCCCGCCACAAGCCCATTTCCAAAGCAGTACAAGAAAAAGACATGAGGCATACAGAAATTGCTTTTTAGTGGTTCTTCCCTAAGAGCAGAGGAAGATTGTTGTCTGTAGTCTGAACTTCTCTAAATACCCATGGAGAGGGACAAACAGTCTACGAAGATTGCAATCGTTCAGACCAGAATCCGACAGTGAGACTTGGTATGTGTTAGAGTCTTACGGTGTTCTCTACTCCGCTTGGACTCTTCTCCTTTATATCAACAGCCAGCAGACTCCTCCTTACACACACACACACACACACACACACACACACACACACACACACACACTCTGTGTGATAATTGTTTTCACACTTCAGTAAGCTACTATACTATGTAACATGGTCAAACCATTTAGAATCCAGTTGTGATATTAGGATGAATTTTTCTAATGCAGAGTTTGACCAACATAGGACCAGATGGACAGCTCAATGGTTAAGAGCAAGTGTGCTCTTGCAGAGAACCCGGTTCAGTTCCCAGCATTTGTATCTGGTCCCTCACAATCCGCTGTAACTCCAGCTTCAGGTGAGCTGACAGCGACTTATCCATACAGAGACACACATGTATATATGATTCAAAACTAACCCTAAAAAATAAAAAGGAAACAAAATTTGACCAATCCATTTTGCCTGTTTACATTATCTTTACATTAATCATTATAATTTACATTACAATATTTAGGTTATCTAATTAATATGTATCAATCCTACATTCCTTTTAAACCCTTTAAAGAACCCTTTAGTAAAATACAACAAAACTTAAGGTTTTCTAAACATGAATTATCTCCTCTGAGAATAACACATGACATCTTTGTTAGTTTGTTGGGCTTTGGCACATGTCTTTTCCTGACTAACAGCTCACCAGCTAGGACATGTGTTCATGCTTATTTATATCACTATTGACGATGTGCTTAGTTCTGCCAGTGTACTATCACAAATGAGAAAGGAGCAATCTACTCACTAGTCATGCTCCTTGTACACTTCTTAAATGAATATTCTAGGTCAGAGAATATGGAGGTTAATAACAATGGTTGGCTACGGCCTTGATGTGCTTGGTTTAAGTGATGCCCTTTACCCAGTCTTCATCCCGTGGGCTGGCCGGCTGCTTGCTTCCGATGCTTGGTTAATGTTATTTAACTGTATCATGAGCTGTTATCTAAAATGGATAGCCTTTCTGACCATTGACAGCTAGACCACATCTGCTGGGCTAGATGGAGATGCAGCCACAGAATCTTACAGGAAATCACAGTGTCCCTCTCTTCTGAGTGGGGAAAGTGTATCATTCTAGATTCTTCTGTAGACATACATCCTGTTGCCCATCTCTGTCATTTGACTTAGCAACAGAATCACTGCACATATAATGAGTTTCACTGAAGTCCCACTGGAAGAGGACACGTCCAATTCCAATACGACTGATCCTCATGAAAAGGAGAAATGTAGGTCCTAAGAGGAGGGATTGTCACGTAGACGTGAGTTATGCTGTCATAATAGGTATAGTGAAGGGTGTTAGGGAGCCATTTACAAACAGAATTAGGTTGAAAGGAAGTATTCAATGAAAAGAAGAGTTGACAAAAATGTTTTTTTTTTTTAAATCTGCATTCTGCCAGAAATTCTAGAAGTTTCTCTAAATAGGGTCTAGTGTGATCTTAGATGGTCTGAGTTCATGTCCTTATGAAATTTCCCATTCATGAGTATTTAGAGGATGACACATAGCTGATGTGTCTGTTGAAGTGGCACAAAGCTATATAATAAAAACGAGACGATAATAAATAAAGGGCTTGTACAAAAGGCACCTTGCATACCTCAGGGACTCTTCCCGAATCCTACTTAAATGTAGGAAGACAGGACGATTCAACTTCACACAGAGATGCCTACAAAGGCACCCCCAGGGATCACAAGGTGAACAGTGTCACAAAGAGAATCCCACCATTTTGAGTGTAGAATTATACATAATTATAAATTAAATATAAAAACCATAAAAAATAGATGAAAAAATGAAATACGTTGTGGCATTATTCTTCCTAGCTACAGCAAACAAGATATGTTTTGCAAACATTCTTAAAGGAGAGAAAATACGCCGTGTTTATTCATCTTCACAGCGGGAGGGCTGCTGTGATACCCACCTTTGCAATTTGATCGAACTTCCCGAAGAGCTCATTCAGCATGTGCACCAGTTCACCAGGGGAGCAGTCGCTTGCAAGGCGGGTGAAGCCAACAATGTCAGCGTATAATATGCTGTGGAAACAGGTGGGGGAGGGTAATTTAAGTCTATATTAGCTGAAGGTGTTTGCAACCCCATAGGAAGAGCAATATCAACCAACCAGACCCGCCCCCCCAGAGTTCCCAGGGTCTAAGTCACCAACCAAGGGGTACACATGGCTTTAGCTGCATATGTAGCAGAGGACAATCTTGTTAGGCATCAACGGGAAGGGAGGTCCTTGGTTCTATGAAGGCTTGGTAGATGCCCCAGTGTAGGGGAATCGAGGAGGGAGAGGTGGGAGTGTGTGGGTAGGTGGGTGGAAGAACACCCTCATAGAAGGAGGGGGAGGGGAATGGGATAGGGGATTTCCTGGAGTGCGGGAAACTGGGTAAGAGGATAACGCTTGAAATGTAAATAAAGAAAATACTCAGTAAGTAAATAAATGAATAAAAGTCTATATTATGCTGTAAAGACACATCTTGGCAATTTCCTATTAGAACAGTGTAAATGCTTTGTGTGTGATATTTTTAGCAGAAACATGCGATTTCCTGGACAGAAAATACTTAAACCTTTCACTAAATCACAATTGACATATTTTTCAGGTGCTGCATGTAAAGGGGAGATGAGGCATCAGTGGGGAGAGACAAGGCACTGCATGGCCCTGGCCCAGCTCTGGGTCTTCACTCTTGTCCCCCCATCCTCCTGGCTGCTGCCCGGCTGCCTCCCGACTGCTGTGCCTCACTCTGGTGACCAGTGGAATGCCCCGCCCTGAACTGTCACGTGGCTCAAGCTCCTAGAGCCGAAGCAGAAGCAGCGGATGATAAAACCTAATCCTGTGTGCACCAATTCAAAGGAGAAAAAAAGCAATGATCTTTTCTAAATGGGGGCGGCAATCCCGTGATCCTGCAGCGTTTGCTGCCTGCTCAGACTTTAGGCGGGATGATGTATCAAACCGGTAAGGACACAGTGATGTCCGAACAGGACTCGTGGTGAATGGTAAGTGCTGTGAAGGAAAGCCCCATGCACT
Organism: Apodemus agrarius; assembly: GCA_964023405.1. NCBI lineage: Eukaryota > Metazoa > Chordata > Mammalia > Rodentia > Muridae > Apodemus > Apodemus agrarius. The sequence continues at coordinate 5,770,882 of OZ030020.1, read as the reverse complement.
AGAGGAGAAGCAGCACACACAGGCTGGGCGGTGAGTGCCGGGACGTACTCTGGCTGTGACGGTGTAGCTCCGCTCCCACACGTGCACACGAGTGGAGGCCACTGTGAGTCCATACACGCTTAACCACTGCGAGGTGCTGATTCGTGTCTCACGCTCTCCCATATAGTGGTGCAGCCTGATTTTCATGACGGCCTCATAGGGAAGTCCAAACTCATGCCTTTAGTTTGAACATTAACATGGCAAATATGCTTTGGCTGGAGATGCATCACGAAATAAAGATGACTGTTGTTTTACAGTCATTAAGAAGGCGATTAGACAAAAGGCAGAATGTGGAGACCGGCAGGCATAGGGACATGAACATGAACCCATGTTGCTGGTGAAAGCGTAGGGGTGCTCACTCAGAGAAAGAACACCCGAGGAACTCTGGAAACAGAACATGTGAGGGTGGCGATGCTACTTCCTTTCTGTCTACAACATCCCTAGCTTTCCTCATGATGAAAACCTGGACCAGGCAAAGCAGACCCATGGCAGGCTGGCAGTGGGTGTCAGAAGCTGGCTTGGAGTTCATTTTGCAGTAGAGATGTGGAAAGAGTAAGCAGCCATTGTGATACAATGTGTGAAATCATGTAAAGGAATCATGAGGCTCTAAGGCCTCACAGGCATTACAGGGATGGTCAAAACATCGTTACTATAAGATTTGCCTGACAGTCAACTGGGAAGTAGACCGGATCATTGGAGCCTGAGGAAAGTTTGTGCTGAGAAGCAATGGAGAGACATGGTCCTGCAAGTAAGGAAAATCAGCCACATTGTGGCTAATTAAATACTGCTAGGGAGTGCACAGGGAGATACATTGAAGCTGAAGAGCAGTTCCTTTCCCGGGTGAGCCGTGTTTGGGAATCCAGATTCACAGAGAGCATGAGCCTGCCCAGGAAGGAGAGCACTTCAGCCTTGTCAGGTTTTGCTGCTGCCTTAAGTCATCTCACCCACAAGGTGAATGAGCAAGGATGCTGGGTTGAGTTCCATGTCTTACAAAGATAATGAAGTCCCAGAGAGTGGAGAGGCACAAAGGGGCCAGAGGAGTGACAACAGTACTCATTTATAGGAGAAGATAAACTCCGGGGGAGAGAAGAAAGTATCGAGATTGTAGCAAGATGAAGACAGACCTGTTCTGAGTGGGAGCGTGTGGTTCGTGGGTCCTGGACACCTGCCTTGTCAATGAAACAAAGATGCAGAAGAATCACACAGGGCTGGGGACAGGAGGAGTCGGAGGAGACGTCAGTGTGAATCAGGTCTGTCACTCGGTGGGGGTTATTACCAAAGGTGGCAACTTGAGGACAGGGAAAACTAACCAGAGTATAGAAAAAATACTCTAGGTCCTGAACGGTGCAAGAAGGAGGTGGTTTCAGACAGCAGGATACCTAAAATTATGCAATATTACATTCGTTTTTATTTTGCTTTCACTTTTCAAATGTTGAGTCTCTGGATGTTTAAGAACTACCCGGGAAGATCTGGAGAAAGGCAGCCAAGAGTCAAAAGGCAACCAGCTGTTGCCGTCTTCACACTGAAAAACTATTATTATTTTTAATTAGTACTAGTAAATGTTATCAGTGGAGAACAAACTCCGTGTGTAGTGGAGGTCCAAGCAGAACCCAGAGGGAACAGTTACTTTGTCTGGATTTGCCTAGATACCAGGCAAACGGATTCCTTGTACTGGCAGGACTGAGCTGCGAGGTTGGGAGGATGTCAGGTCAGGCTGCTGGCTGTGAGAACCAGCGGAGCTGAGGCCTCTAGCCAATAACCCGTGTGACCCGCCCAAGGAGGGCAGGCTGGAAAGCAGTCCTCCGGCAGCGATCAACAACACCTGGCCTGCAGTTTCGCCGCACAGCCTTAAACATCTGGATAAGCATCTCTCAAACATCTAGCCCACAGACATGGGAGATGCTTAAGTCTCTTGGGCCACTAAATTTGGGGGTGAGCTGGTATACAGAAATCGACAGCAAATACAGGTGCTATGAGGTTCATTATCTGCTTACGGTTGCCAAGTTGTCCATAAGGATGTTCAAAGACTGCTTACACAAACCACCCTTTCCTTTACAGGCTTTGATTACCCAATAAGTAGCTTGAAATTAACTCCTGTGATGGGAAGGGACTGTAGCAGTCTGTACAAGGAAGGGCTGGGAAAGGCTGGGAAGAGGAAACACTGGAACAGCACACACCAGACACCAGAAATGAATTGTCTTGTTTCTTTAACTTTATAGATGAAATGCTTACACAGCCGAAGGCAAACAGGGCTTTTAAATAATTTTATTGCTTAATGTGCCATAACTTTCTTCAAATAGGCTTAGTTTTTCCCACCCTCCATCCAATATCTCTTTTCGCTCTCACTTGGCGGAGCGAGTGTCTTATAGCGCACGTATTCGTGCGTATGCTTGCATTCCTGCCTCTGTGCACCTTTTTGTAAGATCTGTTGCCAACGGCGCCTCGGATCCGAGTGGCTGTAAACTGCGTGTTTCATCTCCGAGTTTCAAAATTTTGATTTAAAACAGCTGGCCTAGGAGACAGTAGCCTGCGATGAGAGCCCAGATTTGGAGAACAGACTGGGGCCCAGCCCTAGCAGATGTTCAACAGGCTGTGGTTGAGAGCCAAGAGTTTGGAGAATAGGCTAGGGTCCACTTCTAGCAGATATTCAATTAAATGCATCTGTGGTCCCAGGCATTCTGAAGTATGATTCAAGATTCTTTCATGACAAACTAAAGAATAACACATGCAGCCAGGGGTAGGACTGTGAAAGGCAGTCTGTGGCCTGGTCGAGTGAGGCTTAGTAGACCCAGTAGAGTATATACCATGAGCCGTGTGCCCAGACACTTAGGCTCCTGACCTGAGACTTCAGCTCTCCGTAATTCTGTGGCCATCAGTCATGTAGGGCCACACCCCAAGCCCCTAGTATTCTGTCTGGTCTCCACCCCCACAGTCACCTGGCAACAGCTAGGTATGCCCTGCCCCACGGTTACCTGGTAACAGCCAGGTAGGCTCAACCCACCATAAAAGGAGGTGCTTGCCCCCTCCTCTCTCTTCTCTCTCTTGTCTCCTGCTCCCTTGTTCCCTTTCTCTCCCCATTTCCTTCCCCCTCTCGCCATGTGGCCATGGCCAGCTTCTACTTCTCTACCTTCTCTCTACTTTTCTACAAAAAAGCTCTAAAACCATGGACTGCCTCCGTTCATCTGGACTCGCGTGGAATAGCCTTCCCCTGAAGAGCTGTGTCTAATCTCCCACCAGGGAGACCTCTCCGCCTTCCAGCCACGATCCCCACCAATCCCAGCCGCCAGCAGCTGCCAGAACAGATCAAGGACACTCTTGTCCATGTGGGAACCTGCCAGCGCCTTCTCCCCACCCTTTTCCCTTCAGCCCAGGGCCACTGCTGCCCCGCCCCCCTTCTCAGCTCTTCTTCGGTATCCAGCGGTGTTCTACCCCCCCCCAGCTCTTCTTCGGTATCCAGCCGTGTTCTACGATGATGCCCGATGCCCGAGAGCTAGAACCTGTCATCCCGGGCTTCTGGGAGGTCCAGGGACCATGGACTGCGCTTCCCTCTCCCATACCCCCTAGTGGGGGTCCAGTGGCCTCACACAGCGCGATGCCCATCCTGTGTTGGCCTGTGGGGTCAGGCAGCAGTATCCCACGTCTGCCAGTCTAGTGCCCGCAAGCTCTGGCAGGATGCGGGTTCTCCCCCTTTGTTTCCCCACAATTATTTCCCTACAGCCAGGTATATTTGCAGAGGATTATGGGGATTGCCAATGTGAACAGAAAGCCTTATATCAACACAGTGAATGGATGAGTCAACTCCCGGGAGAAGTACTTGGGGCAGGTAGAACATGAAAGGAATACCGGCTAAGTGGTGGCTTAGGGGATGGGAATACAGGAACGAGTCTCCTTTCCAGGCTGAAGTAAAGGGCCTTAGACTTCCCCTTCTGTATTCTGGGATGATAGACTCTTCGTACATCTTGGCTAAACTCCACAGTGTTAGCTTGCTGGCTTCTGAGCACTATAATTCTAGGAATGACTCCCTGGGGGATTCCTATTACAACGTCTGTCTTGACAAAACAGTTACTGTCATGAGAAATACAAAAATACGAGCCCCACCCCTCACCCAATGGCCTTTGTCTCTGGTCTGTCAGACCCTGAAACAAAGTATCAAAGCCTCCCTGGAATGCGCTGGCTTTATGGAGGTCCTGTTCCAGGAAACCCATCTGGTAGGGTTGGCCACTCTGTCCAAAAAGCTCAGGGCTGCTCATTCTAATTATACTGCAGTCTGACCATGGCGGGGAGGGGTGGTTCTCAGACAAAAGACTTCCTTTTCTCTGTTCCTATCAGCCACAGACAGCAAGCCCACAATCTACATCTCAACCCAATGAATGAAGTAGACCAAGTTACATAATTTTAATATGAAGGTCCTGAGAGGGACCAGTAGGGTAAGAGATTTGAGCCCCACTCTACCATCAAAGGATGGGAAGTTATCGTAGAATGTGACTCCCAGGAAAAGACCTCCCTGCGGCCCTGCACCGGGTGCCTTACCTCACGTTGGTGTGCCGTTTGACATACAGGTTGTGGAAGTTGTTGGTGTTTTCCATCTGTCCTGCCTTGGGGCCTTGCAGCCTCTGAATGATTTCAGCCTTCATCTCCATGGCGATGTGAGCTGGCAGCAAGGAGAGCAGAAGTCGCTCCTGCAAGGGGGGAGGGGAGGAAAGGGCGACATGTCTCAACTGGCCATGGAAAAGGCCTCCTGGCTAGGAAGTCAATGCTACTCTGAAGAAAAACACAAAGTTTCCTAAGGTCAGGCTATGGTATTATACTTTTATTTATTGAGTTCTAAATAAGAGTTCTTCACCTGGATAACAAAAAGAAGGTATAGTTATTTCCCCAAGGATATTATTCATCTATTTTGATTCTGAAATAGGAAAGAAGGAGTAATATTAAAAATCCAAAATTCCAACAGACAATATGAGATAAAAAACATTCATTTCGCCGTCTCGTTCATACGCATGAGAAAGCACAGGCTTTATTGCGCTTGGGAAAGGCAGGTAATATTCCTTACTCCCTAAAAAAGGAAGTTAAATATTTTCCAATATTTCATTTCCTCTATGATAAACACCCACTATCCTCCAGTGATTATAAACTATCTCAGAAACAGAGTTAGAAGTCTGAGTTTCTGCTCAGCGCCGTCCAGAAGGAGGACGCTGTAACGCAGGAGCTTCCTGAGTGTTTTTGGTTTCTGTGTTCGTGGACGCAGGGGCGGTGAACACCAGCAGGCTATCAGCATTTACTTCAGTGTAGACCTGTTTTAGTCAGAGTGGCGTTTCCCCACACTCTGGAAGGAGAATAATTATTTGGAGGTAAAAGAATCACAGGAAGGCAACCTCGGAAAGTTTAAAGTCAAAGTAGAATCATTACATGCCAATCGATTGCATTTAAGACAGTCAGCAGGCTCCCGTATGTTTGATGCAGCTCCTCACTGTGGCTCACACAGCTGATGTATTTTTTGGTATCCTGAGGGCTGCACGGAGGACCCTCTGCTCTTGGCGAACAGGACCTGATGATAACAGTGTTGGTTCTTAGTAAAAGTGAATTTCTAATAAAAGCCAGAGTTCAAAACAAGAGCCCTTCAAACTTGTCTTTATCCACTTATTCTTTTATTTTTTATTTTTCCTGGTCCCATTCGCCCTGGCCCTGCTTGCTCCGGCAAGATTAATCTATTTTATATAGGTACACTGTAGCTGTTTCCAGACACACCAGAAGAGGGCATCAGATCCCTTTACAGACGGTTGTGAGCCACCATGTGGTTGCTGGGAACTGAACTCAGGACCTTTGGAGGAAGAGTTAGTGCTCTTAACCACTGAGCCATCTCTCCAGCCCACTTTTAAAGGCCAAATGTTGGAAGCTTTGCTCATTTCCCAAGATTCCCTGTCTACTTCCTGGGCAGTCACTGTAGCTTGTTCCTTCCCACAGTCTCGAGTCTCGGACAGGGAGCTCTTGTGTTCACTGGCCCCGGTTCCCAAGCACCCCTCAGAGGGTCCCAGCACAGCTTATGCTGTCACAGGCGGTGCGTCCCCCACCCCAGCCCCTCATCTTTCTTTCTGAGATCACCTCCAAACTCACACCCTCACCTGGGGCCCCTTGGCATTGCCCTGTCTCCATATTCTATAACCAAGTATGCTGTGCACAAAGCCAGTCCTTCCTAGGGGCACAGCCTCCATGAGTAAATATGGAGACTCAGATACAGCAATCTTCTCTCCTAGTCAAGCCTTAGCTAACAACCAAATGTAAGTTATAATCTCTATTCTAAACCCAAAAGGTAGACTAATGACCAACTTTTTTTTTTAAAGGACTGAGAAATACGGAAGATAAAATTCACATATTACATAACACACATCTCTTCTGTTGTGTTAACAAATCACTGTGGGTTTAGAACGCGGTAAAATGTTTGGGAGTCGGATGTTGAGATGGCTCTGTGGATGAAGGCACTGGCCACCGAGTTTGTTAGTTAATAAAAGTCAATGCCTGATAAGAGCTGTGTGAGCTTTCTCTCCTGAGTGACCCAGGCAAACAAGCAAACATTTAAAGCCAATTCTCTTTTTCAGAGAGAGCATAAAACACTTCCATACGAATTTTCAAATTTGCATGCGTTATTTGAGGATTTCATACATGTATGCTAATTATTTTTATATCTATCCCACTCTGTCCCTCCATCTTCCCCCAAACCCTACCATGCTCTCCTCTTCATTTTCCATTTCTCTTTCTAGTCCCCTGAGTCCGACTATTGTTGCTTGCACATGCACATAGGTAGAGCCGTGCCCTGGAGCATGGATGACTTACAGGAGGCCACACCTCTGAAGAAAAGGACTCTCTATTGCAATAGCTCTCACACAGGGTTGAAGCCTCATGACCCTCTCTCCTATCCAATCGAATTCTTACTTCTAATCATCATTTTATATGCAACTGAATCCTATCAGGACAGCCAGCCAGTGTACTGAGCAGGAGGGATATTAAGGAGTGCCTCTCCTCTTTCCAACCGAAGGGAGCTATCGGAAACTATCGGAGTCGGAGTCTTTAGCAGGGCTGAACCAGCCACAGGTGACTTCAGCACACACCTGCGGAGGAAGGAGAGCTTGTCTCATCCAACACTGCCCTGCAACACAAAAGAGCTCGGGCCCTCCCCAGATGTGGGCCTTTAGAGGACACTCACTTGGGGTGTGAAAAGCTGGGAGCTACCTGTACCTCCCTCTAGTTTACACCAGCCCACACCTCACCATGCAGCCAGGGCCAATCTGCACATCTGAGAGAAGGGGCAGCTTCCACCGAGTCCCATCACCAGCCTATCCCTGGAGCTGTGCTCTCCTCACAGGATGACTGTTGCTGCTTCTGTTGTCACACAGTGCTTCTCATGGGTCCCTCTCAAATGTGGCCTCACATCAGTCAATTAAAGCGCACCACCCCGAATACTCACTATTTGATATCTTGTTTTATGTTTATTTGGCTACCATTTAGTGAAGCAGCCATCGCTGCTTATGATGGAAAGCGACTGTTTGCGGCATAGGCGGCTCTGAGAAGGGGGGAAGATGGTTCTAGCCTGATAGCTGCCATCAACAGATGGCACTCGAACCCGAGCTCCAATCTCATCGCATAGAAACTAGTTCCACGGTACCAGGAGAACTGCCCATGTCCATGCAAACTTTGGGCGCTTCCTAGAACTGTGTTGGGCTTTTTGTAGAAGTTACCTTTTCCCGTTCTGGAGACACCCTTGTCTCTTGCATGGATGTTCCCAGTGACCCGTCTCAATTAGCCAGGCTCATGCCCCGTCTCCCCTAGTTTCCACAACCTCCTCAGAGTGCTACCAGGCAGGAAGTTGCAAGCAGTAAGCCATGAGCCTCGGAGTGAGAGTTAGATTTGAACTATAAGATTGCTTTTGCCCAGATTCTTGGAGGAACTACAGCAGGAAGGACAAGGGAGGGCTGTTGTGCAGGCAATGGCCAACATACTCATATCTGTGTGTGGGGAAGGTGGATTCCTTACTCATGGTTATTATGGCCATGGCAAACCACCATGACCAAAAGCAACTTGTGGAAGAACAGGCTTTATCCAGCACAGCAGACGTGCTTACTTCCTAGTAGAGAAGAACTGGAGTACCCTGTCCAAATTAAAACCAGTGTACTCCAGCAGATCACAATCCCCTGTCACTAACATTAATTCTTTTCCTTGCATGTATCATGTCATTTCTTATTAAAACCTACGATTACATACAACTTCATTTCAATTTAACTGTTCTGACAACAGGGACAAAATTGGGATAGCTGTGGCTCAGAGAGAATCTAAGTTTTCCAACACGGACAGTGGGTGGCTGTCCCATCACTGTGATGTGTAAGGAGATGACCAGAGAGTTTTTCTGACATCACACTGTGAAACAGGTGGGAAGAATGAAATCACCACTCGCATACACGCCAAACAAAGTTAGAGAAGAAAGCACTCATCAAGTCAAAGTGTAAGTTACGTCTATAGTCACTGACGGCAGTAAATTGGCATTTCTGAGCTTGAATTGTTCACCATCAACTGTCAATTCAATTCTCCAAAATAGAGCCTCTGGGGAATCGGAAATCACTCATCAGGTGGACAAATGTTCAGTTCTTACTGGGAGACAGTGGAGGTCCCGGGGGAAGGCCACAGCTGTGCTCTCTAGAGCAGGGACAAAGGATGCTTCAGTTTCAGCACACAGAGAATGACAGCAGGCAGGTCTTGGCAGGGATTGTGTGCAGAATCCAGGCAACATGGAACTCAACATCAGCATTAAGGACTCTTTCCATATCATCAAATGATGGCTTGCAGATCTTGGGTGGGGTAGTGCAGAGTCACGGCATCATGGAATGTAGCATTAGTATTGAGGACTCTTTCCATATCAAGATCTCAGTCAGCACAGAGTCAAGCAGTGAAATGCTTCAGACATCATCTCTCAAGGTCATCTATCCAAAGACCAAGCCATCAACAAGCCATGACAGCTAGTCAGCCTTGACCATACTCTTGGACACTGGTCAATAAAACCCAAAGCATAATGTCTGGGTTGCCAAGTAGGTTAGGACACCAGGTTCTGGAATTCCCCTGGGAGAAATGGGAATAAGCGTGTGAGGGCTCTGGTCACACTCTCCTCACCAGGAGCAGAGAGAGATGAGTGCTGGTGTCTCATGGGCTCGCTCCTTTGTGTTCAACCTGACACCTCAGCCTAAGGGATGGTACTTCTCATATTTAGGCTGAGTCTTTTTACCCATTAACCCAGTTTAGGAACTTAATGGCCATACTAGAATGTCTATTAGGGGATTCTATATTCTGCAGTTTAGCAATAGAAATTAACCACAACATTGGTTCTTCTATGTGTAGCATCTGGGGCCAGTAGGGTCACTGTACCTTTTCTTGCTTCCTCTTGAGGGCCGTTGGTATTATAGATAGTGAGTCTGTGAGCTATACATGGTTTAGAACCTACGCATGGCATAGGATGCTAATCCACCTAGGCCTAACATGTACAAGTGAGAGACCGTGGTTCTTGGTGACCACTTTGATGTGAGAACAATTCCCCCATACTATACTCTAGCTATAGAAATGCTTGTAACACTGAAACAGATGTGCCCACCAAACCATGTCATTTAGATATAAAGTTTTCATACAGCTGTTCTGTTGCAAGATTTTCCATGTTCAATCACATTAGGGCAGTGAAAGACCTGTGATTGGACAGGAAAGGGGAGGCGGAGCTAGGAGTTGGGGAGTGGAAGAGATCTTAGGAGAGAGGTTGGAGGTCAGAGAACCAGGATGTCTTCTGACATTTTTCTGTGTGTTTTCATAAGGTTAGAAATATTGGGATAAAGCTTTATTACTTTTAATTGGCTCTGGAATTAATGTATTGGCATCTTGTGATTGTGTTTCTAATACACACAAATCTATTAGCTAACTGATTAAGCATCAGAGTCATGCTTCTACCAGGTGACTGGCTGGTGAGCTGGCAGACCGTGGGTCTGTGGGCCGTTGTGTGGTAGAGGAACTCGGGGTCCCCTGCCAGAGAGATGGCTAACAGAGAGACCCCGAGTGAGATGGCCCAGCAGAGGCCCTATGGCCCTGCAGGGCTGGAGAGTTTGCAGGCCTAGAGACCAGCAGCTTCAGGGAGTTGGCCGTGGCATGAGCTCGGGAGAGTGGGCAGAACCCGCAGAGAGTTGGCGGGTCCAACTTTTTCAATATTTCCCACAACACTGTCCTGACTTGGTAGATTTTAGGTACACAGTCTTGTAGGTAACCTCTGCCCTGTAGGTGTGACGTCAAGGTGAAATCCCTGGGATGCACCTCTCTGAGATTCGGATTTCTCTCTTTTCCTCACTTACAGCAGAAGTTGAGACTCATCAAAGTTGCCAGCCTCTTAGGAACTCACAGCCTCCCAGTGACCTTGAATTCAGCTCTATTAACCTCATGGGTCCCATCAAGCTCAGAGGTGACAGTGTACTAATCTTTATTTCTTCAGTCACACTAAAAAGCAAGAATCGTTTCTCAAAGATTTGCTCCAACTAAAAGCTGTACTCGCCGGGCAGTGGTTGCACATGCCTTTAATCCCAGCACTTGGAAGGCAGAGGCAGGTGGATTTCTGAGTTAGAGGCCAGCCTGGTCTACAGAGTGAGTTCCAGGACAGCCAGGGCTACACAGAGAAACCCTGTCTTGAAAAAACCAAAACCAGGAGGAGGAGGAGGAGGAGGAGGAGGAGGAGGAGGAGGAGGAGGAGGAGGAGAAGAAGAAGAAGAAGAAGAAGAAGAAGAAGAAGAAGAAGAAGAAGAAGAAGAAGAAGAAGCTGTACTCATGGGAATTTAGCCAAACCTACCTGATCTCAGGTGTCATCCTACATTCTGATTTTTAGTGACTATTTTCTCTCAGCAAGTATTAATTCACAGAGTAAAGAAAGGAACTGGGTGGCCAACAGCTCTTTTCTCTCTCTTGAAGCATTACTTCATAAAAGAGGGAAACTCATAAGTCTTAGGAAGTAAGTGAACCTTACAGGACTCAGAAAGGAAACAAAACCCCAAAATTTACAAGGCCCTGACTCCAAGCTATGTTAGCAACAGTAATGGCTGAGGGGAGGGATTCTCATAGAGGCCCAGCTGACCGGAAGTTGCACATGGAGTTGCAAGGATGTAGCTATTTTTTAGTCATCAAGAGGTTGGTATTTCCGAAATACATCTGCCTTTGAGTCACTCATGTTCCTGTAAAGCCTCACCTAGATTCTTGTAAGTAGCTCCAATACACTCACAAGTTCCCTAAGCTACACGGAGGAGAAATCATCTCTGCTATGCTATCAGTACTGGGTTTGAGGTGAACAGATACTTGTTCATAGCTCCATAGGAAAAGCCATGGAATAGGACTGGCATCGGCCAGCCTTGACCGCCGTCCTTCAGAATGTAGAGAGCACACTGGGCCGCTCTGCACTCAGGAGAGTCCCCTGAGAAACACAGACAGGACCACCAGCATCTTCTGGTGGGGTATATTGTCCGCTCCCCTGTGAGACCACGGTGCCTGTCTATGCATCCTTAGGAGGCTTAGATTTTCGTCTATGGTGGGCCACTCTGCCAAGTCTGGGAGCACAAAGCCAGGGAAGGGGCTGAGCAGAATGAAGCTTGGAGGGAGACAAGACTCCCAAGTGTCAGTACTAGCTAGTGTCTTTACAGATGCCTGTGAGGGCAGGAGAGATAACTCAGCAGCTAAACGACTTCCCACACGAGTGTGAGGGTCAGAGTTCAAGGACACATGAGTGTGAGGGTCAGAGTTCAGATCCCTGAAACCCTCATGAAAGTCAGGCAGGAGGGTCGATGTCTGTGCTTCTACAGTGCTTGAGGCAGGGACGAGGCATCCCTGAAACAACCTGGCAAGCCAGACAAGCATAAATGGCAAACTCCAGATTCACGAAGAGACCCCGCCTCAACATGTTAGGTGAAAAGAGATGAAGGAAGATACTGGATACCAACCTTGGGCCCCCACACACATGTGCACTGGCATTCACACATGCATTCACACACATGTGAACACACACACACACACACACACACACACACACACACCACACACAAGCTCAAAACAGTGTGTGAGCTGTGAATTCACTCAGTGGATGTCTGCAATTGTTGATTGAAGAAAAGACTACTATTTTCACAGGAACCAGTCCTGTAGTTCCTGGTGAATTTCTGATCTATATCTTGAGGTCAGTTGCTATACTCTTGATTCTTTCCTTCATCCAACAACATTTACAGAGGCTTTCCAGGGACCACCTACAGGTCCAAGAACTTTGTAAGCATCTAATTCTCCCCACAGTCCAGTGAAGCAGACACTGCTGTCTGTCCCATGTCTAGTAAGAGGAGAATGAAGAACTGAGACATCATCACAACTTACTCTCTGAATTTACAGCAATGGTGAATAGTTAAGTGCTTCTAAGCAGTATCCAGAAGACAACAGCAGGAGTGGGCACAGGAGTGGCCGACACACCCTTAGATCTGAGACCTGACCATCACTGGGAGATGGAACTTTCCATAAAGTATGTTGAACTCAGAGACTGGAACACTACACTGAGCAAAGTGGCTTCTGAGTGAGAAACAGCAGCTTCAGGAACATTTCCATCTCCAGTCGCTTCCTAGCAAGCCAGCCCAGCCCACCCTTAAAGTAAACCTGTTTTCGAACATCACGCTGTTCTATGAGTATGTGTAACTCTCACTTTCCTGTTAACGTGGGATAAAAAAATTTTTAAAAACCCCATTTATTTCTTTGGAAAGAATGGGGTTCTGGAAGAGAGAGTTTCATGCTCCACTCATGAGCATGTGGAGAGCTACTGAAGCAGGTACATGCATTTTCCTTCATGGATGCAGAACGGAGTTGCTGGTTGTAGAGGTGAGCGGGGCCTGTTCCACACTGAGGCACATTTCCAAATCTTTGTTCTTCTGTCCCCATAGATGGTGTCTCATGCCATCCTCCTGAGACAGCCTAGCACAGAAGCAGCCTTCCAGTGTTGTACCCATCCCCGGGGGGCGGGGGCCGCTTCCAGTGCTGCACTCGTCCTCGGGGAGCAGGCTTTAGTGTTGCACCTGTCCTCAGGGACCAGACTTCCAGCGCCGTACCTGTTCCCAGGGAGCAGAATTAAGTGTTGCACATGTGCTCCCGGACCAGCCTTCCAGTGCTGTCCTCCAACACTGGCTCTCCCCAAGGGCACTAAATGGATCTTTCATTTTCGCACAATAACAAGTTTTCAGGGGAAGAGTAATAAATGAGAGAAGAGGGGCTGCAGATACGTGGGGATCCACTCTGTGCCATTAGGCCGGGTCCCGTGATTCCTTAGGGAACAGACGCAAGGGACGACTCAGGCAGATCCATCACAGCCAAAACAAAAACAAAAACAAAAACAAAAAACCAGAAAGGGTTTTTATTTTTATTAGGTTTTATCTTAAGGCTATTCTATTGCAGTCTGTCTGAATATACACACCGACCTATTATTTGCATGGTCCACACTCGGGCTGTTTCTCACGGTTTATAGATTTGTCTTTAGAAAGCACGTCGACATCCTCAGACCACAGGCGGCTCTCAGGAACACTGCATCTAAGTTTCACCGACAGCTGTCTTTGGAGAGACTCACACCATCTACTAGCTCAACACCGCATGCTTGTTCGGGGCTCACAACACCCCTTTTCCTGACAAGGGAAAGGAAGCATGGCTCAGAGCGAGGTCACCGAATCTGACAAACCAGGCATCCTGGGGTAGGTTCCCCGCAGATGGGAAGACCGGAGTTCAGATCCCCTGGATCGTGCAGGAGGGATTTGGTTTGGCACATCTCACTACTTGTCTCTGGCCCAGAACACAAGTTCTTGATGCTAGAAATAGGAATAAAAGCTCATTATGAGGAAATCCCATCTGATGAAGAGAACAGAATCTCTGCCCAGAGTGGAGACTTACCATGCCAGTTGGTCTATGCCCATCACTGGCCAAGGAATCACCCCTAGGAAGGTGGGCTCGCCTTGAGTCTTGTTAAAAAGATCGGAGGAATAATTAGTCCTTTAATGAGATCGTGTACTTTCCCTTCACAGAATAGCAGACCCTGTGCTTTTGCTTAGGGGCCCGATTGTGAAGCTTATAGAATGTCACGTCTCTCTTCTCCTATCTCAGAATGCTCTCCTCGACAGTTTGTGTTCTCCTAACAGTTTGGGCTGTCTTACTCATCTACCAGGTATCTGACCTTCATGTCATGGTGCCTTAAATGGCGCGGCGTTTTTCTTCTTTCCTCCGCACTGCTGAGGCTTTTGCAGCCTGCCTGCCCTAAGGTTTTTCTTTTAAATGCTAATAAAATTGTCTTTTACTTTTTCTTTTGAGTCCACTCGTGAATTATTTTCTTAATAATAAATTTTTTTTTCCTAGATAGGGTTTCTCTGTGTAGCCCTGGCTGTCCTGGAACTCACTCTCTAGACCAGGCTGGCCCGAACTCAGAAATCAGCCTGCCTCTGCTTCTCAAGTACTGGGATTAAGAAAACACCGATGTCTTCTGTATCATCCGACAACTAAAAGGGAGATGTTACAATCCAGTAACATTAACACTGATCAAAAATTCAGGCCGCAAAGAAAACAATTCTACCATGTAGACGGTGAGCTGAGCCCGGCTGGGCACCAGCTCTGGATGCTTCTAATGCCTGGGAAACCACATACGCCCACGATGTGCCTCCCCTCCCCCTTCCTTCCCTTCAGATCTTATGGGTTTTGTGCTACCTAAGTCTGCTGCGGTGAGCATCCTTCCTGTGGGCCCTGGGTGACGGGTACCCACCCACCTTCCTTGGTTATGGCTATTTTAAAACAATTTTTCAGACAAGCTTGCAATACCTTTCCTCCCTCATTCTACATTCTCCCCATGGCCAACTTCTTTGGGACCCGGTGTTCACCCTAGCAATGGTCATTAAATCCCACTACTGTCATATCTATTTATATCTGGTATACATCCATTCACACTGTGGATGTTCAATATTGTGTGCCCAGCATAAAAAAGAGATCCCAGAGCCTGATGTGTGAAGACAGAGAGTATGAATGATTGAATGAATGAATGAATGAATGAATGAAGGGCAAAAGGCCTTGGGACACTTTGAACAGAATTTCTAATGTACTCATTACATTGGCTAATTCTTTAATGACAGATCTTAGGTGAACATTCTGGCCTGTGCTCTGTCACTTCTCAAGAAGACAGCATGTAAAGTGTAGCACCTTCTTGACCCTCAGAGTCCTTGAGGGCTGAAGGATATGGAAGTAAATTTCTACAGTCAGTTCTGGACTTTTGCTGTCAAGTGTCAGGAGAAGATGAGAAGATATCCTTAAATATGCCAACAAAAATGGGAATACGTTTTGACTTTCATTTCTGGTCATTCTTGAAACCATCTGATTTTCTCTAAAGAAGAAATTACGGAGGGCATATTCTGTACATGTCTGTACATGTCTGTAAGCTTCATGAACGTATGGGCATATTCACACTCACACATTTAAAATTTTCTGTTGTATATTATGTTAGTTGTTAGGGATGCACAGATTTTTGGGGAACTGTAGACCTGTGAAGATTTGATAGTCTTTTAAACATCGCCCTGAAGGGCTTCTTACTTCCTATGTTTCCAGAGCTGAAGAAGTAGCATTAGCCTCACTGCTTCTTCAGGTCCGAACCGGAATGCTCATGCAAACCACTGAGGCCAAGGCTCTTCCTGTGGCTGACTCCAGCTGCTGACATGATGGAGCGAGCACAGCCCAGAATGCAGAGTAGAGGGGTGGGGCAGAGAATGAATAACTATGAACAGAAGCCCGCCAAAGCGAAAAGAAGGCACATTTTCTGCCAGGAAACAAAAATTCAGATCAGCCTTGGAATGGAAGACACGGCTAGTGGGAAAATTCAATTAAGATCCATATTTTATTGATTACTTTGAATAACTACACTAGCATAATATAGAAGCTTGGCGATTCTCATGCCAAGCAAAATATCTCTCAATCAGAGCAAAGATTTGAAAAGGACTGATTTGATATGTGTGGGGCTGAAATTAGATAAAACGTTGACTTCTATGCAGTGGTTTCTGAGGGAGCAGTGTGTGAGTTTTCACACTGTGCACCACCCAGGCTGAGTCTAAGTCTGTTTTCATTTGGGAATGTGTTTTCATCAGCTATTGCTGCAAAAATAATCACCTAAAAATAGTAGGTTAGAAAACACAGCGACCTTCATCCTAATGATGTGGGAAGGAGGGGCAGGTGTGGGCAGGTTCTGATTTGGTTGTGGCTAAACCAGACGACTGGGTTCAGTCAAAGTCCTGGCCATGTCCTAGGCTCTAGTTGGAGGTCTGTGCGGCAGTTGCTTCTGGCAATCACTTTGGTTCTGTTTTCCAAGTTTGGCTATGCGTCCTTCCCTAGGTTGTGTGGGTCTCTGCTGTCTGGAGGCAGCATTCTCAGAAGTGAGGGGGTGACTGGCACATCCCCATGCTGCTTGGGCTGTAGAGCTGCACACTGTCACTTCCCATTTGTCAAAGCAAGTCAGTCACAAGCCCTCACAGACCCCAGAGTGTAAAAGAATCTGGCCACCTCATTCCGACTCTCCACATTTTGCATTCTTCTGATATTCATGGTCCCAAATGGAGGTGGAGCCAAGGGCGTCTGTTTCTGCCGTGCGTCTGGCAGTTTTGCTTCATGAGGGATCCCGGAAACTCAGAAACTACAGCTCCAAGTGCTGGTTGAGTTCCTTTGGACTCCAATTTGATTCTGTGAGTTCCTCTTGTTTCTAACTCTAGGCTCACAGATTCATCCGGACTTTCCTCTGAGCCCTGGCTCTGGGCTGAGCTTCCATTGTGCAGGAGAAGACACAGAAGGGCTGGCTCCCACAGGAACTTAATGTCACTCTCTACCATTTGCTCCTATGGAAACCTCACATCTGGGAAGTCATTCTTTTAAAAAGCGAGACGGAGAGTAAAATCAAGCAGTTGCCCACACATGCAGCAACTCACTTTACACTCATTATAAAATGATTTAAGCATGAATCTATAGGAATTAAAACGATTTTACAAATCTTTATTGATTTTTTTTTTCAGATCTATGCTTGACCTCCACAGATAGGGGAACAAAAGAGTCCTCACCAGAGGTTTGCTCTGTCATGTAAAGAATCATTGTTTACAACAACAAATTCGTGACATTCTTAGGCAAATGGATGGAGCTAGAAACTATCATCCTGAGTGAGGCGACCCAATCACAAAAGAACACACATGGTATGCACTCGCTGATAAGTGGATATTAGCCCCAAATCTCAGAATTTCCATCATACAACTCACAGACCACATGAAGCTCAAGATGAAGGAAGATGACCAAAATGTGGATACTTTGATCCTTATTGGAAAGTTGATCAAAACACCCATGGCTCACAGCCAACCAACAGAATGAGCACAGGGTCCCCAATGGAGCAGCTCGAGAGAGGACCCAAGGAGCTGAAGAGGTTTGCAACCCTGCAGGAAGAACAATAATATGTACCAACCAGTACCCCCAGAGCTCCCAGGGACTAAGCCACCAACCAAAGAGTACACATGGAGGGACACACGGCTCCAGCTGCATATGTAGCAAAGGATGGCCATTTCAGACATCAGGGAGAGAAGGGGCCATTGGTCCTGTAAAGGCTCGACTCCCCAGATTAGGGGAATGCAAGTCAGGAAATTTGTGTGTGTGGGGGGATGAGCAGGGGAGGGAAGATGGATGGGGGTGTTTGGTGGGGTAATGTGGAAAGGGGTTAACATTTGAAATGTAAATAAACAAATATCTAATAAAAATAAAAAGTGATTTTAGGATAGTGCTTATCTTAAAGGGTTTCTGAATGTGTCAGTCGCAACAGATACACAGTTTTCCCTCTTGAGGAGCGTGACTCCACACATCACTCCTTTCTCTGTAGAGAGTCAGGCTTGTAACCAGCAGTGCTCACGTGACATTTAACTTCATGCTACCTGCTCCACTTACCCTGGCTCTCCCAGTTGTCCAAAACAGGCAGAAATGGTGCATTTCTTTTATATTTTTTTAAAAAGTTGTGTTTATTTATTTATTTATTTATTTATTACATATAAGTACACTGTAGCTGTCTTCAGACACACCAGAAGAAGAGGGCATCAGATCTCATTACACATGCTTGTGAGCCACCATGTAGTTGCTGGGATTTGAGCTCAGGACCTCTGGAAGAGCAGTCAGTGCTCTTAACCGCTGAGCCATCTCTCCAGCCCTCCTTTATATAATCTCTGTGATTCCTAGTGTTTATCAAATCTATTTAATGGTCAATAATAATGGTTCAATTTGTCAGTGGCCATAAGGATATGAACAAGATAAATGCCCAAATTTATATCACATTAAAACTATAAGGTAAATTTCTGCTGTCCTAGTGTCTAACCAAATGGACTAACACTAACAAAAGGAAACAAAGAAATCCCATCAAATTTTTGCTTGTGAGCCTAGCCTTTATTAAAAACAATGAATTCATGAACCTCTTAGACAAATGGATGGACCTAGAAAATAAATATCATCCTGAGTGAGGTAACGCAATCACAAAAGAACACACATGGTATGCACTCATTGATAAGTGGATATTAGCCCAAAAGCTTTGAATACCCAAGATACAATTCCCAGGGCCAAGAAGAAGAAAGACCAAAGTGTGGGTGCTTCGGTCCTTCTTAGAAAGGGGAACAAAATTACTCACAGGAGGGAATATGGAGACAGTGTGGAGCAGAGACTGAAGGAAAGGCCATCCAGAGACTGCTCGGCCTGGGGATTCATCCCAGATACAGTCACCGAACTCCGACACTATTGTGGATGCTAAGAAATGCTTGCTGAAAGGAGCCTGATATGGCTGTCTCCTGAGAGGCCCTGCCAGAGCCTTACAAATACAGAGGCAGATGCTCACAGCCAACCATTGGACTGAGCATGGGGTCCCCAATGGAGGAGTTAGAGAAAGGACCGAAGGAGCTGAAGGGGTTTGCAGCCCCATAGGGACAACAACAATATCAACCAACCAGACCCCCCAGAGCTTCCAGGGACTAAGCCACCAACCAAGGAGTACACATGGCTCCAGCTGCATATGGGATAGGGGCTTTCCAGGAGAGGGGGAAAACAGATAAGGTGATAACATTTGAAATGTAAATAAATTAATATAAATAAAAATAATAAAGAAACCTCATCAAATAAACAGACATGATTAGCGCTGACCCCACAAAGTCAGGAGATTCTCACCAGCGTCCATAAACCAAGGGAGCAGGAAGTGAGAAGGTGTTTTCAGGTTCTGAACAAGGGATGAGCGGAACCCATGAATCATAGGAAAAGGCAGGGGGCAGGGAATGGAGAAACTGGAACTCTTTGTCTTGGTGAGGAAGGAGGGCCTCACTCCTGCCCCAGTCTCCAGGCAGAGGGGTGAATAGAGGGTGAATGTGGCTTCATTAGTCCTCAGTGAGAATATTAAGTGCTTGCCTCCATGGGCTGTGCGCTAGAAAAACACAGTCCGATCAATATGAGCACCTCAGCTGGACTATCCCAAGGGAGCACTCCCATGCCATTGGGAGCACGGTGGATGAGGTTCCTGTCACAAATGACTGAATACGCCAGTCTTTCACCCAGAGGGGAGGCGATGAAGGCCAGAAGACTTGTATCAAACTTATCTACTTTGAGGGGCATTTTCCCCCAGACTCTATATAAAGCAGGAACGTGGCCCACCACACGCACTGCTGATAGGTTAGCAGAGGGAACGGACTGGCTCTCCTGCTACACCATAGCCATGGCTAGCTGGGGACAGATGCACTGAGTCTTGGACACCAGAATCGGCACTTCCTCCCAGCGGTATCGGAAAAATGTTTTTCAGTCAGCGGTAGCTAGCTCACCAAGGGCTAATAGTCCACTAATCTCCCACACATTGTGAAACTTTGATCTCACTCTTTTCATCTTCCATTTCTGGTAGTACTAAGTCTCTCCACATCTCTCTCTGGAACTTGATGGGGCAGCCCAGCCCCTCCCCCCTTCCCTTCAGTTTCCTGATGACAAATGTTTTAAAACTAGCCGATGGTAAGGCTGTGTGAGGTTGGACCCGAGTTAATGTGGAAGAACAGTTTGTTGTGTCCTACTGGGGTTAATTTTTGTTTGTTTCTAGTAGTAGCGACTGCACCCATGGGACAGTCCTTCCTCCAATTGTCTTCCAGTTCGTAGTTTCCTCCCACTGGACGACGGTCAGCTAGAGTCCCGGGTGTGGTGAGCAAGAGACTGCGCATTGCAGGTGACCCGTCCAGATGAGAACCCCAGTCCTGCCTGGTGCTTAAGTCTTCAGGGGTTCTAAATATGGGGGACCGAAGTGTCTGAATCCTATCAAGATAAGTAAAAGTAGGCAGGATCACGACATTCCAATGAAAGCTCTAAATTCTAGCCTGGAATTAGCCACCAATTTGCTTGGGAATGTAGGACATTCCTACAGGCCGTGATTTCATTTCCTCCAGCTTCACATGAAGGAGCAGGTCATAACAAACTGCTCACCATACTTGTGGTGAATTAGGGCTTCTCTATCCACTCCTTTTGGACAGGGAACATGGGGCTAGAGTCAACCTCAGTGTAACTGCAAACAAAAGTATCTCATTTCCCCGCTCACTAGCTAATTCCCCAGCAGTCAGAATTCAGAATACATGTTGCTCAATCTATGGTGGCAACCTATAATTTGTGTGAGAAAGACTTAATTTAGGAGAATGCACGTGTCATTTTTTTTCATACCCAAGTAAGAGTTACAATTAGTTTGATTCATAAGCTGTCAGGGGTGTCTCCAGTAGACACGCAGGGAACAATGAGGAAGACGCTCCCAAGGCAGCTCTGTGATTGGAGAGGGAACGGATTCTCAGTTGTGTAATTAATACTAAACATAAACCCTCCTCTATTTTCCTTCCTTAATACCCACTGCCCCCTGGATTGTCATCTTCGAGAAGTCCATGAAGGACGAGAGACCATGATTTCACTCACTTGCAAGGCGTTCTCTGCAGCCCTCCCCTCTGGGAAAGAACCAGAATGAGTGGCACTGAAATGCCCCGAATAAGGGATGAAATAAGCAATGCTTCCGCATTTCCTCCATCATCGCTGACACATGCATGTGCTGCAAGTTTTAATAACATTATCATACCAGGGCTGCCGTTTTATAAAAAGATAAGAAGGAAGGGCTATGTTTGGTGGGAGGCACGGTATGGTGGGGGAAGGGGTGCCTCTGAGGGCCCATGCTGAGGAGTTCCTTCCCCTTGAGTTACCAGCCACAGGACTGTAGAGTCTATAGTATAGAAGAGAGTTCATTCAAGGCATGGGGATGGGGAGTTAAGAGAAAGAGAGAGAGAGAGAGAGAGAGAGAGAGAGAGAGAGAGAGAGAGAGAGAAGAAGAAGGAGGAGGAGGAGGAGGAGGAGGAGGAGGAGGAGGAGGAGGAAGATGAAGAAGAAGAAGAAGAAGAAGAAGAAGAAGAAGAAGAAGAAGAAGAAGTAGAAGAAGAAGAAGAAGAAAAGAAGAAGAAAAAGGGAGAAGAGGAGGAGGAGGAATAGGAGGAGGGAGAGGAGTGGGAGGAGGGGGAGGAGGAGAGTCCTGCCAGAGCATGTGGAGAGAGAGGGGGGATGGGAATGAGAGGAGGAAGAGGTAAGGGAACAGGAGCAAGGGGAGAAGAGAAGAGAGCAGGAGGGTGAGGAAGGCTCAAGCGTCCCCTTTTATAATGAATCTATACCTGGCTGTTACCAAGTAACTGTGGGGTGGAGCCTAGACAAAATGCCAGCAAGGGCCAGTGAAAAGCTTGGCGAATAAAGGTGTGTAGGGGTTTGAACAGTTGTGTCCCAGTAGGCACATGGAACGGAAGACGTGGTCTCCAGCTAGCTATGATTACACAGGTTATGGAATGTTGAGAGGATGGAGCCTTGCTGGGAAGACACAGAAATAAATGTCATTAAAAATTATACTGAGGGAGCTGGAGAGATGGCTTGGCGGTTAAGAGCACTGACTGCTCTTCCAGAGGTCCTGAGTTCAAATCCCAGCAACCACGTGGTGGCTCACAAGCCATCTATAATGAGATCCGATGCCCTCTTCTGGGGTGTCTGAAGACAGCTACAGTGTACTTGCATATGATAATAAATAAATAAATCTTTAAAAAATTATACTGAAAAAGGTTTGAATGAAAACGGTTCCCGGTGTATCGAGTTACAAACATTGACACATAAAGGCGGGAGGCAGCATTGGACTAACGGTGGGGGTGTGGCTGGGGTGTTCTTGGTCCCCAGCGCTCGCGGCCACTCCAGGTACAGTTACCACATCTGTCCCTGCCTTTATCTGCTTCATTCAAATGCTCAATAATTTTAAAATCTTCTAAGATTTGGATAAATGTGAAAAAAATGGAAGAAAAAATGGAAGAAAAGTGAGGGGTGGGTGCTTGCTGCAGTCTGACCACTCGGGGACGCTCGGTTCTTTGTTGTTGTCATACACTGGGCCACTTGGCTTCCCTTTGCTTGTCTGTGTGTCATAGTCCCCAAGGCCTCTCTTGACTAGCTGTCGACTGAACATTATTTCTTTTTCATGTACTGAGAAAATGAAAATAGATTAAAAGCAAGGACCGTAAGAAAGTTGACAAAGCAACACCAGGGACACGTTTTCTGTCTTGTGTGGATGGCAGATACCAGGTGTGTGTGGCGCTCACCGGCATGTATGTGTGTATCTTGGACACAGATTCACTTATAATCATGAGAGATAACAGAAATGAGGACAAGGGAGGCAGGAGCGAGGCAAAAGGGAGGGGAGAGAGGAGTGCAAAGGCTCATCCCACCCTGGAAGACAACTTTGGTGCTTCTTACAGAAGAGTGCTGATACTTCCTGTTCTCTCGGACTCCTTTGAGATGTTGCCTGTAACCCACTTTACTGATCTCATAATCCACAAGCCAATGCCACTTAGGTTGACAATCATCCATCTAGAAGGTAAACCAGGATTCCCAAGCCTGGTATTGTGTCATCCTTGATCCCATCTCCAAGTGAACCCAGTGAGGCCAGAACTTTTTTTTAAATTTTATTGGATATGTTCTTTATTTATATTTCTAATGTTATCCCCTTTCCAGGTCTCTCTTCCGGAAACCCCCTATCCCATCCCTGCTCCCCTGCCTCTATGAGGGTGCTCCCCAACCTACTGACTAACTCCTGCCTTCCTGCCCTGGCATTCCCCTATACTGGGGCATCGAACCCCACAGGACCAAGGGCTATTCCTCCAGCTGATGTCCAACAAGGCCATCCTCTGCCACATATGTGGCCAGAGCAATGGGTCCCTCCGTGTGTACTCTTTGATTGGTGGTCCAGTCCCTGGGAGCTCTGGGAGTCTGACCTGTTGACACTGTTGCTCAAAGGATAAATGGGTTGAGAAAGAAATTAGAAAAATGATACTCTTCACAATAGTCACAAACAATATAAAATATCTTGGTGTGACTCTAACCAAATAAGTAAAAGATTTGTTTGACAAGAACTTCAAGTGTCTGCAGAAAGAAATCAAAGAAGACCTCAGAAGATGAAAAGATCTCCTATGCTCATGGATTGGCAAGATTTATATGGTAAAAGTGGCCATCTTGCCAAAAGCAATCTATAGATTCAGTGTAATCCCCATCAAAATCCCAACTGAATTCTTCATAGAGTTAGAAAGAGCAATTCTCAAATTCATTTGGAATAACAAAAAAAAAACAACAAAAAACAAAACAACAACAACAACAAAAAAAAACCAAACCAACCAACCAACCAACCAACCAAACAAACAAACAAAAACCAAGGATAGTGAAAACTATTCTCAGCAATAAAAGAAATTCTAGGGGAATCACCATCTCTGACTTCAAGCTATACTGCAGAGCAGTGGTGGTAAAAACTGCATGGTATTGGCACAGTGACAGGCAGGTAGATCAATGGAATAGAATTGAAGACCCAGAAATGAACCCACACACCTATGGTCACTTGATCTTTGATGAAGGAGCTAAAACCATGAAAATGGTGAGAAAAAGACACCATTTTCAAGAAATGGTTCTGGTTCACCTAGTGGTCAACATATAGAAGAATGCAAGTTGATCCATTCTTATCTCCCTGTATAAAGCTCAAGTCCAAATGGATCCAGTGAGATGGGAGGGTTCTGAGACATTTCAAACCAAGTAAGAACTGAACCAGCTGTTCAGATAAAAGGTGCATTTCTCTCATGTCATACATTTGGGTCAGAATTCCGAATAGTTACCATCTTGTAGCATCAATTTTATCACAAATGAGTGCACAAACTACATAATGAGAAAAATCTTTGATTGCAAACTTCCCAATCACTGTGAGATGGAGTGGTGTGGTTTTTCTATAGAGACAATGAGCTTTCTTTTTGTCTCCCAAGGATTTCAGGTGTGTAATAAAGAGAAATCTTTATTTTTACTTTCAAGTGTACCACTTTTTGTCTTTAATTTCTGTGTGCTTTTGCTGATTTCTAGTTATATATCAAGGAACTACTTATATTGGTCCGAATTTCCTATTACAAAAGAAGAAATGATAGGGTGCTTTAATATCTTTCTATAATCTGTCTGTCTATATGTCTACCTATCTTTCTACCATCATTTATCTATATTTATATCTACCTATAACCTATTATCTATGTGTCATCATCATTACTCTATCATCTGTCTGTCTTTAATCATCTATCATCTATCTATCTGTCTACTTCTATCTATCTATCTATCTATCTATCTATCTATCTATCTATCTATCATCTACCGATCATCTACCTATCATCTATCTACCTATCTATCAATTGTCTGTCTTTCTTCTATCATATGTCATCCATCTGTCTACATCTATCTAACCATTTACCTACCTTGTACTTTTCGAAATGTATTTGAAGAATCTACTTAAAAGTTGCAGGCGTGACAAACTAAAAGTGTGTAGGCCAGGCAAGCTGGTTGGAGACTCACAAACAGTGCTTCAGCTGGAGGCCATCCCCTTCAGAAATTCACTCTTTCTTAATTTTTCAAGTTATTTAGTTGATTGATTGAGGCCCACTGATACTAAGGATAGCAGTCTGCTTATTGAAAATAAACTGATGGAAATATTAATCCAACTTAGAAGATAAGAAGCATTCTATCTAGTACTTGGCCAAAGTCTCTGTACTCACAACTTAACACATCAACCATGGTGACATAATTAAACACATATGCTGAACTGTTTCAACTTCTGATAGAGGTTACTTAGAACACCAATATTTCCTCCAATATCCTTCAGATCTATGGAATTCTTTATTTAGCTAAAGACAATCAGAATTTCACTAACTTTATTTGATGGAAAATTAAAATCACATAACATTACTGTGCTCAGAAGACAAATTGTTCCTTGTGCTTTTCACACCAAAATAACATATACTCATTCCCATCAGAACCATGGCTTCTTGACCCTAAATAAGATGTGACATGTTATTTAAGCATCTTAGGTGATGAAATTATTGCCTTATGAGTATATGAGAAGTCAGCGAATACTACATTATACACCGATAATCAGGGAGTTAGAGAAGTCTCTTCGGAGTTTGGAAGAAGTAGATCGATTATGCGTCTCCTGTTTGGAATCACTCCTGTTTGGGATCACTCTATCCCACAGACTCCTAGCCAACATTTTTTCTCACATTGTGGGCTGACCACTAATCACTGACACCCCTTTCTTATGCATGCAAACCATTCCTGACATTGCATCAGGCACTGTTTGCATCGGGGGTATTACCTCATGGGGGAATGGCTAAGTCTTGGAGACAATGCAGACAACCTCTTCAAACTGAACCACTTGGGAGATGGTTAATTTGCCCACATTCTAAGAGTGGCACTTTCATCCATCATTTCCTGGTATTAGTCTTTTTTCTCTTCTTCCATACCCACCCTCTCTGTGTCTCTCTCTGTCTCTGTCTCTGTCTCTGTCTCTGTCTCTTTCTGTTTTTTCAAGACAGGGTTTCTCTGTGTAGTCCTGGATATCCTGGAACTCACTCTGTAGACCAGGCTGGCCTCAAACTCAGAAATCTACCTGTCTCTGCCTCCCAAGTGCTAGGATTGAAGGCATGTGCCTCCACTACCTGCCTCATATTTCTCTTATGAAGCAAATACCAGGATTATATAAGACACTGAGACTGTAACCTGACATAGAAATTTTAGTCAGTGGGCAACAACTGAGCCATAAGGGAGCTGTGTAGTTGACTTTGGTGGCTGATTAGTGTTATATCCCTGGACTCACCTGGGAACATGGAAAGAACAACTTTCTTCAGTACATTCAGAATGGAATCCCTGGACATCCACAGAGGGAAGATTGACCGAGGTGTGGGGAGCAGACAAAGAACTTTCAGCTAGAAAAGGAACTATTGTAGGGATACCATTTGCCCTGGAGTACCTCTCGCCCTGGGAGTCAAAACTCCACCGAGAGTAAGAAGACAGACACAGTGGATGGCATCCTGGTGCAGGTGTCATCCCTGTGTGGTCTTGGATTTTAATGGCAAATTTAGTTTTGTTCATGGGCAACATAAATAAAGTTCCACCCACCATGCCTGTTTTCACTGACA
Organism: Apodemus agrarius; assembly: GCA_964023405.1. Lineage (NCBI taxonomy): Eukaryota > Metazoa > Chordata > Mammalia > Rodentia > Muridae > Apodemus > Apodemus agrarius. The sequence continues at coordinate 5,744,231 of OZ030020.1, read as the reverse complement.
TCCTAACAAAACATAAAATGTACTCGGCATAACGTGGGCTCTAAGTTAACATGAGTTTCTTTCTTCCTTGTCAGACTAGAAGATGGCCTCTCATGTGTAGGCAGTGCATGGGCGCATAAGGAGGTGGTTCTTCGTAGAACTTTGGAGGAGTTAGAAGAGACTTTTCCTGTGAGAATTAAATCGAAATTCTAACATTAATCCAAAAAGGATTAGGAAGACCAACATCCTAGTAAGTGTCTTTTGAAGGCCCAGTTAAAAGTGAAAGTCATGGGTCTGGACTCCAAATGAAGCACAAACAAAAGTAGCCGGGAAGAAGGGGAGAGAGTCACTCCAGCGATATTTCTGGGAGACATAGGTGAGCTGAGGTCTAGGATGTGACCCAGGAACCACTATCAAGGAGACAGTACACTGCAGGAACATGGTAATTGTGACTTCAGCTCTGCTGGCTGTTCCTGAGGCATGGACAGGACTGTCACCAACCTCTAAAAATTGCAGCAAAACCCCATCAACCAATGGCTCTTGTCTATGTGACAGAGGGACATCTCAGCAGCCATTCACGAATGGCTTGCGCTCTGCTTCTCATACCTGTTCTTCGAACCCAGAGCATGTGGAATTGTTCTCATGGATGGCATACACATTCGGAGAGCTAGAAACATCAAGCTGCGGAGCTTATGAAGTGGCGGGTCAAACTCAGCTGGGTGGAAAGGGTTTGCCACCATGAGAAGCATGATCACACTCAGAAGAAAAATTGGGACATCTATGGACCACCAGTGATCTCCTGGTATGTTTCTGAGCAACACCAGAACGGACATAAAGGATAGGTAGCCCAGCCCGAGCCCCTTGGTATAGAGAGCGTCTTGGTTTAGTTTTAAAGAAAAAAGTCTTTCTTGACAATCTTGTTTTGCAAGTGAAAACCTTACTGGAGAACAGAAATAGCTTTCTGTGATTTAAGAAAAATTTTAAACTGAGTTTTCAATTCAGCACTGAGAGGAAAATCACCTCGCACGCTTTTATAGATCGCACAAATGATGGTGGTGTCTTTCGGACAATTTTGGCCCATCTTTTGTCATTGGATGTTTTTATTAGAAAGCTTTATGAAGAGATTCTTGTAAAATGCTCATATAACCCTCAGTTTTGATGGTGGCTGTAAACAGAAAAATGTTAGTGTCACTTTGAAAACCACCTTCCAGTTTTACTTTGACTCACTCCAGAAAGGTCTCGCTTGATCTCAAAGGAGTGGTCAGGATATTTTAGGCACAAAAGGTGCACAGGACTTACTTTTTCTTTTTTGAAAAGCATGTTCTTTTATTGAAAAAAGAAGTAAAAACATTTTATGATAAAATTGAAGATTTACATGGAAAATATTTCTGATAAAATAAAAGAGATATATGGAAAAACACCTTAAAATTGACAATTTTCATGGAACATTAAAGAGTAAAGTGGTAGACATAAAAAGCATTGCTAAATTAATTGAAAAGGGAAGTAGAAACACTTTATGATAGAATTGAAGATTTATGTGGAAAATATTTCTGATAAAATTGTGGAAAAATGTAGAGAAACATGTTAAAATTGAAGATTATAGCTGGGCGGTGGTGGCGCACGCCTGTAATCCCAGCACTCTGGGAGGCAGAGGCAGGCGGATTTCTGAGTTCGAGGCCAGCCTGGTCTACAGAGTGAGTTCCAGGACTGCCAGGGCTATACAGAGAAACCCTGTCTCGAAAAAAATCAAATCCAAAAAAAAAATTTTGAAGATTATCATGGAAAATTTTTTATAGAGTCACATTGAGAAGCCACCTTCCAGACCAACTTGTGGAGTTGCTTCTGATGCCTTTCCTACCCCACAGTTCTCAGGTTAGAGTAAACAATCCCCAAATGGCATACAGTCCCCACCTCCTTTCTTCCAGTGAGTTAAAGATATGTAAGATTCTGTAAGATTTCTTTTCTCCAGCCGTTTTTGTTTGTTTTGATTGTGCTCTTTTGTTTCAATTTAATCCAAGGAAAACCTCTTTTCAGAATACTGACCTCTAACAGTCTTGATCCGACCAGCTGTCGGACCCTATCATATTCTATCTGGAATCAAAAATATCCATCCCCACATACAGCTTGTTTGTGTGCACCGTTAAACAACAATCTATAATGTTAATAAATGGATGGTTATTCACCAAAATGATGAGAGGACCTGAGGGGCCTCCCACAGGCATCCCCTTTCTCCACCCCCAGGATGTGAATAGGACATTTCCCACAGTAAAAGTGGCTCTGAAGATATGACTCAGAGAAGTATCTTTGGTGAGGAAATGATCTTGGACTACTGCAGCCAGGCCCAGAAATGTAAATAGAGGATTGCACAAGAGGGTAGCTAAGAGAATTAAAGACAAAGTGTGATGTTGTTGTTGTTGTTGGTGGTGGTGGTGATGATGATGATGATGATTGAAAAAGACGTAAAGAGACCAAGGGAAGCACAGAGACAGAGACAGACAGAGAGAAATAGAGATACACAGAGAAAATGAACCTTACAGCTTCAGCTTTGGAGATGGAGGTTGGAGCATGAGCCCACAATGTGGGAAACCTCTGGAATCTTGGATAAGGAAAATTTTTTCCTCTAGAACTCTGAAGGTAGGGACACCATGGATCCATTTTAAGCTTTGCTTTCTGAATTGGAGGAAAGTACACTTGCGGTAAGGGGAGTTTATATTTGGGGAATTATTCCAGAATCCTTAGGAATGACTCTTTATAGGGAAAAGCCCATGGTACCAATATTTCTTGAAAATACTGGTATAATACAGCTCGTAAGTACCAATATTTTCTTGTAAGAAAAACAACTTAGTGCATATGTTAACTTGGTCCTGGGGACACTGGGTGTACACAGGGCCAGTTGATACAGTAGGTGTGGTTGTGACAGCTCAAACAAGATCACCCCAACAGTGTGGGGAATGATAGTCTCTACCAGCGAGATTCGTTGTATCATCAGTGAGATGCATAACATCATCATTGAGATGTATGACATGATCATTAACATGCAGGATATCATCAGTGAGATATATGATATCATCATTGAGATGCATGGTGTCATCAGTGAACTGCATGACATCATCAGTGAGATTTATGACATCATAAGTGAGATGCATGTTATCATAAATGAGATGCATGCTATCATCAATGAATAGATGCATGGCATCATCAGTGAATATATGCATGGTATCATCAGTGAACTGAATGACATCACCTGTGAGATCCGTGATATCACCAGTGAGATGCATGCTATTCTACCAGTGGCATGCATGACACTCAATCAGTGTGGCACATGACCCTATCAGTAAGGTGTGGCTTCTCATCTGTGTCTCACTGTGGGCTTTTGCTCACCACTGGGTTCAGGAGAAGTTTCCAAGAGGCTTTCTTTGCATGAAACCTTCTAGTACCTGCTTTTGTCAGCACTTGTTACTGTGATCAGTGAGAAAAATTCACCAAGAGACAAAAGAGGGACACATCCTATTCCCTCTTGGGAAGGACTTGGGTGATTATTGGGAATGATTGAGAAAAAGATTGTCTCTAGAGCAGGACCGGTTATCTTTTAAAACCGACAGAAAGCCATATAGCTATTTCATATTGCAATCAGCAGACTCTCATTCTGTGGATGACTGCCTGGGACTTGGGTATCACTTACAAGAACTGGTGCTCAAGAACAAGAGGACTCCGGGCTGAGGGCTGATGTGGGAACCTCTCTGCTGTGAGCATAGCACACTCTATAACACTTGTCTAAATGTGCATAAGATAATTAACTAATGCACTGTATTCATGGTATTAAAATTATCATCAAACCTAAAAAATTTTTTCAAAAATTAAGAGTCCAAAGTTGTTTTGACTTTTTCTGTGTGACAGACTCTTCAATAGCCAGGGGACACTTTTGAACACACAATAGCAAACATTATAGTAAAATTAATGTATGCCTTTCAAGGAAAAATACAATTTGTAATGATAATATATAAAATAATCTCTTTTAAAGTAAGAATTTAAACTATGAAGACTTCGAAAAAAAATCATTTCAAAATGTCTTTTATGTGATCTTATTTAAAAAAGTAAAGACTCATATTTGTATAGCTATAGATCTTTGAAATACAATGCTTAATTTTAGAAATGTTATTTCAAATTAAGATCCAATTTATCCTTCTTAATTCATTTCCTAAAACTGAAAAACTTTAAAAAACTAAAACACACAAACAAAACAGCAGCAGCAGCAGCAGCAGCAGCAGCAGCAGCAGCAGCAGCAGCAGCAACAACAACCTAAAAAACTATGGCTGAATTGTTAAGATTTGATTAACATCAGGAAAATGGCAGTGGAGAGCTGAGTTCCACCCTTTTCCATGAACTACTTTCCGTATTCACTTTTTACTCTGATCTTAGCTCCCCAATCACACAGAGACCCTCCTCCCATCCATCAACTTCTGAGAAGAGGAAGGTCCCCCCCCACACACCTCAGGTACCAGCTCACCCTGACTCCTTAAGTCACTGTAGAACTAGGCACATCCTCTCCCACTGAGGCCAGACAAGATGGTCCAGTCAAGTAAACAAGATTGCACAGGCAGGCAGCACAGTCAGGGACAGTCCAGGGGTTCCAGTTGTTGGGAGACTGACATGAAGATGGAGCCACACATGGGCCACACATGTGCAGGAAGTCTTGTATTCTTACTGGTTGGAGTTCCATCTCTGGAAACCCCAAAGTGTCTATGTTAGTTGACTCTGTTGGTCCTTCTGTGGAGTCCCAATCCCTTTAGGGTTCCTCTCCCTAACTTGTCCACAAGACTCCCAAGTTCCCTCTAATGTTTGGCTGAGGGTTTCTGTATCTGTTTCAACATATATATTTTTTTTAAATAAGTGAATCACTTGTTTATGCAAACCGTGTCCTAATGATGGAACAAAAATAGACTACATTAGAGCACTCTCTTGTCAGCTTAACCAATAATTTCTTAAATGTTTGCAATGGGGAGTTGAATCCACTTACATTTAACATAATTATTGGCATGGAAGAAGCCACTCCTGCGGTTAGCGTGTCCCGTTCTGAATCACGGTCCTTTGCTGCCTGTTTCCCTTTCTCATCAATGCTGTCTGTTCATTGATGATGTTTGTTTCATCATGGTGCTCTTGACGAGCACTCAGAGGAAAGGCAGATTTGCAGTATTAAACATATGTAACCTAGGAGCTGGACAGATGGCTCCAGGAGTCTGATGACCTGAATTCCATCCTTGGTACCCACACTGTCCTACACTGTGGGAGGGGAGAATTAACTCCTGCATGTTGTCCTCTGACCCCTATACATGCACCGCGGCATGCATTGTTCTCCAACGAGTGCAACAAAAAGTAAATAATTTAGAAGGATTTCCATTCTTGCCCAGATTTGCTCCTAAGTTGTAGTTTATAATGTACAGTTGGCACCTCTGTGGGTCCCACACTCATAGACTGAACTAATTTCAGATGAAATATGTGTTTGGAAAAAAACGTATATATATACATATATATATATGTTGTATAGACTTGTGTGCCATTATTTCCTAAGTAAGGAAATGTAACAATTCTTCAAATGGAATTTGCATTACATTATGTGTATTAAAGTATGCATGAAAATGTAGATGGTTTTCTGTGAAGACTATCAATTTATATGACAGAATTTGTTATCTACCATGATTAACCAAGAGACAACAGTACCTAGAACATTGTGTGTGTGTGTGTGTGTGTGTGTGTGTGTGTGTGTTCTGTAGATGAACAGATGCATGAATAAAAGATGACAACCTTTATTCCTAAGCGGATGGCCAGAAAGAGTTTGATGCACATGCCACAAAGCTTTGATTCTTGGACCAAATCAATCACAAGGACTTCCAGTAACCAAGAAAAGCACAGAAGCACCTCTGTATTCAAGGCAAAGAAATTCTGTGGACCACCAGAAAGCCAATCCATGTGGTGTGAATCCCTCACATTTATGGTGGCGAGAGAGAGGTGTGCTTTTAAGAACAGATGGAAGACATCGTCTACCCTTTTCTACTCCTGCAATGGTTGACATGAGCCATCGCTGTGGTTAGCCTATCCTGTCCAGTTTGGGCAAACACTAGTTGTTACTATGGATGAATTCTTTCCCACCTGTAATAGATCTTGAAATAATTATGTTGGTAACCCAAATGTACTCATCTGAAGGACTTTGGAGCAAATATTTAGTTCCCCAAAGAAAGAATTCCATCTCCAAGCCATAAAGTAGAAATGTGTCTTGAGTTTTCGGTTTGACTCAGAGCCATAGTTTTTGCCCAAATCTCCAACCAGCCTCAGACTTTCAACTTGCTGCCTTTTGCAATTGAACATGTCAGTTTGATCAGACAAATGTCTGCCCCTACATATACATGTGTGCTGTCTGTTCTGTTTCTCTGGAGAAGCCTGTAAGGTTGACTAACCCGTATGCTGAAGGAATGAACAGTAGTTAGCAACCCTGCCTCATCTGTGCCTTTGCTTCCCTCCCTTCCAGGAACCTTCTGGAATCTATTGCTCAGTACACCCTCCCCTCTTCCCTTTCCTCTCTGTCAGCAGATTCTTACTTGCTTCTCTTTGTCCTCGTCTTCTATGGAGAGTCTCCATGGAGAATGCCTGTGTCTGGCTGGCTCTACCATGAACTGAGACAAACAGGCTTCAACTATTTGGGGCACACCTACTCCAGGGTTTCCACAGAAGTGGATGTAAAATCTAATCCCCTTTGTCTCACTTTTATTTATGCCTTTCTGTTTTCATCCAGGGCGATGAGAGAGCTATTTAACAGGTGACTCTTACTCCACACAGTATGTGGGCACCGTGCATGTCAGATTGCTGACACAGCTGTTGAAGGTCAGCATGGGGTGGGGCGTCTCACCAGCACTGTCATGAGCGTGTGGTACACGCTGCTGATTCATCTAGGCTGGTGTCTGCTATTCTCCTCAGAGTGGCTTTACTAGGTGACACCTCAGTTGAGGCTAAGTGTCATCCAGGTGGATGGGAACATGTCAGCAAGAAAGCAAGGTGACAGGGCCGAGGTGAGAATTCTGTTCTTGGATGCAGACAGGTGGACTGGGTGAGTAGCAATGGAGGCCTAATGACTGTGTTCCTCTTACAAATCCACACAACTTGGATTTGCATTCTCACTGCTATTTAACCTGAATTTGGAAGTACAAGAACAAAGAGCTGTTGGCCACGGAGATGTGAAAGTTAAGTGTTCTCACTCATGGTAGTTGTTGCATTTTTGATGACTGTATTTACCTGGTCCTCGTGTCACAGCCTCAGTAGTCATCACCCTCAGTAGTTAGGATATCTGGGAGTGTCTAGATCACGGCTCTCTGGGTGTCTCTCGCCTGAGGACTGTGGCTGATTCACAGCAGCAATTTGGAAATTGACTTCCAACCTCTCCTGGGAAGTTTTTATTTATACAAGCTGCCTGAGATTGATGAAACTCTTTCCTGTAATCTGGGCTACTGCCATAGGCTTGCTCACATAAGAGGATTGTTGGTCCTTAGGGACTCGATGTCCTGGCCCCACGAGTGTCCTGTTACAAGTTGTGGACATTGGGGATTAACAGGGAAGTATAACTCAGAAACCACAGAGCTGTGGGTTTCCGCATGGTTAGAGAGAGACAGACAAGGATTTTGGTATCAGTTTTACCATGCTGTTTTCATTTTCATTCCAGTGCTGGTAAGAAACAATGAAGCAGCTAAGAGAGAGCAGTAGTCCTGGCATTGTAATTTTCTTAAGTAGAGTATACATGTGTGCACCCCCTACCCACCACCATATACATGTATGTAACCCCCCAACCATACTCATATGTGCAAACCCCAGCCATATACAAGTGTGCATCCCCATCACCATATACATCTGTTTATCACCCAACCATATACATGTGTGCAATGCCCAACCCTATACATGTGTGCAACCCCCAACCATATACATGTGTTCGTCCCCCAACTATATACATGTGTGTAACTCCCAACCACACACATGTGTGCAACCCCAACAATATACAAGTGCATTCCCCCTTCCATATACATGTATGCATTCCCCCCACCACCATATACATGTGAGCATGCCCCTCCTTCTGCCACCACAAAGAAGACACTTAGGTTTATACCAATTTTCACAAATCACACTGTCCTGGAAGGCTATGTGTAATTATTTAAATGACACATTATTAAAGCAGACTTGGATTGAATTGTTTGAACAGCTTCAGAATAAGAAAACTACCCATGCTGAAAGTGAAGTCCAGTGAAGCCATAGCCCACGGCAACCGTCTCACCTCAGTCTGAATATTAGCGTGATGAACTTTATAGCTTTCCAGAGACTCACAATGGCATACACTTTAGTGCTTAGAGTTTTTAGTCCAGTTCTAAGAGCAAAACTGAAGCCTTGTATAGTCTTGGCAATTGCTCTACCATTGAGTTACAACTTCACAGCCCTCCGTGAAATCCAGACTTGAACCTCAAATTCCATTCTCACCATTCTCCTTGGGTTTCTAACAAATTCTTCCCCATGAGGTCCAGACATGGAAACAATTTTCTGCACACACACCCCCCCCCACGGCTCTGCTCTAAGTGCCCAAGACTCCAGCACTCGTCCATCATGAGTGATGTCAAGAACTTGGAAGTTTCAGGTTTCCTGTGATACTGAGAAATACATTCAGTAGTATTATATGCTCATAAAACGTGAAAAATTGCTTCACTTTCGGAACATTATTTAAGGAAGGTTTTCTCTCTGTCTCCATCCCAGTGCAGAGAGAAGGGTTATAATAACCTGTCCAATATCTGCTGAATTCTGCTGCGAGAAAGAGTAGACACCTTCCACTTCCCACTCACTCAACTCTCTTGAAATGCCGCTGCAGCTCGAGTGACTATCACCCTCAAATTGCAGTTTTGTCTTAGCCAAGGAGAAACCTGCCCAAATTAAATCCTAGCCACCCCCACCCCCTTCTCCCGCCAGGCTCCTCAGTCCTGGTCCAAGCTTGTCATGAGCAAAGGGACACAGAAGGAAGTGGTCTGAGAGACACATTTCTTAGTGATTACACCCAGTATAAAAAAAATTGACTCTCATAGATGTAACCCCTACCCTGTCATCACCCTTGGCACTACTGGGCTCATGGGGATTGATATAAATTCCAAATGCAGTAGCATGGGAAAAAAATCAGAGTCATGAGTGACACCCATTCAGAAATACTAAAATGATGTTCCCCATTTTTTTTTACATTTTTCCTTTTCCCACAGTTGACATTTTATTGCTTTTCTATGGAACTCACTGAAAGGCTTATGTACAATTAAGCTGCTAACATACCAAGTCCATGAAAAAAAATAGGGCTGACCGTGAAGAGTTGGAAAGGCTCAGCCTACAGCGTTGGAAAGAGTGACCCTACTGAGTGCCAAAGGAACGTCCTCAAAAGTGCGGGAGACTCCACAGAGTGGGGGAGGGTCCCCCCACCGTGCCGGAGAGGAGCACTCAGAAGGGAAATGGTTTGCTCAAGTCTCTCCTAAAGGAAGGGCGGTGGAGGGGCCGAACAGGAGAACGGATGTCTCCTGCACAGATGAAGGTTCACAACGAAACACAGTACTCTGTGCGATGGACATATCAGCCCAGGGCCGATGAGCTTGCTGCAGCAATCATATCTAAGAAGAGTTGCACCCACCTCACTCCAAGCTACCTGCACAACGTCTTTGAGATTTATGTTCCTTGTATATGAAGTGAGATCAATCTAATGAAAGGAATTATACAGAACAGGTACAATTATTAAGATTCGTTGTCTGGAGGCCTGCTTTCATCAACACCGAAAACAATTTCATAGCAAATAAAATCCAGGTTTAAAAATAGCATCTCCGAAGCTTTAAGGCTAGTAAAATGACTGTGTACAAAATTGCAAGCGTATCACATCGTATCTTCACAATGATCAATGGCAACATATTTTACAGTTAATACTTGAAACTAGGTTTTCCTTTGGGCAAGAAAAGATAGCAATTCCAAATAATCTTTCCTGCAGATCTACTTATTTCTTCCTCTTTCCCCATAGCCTAAAAAAAAAAAAAACTCAGTGATTTTATAACTCTCACTACTTAATGAGAAAGAGAAAGGAAATGCCCACAGCTATGATCACAGATGGATTCAAAACTCTTCACCTTTTTCTGGTTGCATTGATCAGCTTTTATAGGTTATGATAAATGCTGGTATGTATCCTGCTAGGGGCTGTAACCTCACTTGATTAAAATGACTTTTTAAGGAGGAAGTGGCAGGGGGAAGCATTTACCAATGAAAATCTTATCTATCCTCTAGAAGAGGGTTTCACTAAACACAGTGTCCTCTTTCCCCTCTATCCTGGCTGTATAAACAGCCTTTGAGAAGAACCTTTCTCGGTGGGCTTTGGACCAGAGCCCCAGGCCCCAGGCTGAAAGCCTGCTACAGATCATCCATTCATGTAATTCACAATCTGGAATGCCGGATAAGCTGCCATGAGCCATCTCTGCAAACTTTATTTTGCCAAGTCACTAAGGAGTGGTAACTTGACCACTGTACAACACTGTGTCAGCGAATCGTCCTTCAGTTTCTTCTTATGCAAACAATACTCCCCAGGCAACTGTCCTGCAAACAGATGCTTCTGTGCCAGGAACCGCAGGGTCCTGCTCAATTCCCCTTTATTAGGATGTGGGGAAAAGTATCTCTCCTCTGCTCTATTTTCCTTTTAAATTGGCCCTTATAAGATCCCACATAAGTGAATTATTTTTAGAGTCCTTTCCTTTCCATACCCATTATTTTATCAACGACATCAGCAGTATTGGGGTGTACACAAGGGAGTGATCTCTCTCCAGGGTTCAGGAGCCAAGAAAGTAATGGAGAATTCACAGAGGTTCATAGTGGAAGATTCTGTGCCCTGGGAGCGTTTTGCCTCGCTCGAATCTACCTTTTACTTAGTTGTGATTGTGGAGCGTGCTTTATGGAATTATTATTTCAGAATTTCGTTTAATCAACCAACTCCATTAGCATTTCGTGCAGATGATCACTGATCACAGAAGGATGGCAGCTGTCAGGTACCGAGGGTCTCAGGAGACAGGCATTGTTGTAAGTGTGTTATTTGTAAGTCATCACAGTCAGGAGAATGGAGAGGGTAAGAAGGCGTGCTTGTGTTTTCTGTGCCTGGGTTTATGTGTACATTTCTGACCAATAGTCTACCCTGTGTTTTGCTATGAGTATAAGCAACGCTGAATATTTACATCTAAAATAATAGCCATACTAGGTAGCAGCACTCAGGAGGCAGAGGCAGATGGGTCTGTGTGAGTTCGAAGCCAGCCTGGTCTACAGGGTGAGTTCCATGACATCCAGAAAACTCCTGTCTTGGAAAAACTAAACTAAACTAAACTACCCTGCAAGATGACATAACAGATGAACATTATAAGCTCTGGGTCGGAGCGAATGTCTACAGAAGGGAAGAATTAAAGTGAAAGAGGAAGAAGAAAACATCCAAGGCAGAATTTGTTTTTCAGTTAAAAACACGAAGAAAGGGAAATCAGCCATATTACCTTGCCTTGAAAGTTCCTGAGAAATTGAAAATAGTTTTAGAAAAATGTAAACCCATGGATGGTTGGTCAGGAAGGAACCTCCTGACAATAGTCTGGAGGCCTCATTTTACACACAAGAAGACTGAACCTCTCAGCATTCTGACATTTCCCCCTTCTCCTTCAGCAGGAAGAAGGACGGAAAGGGGGATCCACTTCTTTGTACTTCAAGACTGAAATGTTTCAGGGAAGAAGTAGACAACATCAGGAAATACCAGCAAGTGTCAAGGATGGTCCATCCACAGCAACTGAAGATGTTTAAATTACTACAACTGCATAATGCACACAAAATAAGCATCCTCTGTCTGGACTGAAACTGAGGTTTCACCACACACAGACAGAGGGAAAAGATCAGTGACTTGGCATGCTGGACTCAATGTAAAAGGATTTCTTTCTTTCCTTTTTTGTCTTCCTTTTTTCCTTCCTTCCTTCCTTCCTTCCTTCCTTCCTTCCTTCCTTCCTTCCTTCCTTCCTTCCTTTCTTCCTCCCTCCCTCCCTCCCTCCCTTCCTTCCTTTCTTTCTTCTTTTTTTTTTTAAATTTTCTATATTCTTTGTTTGTATTCCAAATGATTTCCCCTTTCCTGGTTCCCCCCTCACCATATGTGCCATAAGTCCTCTTCCTTCCACCCATTCCTCAATCACCCCTCCCATTTCTATGTCCTGGTACTCCCCTACAAAACTGGATCAAGCCTTTCCAGGACCAGGGCCCTCTCCTTCCTTCCTTCTTGGGAATCATTTGATATTCTAATTGTGTCTTGAGTATTCAGAGCTTCTGGGCTAATCAATATCCACTTATCAGTGATTGCATTCTTTTGTGATTGGGGTTACCTGACCTAGGATGATATTTTCCAGTTCCAACGATTTGCCTAAAAATTTCATGAATTCATTGTTTTTAATTGCTGAAACAAAGAATTTTCACCTGAAGAACTTCAGATGGCTGAGAAGCACCTTAAGAAATGTTCAGCATCATTAGTCATTAGGGAAATGCAAATCAAAACAACCCCGAGATTTCACCTCACACCAGTCAGAATGGCTAAGATTAAAAACTCAGGAGACAGCAGGTATTGGCAAGGATGTGGAGAAAGAGGAGCACTCCTCCACTGCTGGTGGGAATGCAAGCTGGTACAACCGCTCTGGAAATCAGTCTGGCGGTTCCTCAGAAAACTGGGCATGATACTTCCAGAAGACCCTGTCATACCACTCCTGGGTATATACCCAGAGGATTCCCTGCATGCAACAAAGACACATGCTCCACTATGTTCATAGCAGCCTTATTTATAATAGCCAGAAGCTGGAAAGAACCCAGATGTCCCTCAATGGAGAAATGGATACAGAAAATGTGGTATATTTATACAAAGGAGTTCTTATTCTTATTTTAAAAAAGTCTCCGGTCTCTTTGGTAACAAAATCTGAATTACCGCATGTGACCTTTTCAAATTTAGGAACTCATGGTTCCACTTTGATGAATATAAAAGTCTATTTTCTTCTTTAAAGCTGTATGAGATTAAAGGGTAGACATTTTGTGTGACTTAAACCAATTGAATAAATTATTTAGATATGCTTACATAGAGTATTCATATTTACAGCAATAAGATAAATTATTTATATACATACTTTGTAGTTAAAAATTTATATACAAGCTGGGCGTGGTGGTGCACGACTGTAATTCCAGCACTTGGGAGGCAGAGGCAGGCGGATTTCTGAGTTCGAGGCCAGCCTGGTCTACAGAGTGAGTGCCAGGACAGCCAGGACTACACAGAGAAACCCTGTCTCGAAAGACCAAAAACAAATTTATATACAAACATATAATCAGGTCTACTAGATAAGACACCCATCAATTTTACAATTCCCAAGATAAAACCACTGATTTAATAAATCAGACATCTTTTTCACTGTTTATTGGTATTTTGACACTAGTTAATAATAATTTGGTCTTTGTTATTGTTTTAAAAGCTAATTTTCTTACAATGCTTATTTTATCCCCCACTTATCCTCTTTTAAAATTTGTATTGATAATCTGTCTTACTGAAGTAAATCTTAAAATAATCCTGTTTTGCTTAACTTGTATGGATATTGGATTTCTTAAACCCGTATACATCCTGAAGTATTGGTCTTATCCTATGTACAAATGTTGATTTGTCTTGGCATGTGGACATTAAATGAGAACACTATACTTCATTAGTGTTAGGACCCTTGCTCTCCCAGTTGCTGACATCTACTGTGGTTGAAAAAGATGCAAATCTCAGTTGTCTTATAGCAGTAGACTAGTTCCTCCCTCCCTCCGTGACCCTTGCAGCTTTTATGGTCTCTCTTACCTTAATATTAAAGAGTATTATGTCTGCTGTGGAGATTTAGACATAAAGAGCATTATGTCTGCTTGTTGATTAAATGAAGATTCAGGCTCTTCATCAGAGAGTCTTATCATTTATCCCTAAGTTTTTTTTTAACACAGAGACATGTCTCTAATGATTTTTAGTTCCCTCTTACTAGAAAGAGACTTTGGCATTTAAGAGCTATGAACGCAACTTCTTCCAGCCCCACCCCAATTCAAGCACAGTGGTCCCATGTCAATCATTAATCAGTAAAATGCCCCACAGACTTGCCTATGGTCTTCTGATACAGTCATGTTCTCAACGGAGTTTCCTCCTC